>OY720441.1:158689916-159059916 GCA_963082915.1 Dolichopus griseipennis | reverse complement strand
CCCTATAGAATAGGTAAAATGGGTTATTAACTTTGGTATGGGGTTTGTAACCATCTAAAGGAAGCGAGCTAGATATGTAAAAATATATATATATGTGATCAGCGTGACCTCCTGAGTCGGTATAGCCATATTCGTCATTCCGTAGGCACGATAACTCAAAAAATAATGGAGCTATATTGATGAAATTTTAACTGTAGGTTACAAGAACTGAAAGTACGGCGGGGATAGCAGGTCGGATTAAATGGTTTTAATTAACATTAGAAACCATCAAATTATATAAATTTTTATATTTATATTATTACAAATTAATATTTCTTTCTAATAACTGTGAGTTTATTTATATAAAACATTCAAAAATAAGTAAATTAAGAGAATAGATTTAAAAATTATTTAAAAATGAAATAATTAATCAAGAGTACAAAATCATTCAACAGTAAATGCAGTACAGCTAAAAATCCTGAAAAGAAGTTATTGCTGCATGTGTCTAAAATTTTATTGAATTGGATAAAAATTTTAAATATGTAACTTTGTAATTGCACTGTATGAATCCATTTATTTCAAGTTTATTTTGTTGTTTAATATTTTTAAATAGACAAATTAGTAAGAATTTTTAATATTTTTGAATTGATAAAATAATTAGAAAATGTTTTTAGTATTATAAAGTTAATTTCGTTAGCTATATTTTCCCATTAAATTTGAACCAAATAGGTGTAGGGTATTTCTAAGTCGGTTGCACCGACTGACTGTTTCTTTACTTGTTTTGAATTGTTTTTTGTTCAAAGATACTTTCTGCATGTATGTAAAATTTATTTTTATATTCAATTAAATTATATGAAAAGTTCTAAATTTGTCATTGTATTTTAGAAACACATGTTTTGCGAAATTTGCATTTATAAGCCTTTTTAATAAACTTTTTGAATCACTAAATGTAGTGTTAAAAAGCTAATCAAAGCAATAATGCTTTTAGTTTACATTAAAAACCATCACTATAATATATAAACATTTATATATATATATTATCACAAATTATAATTTTTTTCGAATAACTTTGAGTTTAATGAAAATTAATGACATAAATAACAGCAGCATTATGATTGTATTACTTTTATTTATAACAGCAGTGCTGCAAATCACTTGTCATATATATAAAAGATGAGAATTAAAAATTCTAATCCCAAACCTTCAATCTGAAATTAATCTTTTCCATATCTGTAACCCAGATCACGTCATAATTCAAGGAAAAGTAAATAGGAATCTTACAAATAAAAAAATAAATCAAATTATTATTATTATGTATAATATAAAAAAAAAAGTAAATCAGTAGAATAAATTTAAAAATTATTTCAAATTGAAATAATTAATCAAGGTTACCAAATCACTGAACAGTAAATGCAGTAAAGCCAAAATTAATAATCCTGAAGAGAAGTAATTGCGCATGTGTGTCAAACTTTATTGAATTGTATAATAAGTTTTAAATATGTAATTTTGTAATTGCATTTTATTTGCTTAAATGTATTTATTATATTTATGTATTTTTTATATTTCAAGTTCTTTTGTTTTTAAATATTTTTAAATAGATAATTTTTTTTTGTATGTACATATGCACATGATCTTTATTTTCTAATTATAAATTCTCCCTTAATCCTAAACTATTTACAAATATAATAAAAAAAAAAAATTTCACATTCAAATACAAATATAAAATCTTAATTTCTAATATTTCTTTTTTTTTATTTTTAACAATAAAAACAATAAAATATATTTTATAAAGAATAATACAAACAAGGGGAAAAAAATAAACAAAAAATAGTAAGTAGAATCATTCTATTGCAAAAGCAAGTGGCGAATGTTCCGATAAAATACTACTAATAAAATACAATAAAAAATTATTAAATTATCAATTAAATTATTAATTAAAATTAAAATTATTAAATAATTAATATTATTAATATTAGCTTTAAAGCTTCCAGTTTTATATTTACTTATTTATTACAATTACTTTCTAATTTTTTCAATTTTTTTTTTTTTTATTTAAAATTTTAAAACAAGAACAATTATATTATCAATGCGAGAAATACATCAAATATTACACCAAAATTTTTAAGAGATTATCAATCTCATCATAGCTTTTATTTAAAAGCCAAATTTTAGCTAATTTCAAAAACTTACTTAATTTACTAGAGTTTTTATATAGTCCGGAAGTTTATTAAAAATTCGAGGTGCGATTATTTTATAAAAATGAGTTAAGTGAACTTTATTAAAACGCGGAACAGAAACCATATTACACTTGTTAATTCTTAAATTATAATTGATATTAGTGCGTTTATATTCAAGATAACCAGATTTGATATAAAACACTTTCAGAGATTTATACAAAAATAAATTCCTAATTGGAAGAATTTTTGAATTTTTAAAAAAAGGAAAACTGGAATTGAATTTTTAAAAAAAGGAAAACTGGAAGTCAATCGCCGTTTTTTACAAACTAATCTGAAATAAGGCGTAATACGAGGCGTATATACAAACCAACTACATAGATATAATTGTCTAATAACCCTATTAAAATATTCCTTTAGATAAGTAGAATGACTAGACCAGTTAAATTTTGAATCTATAATAACACCAAGATACTTAAATTCAGAGACTTTCTCAATGTTAAAAGAGCTGGAAGAGCAATTGGAATTGTCAACTACATAGTTAGGGATTAGAGGACAATTACCACAATTGGGATTATGATAATACAACTCAAAATCCAAATCATCAGAACCATAAATTCTAAAATTCATAAATTTAGTTTTGTTACTAATAGCTA
This sequence comes from Dolichopus griseipennis, assembly GCA_963082915.1. Taxonomy (NCBI): domain Eukaryota; kingdom Metazoa; phylum Arthropoda; class Insecta; order Diptera; family Dolichopodidae; genus Dolichopus; species Dolichopus griseipennis. The sequence goes on along the minus strand of OY720441.1, from coordinate 159,057,107 downwards.
ATTTATGCTTGTGAAACCAATGTCTTAGTAAATGAATATCGTAATTAACGATTTCCTTTAACATTACTACAAGAGTAAGTAAATGCAGTGTCCTCCGCAAAAGCAGTAAGATTACCTCTAAAATTTTGTAAAAATAGTGAATTTATGTAAATCAAAAAAAGTATTGGACCTAGAACGGAACCTTGTGGAACACCTTTGTCAATACCTTTTGTTTCCTATTTGCCAAATATGAATTAAACCATTGATACATAAAACCACGAAAGCCAATATTATATAGTTTGGGTAATAGTATATCGTGATCCACTGAGTCGAAGGCGTTTGTGATATATTTATTTTAGTTCAATATTAGAAATTAAATCCGAAGTTCTTCATGATTGTAGAGTGGATTTCAAAAGCAGTAATAGGTTCATAAAAGAAACTATCAGTCTGAAAGGTTCAGTTTCAACCACAACTTCAGATATCGTAGAAGAATAGTTATTGAAATTAAATTGACTATTTATGTTAGTAAAAAAATTATTAAAATGATTTGATACTTCTACAGGATCAGAAATTAAGCTGTTATTAATTTCTAATAAATAATCTTTATTAGAGCTATTGTTATTTAAAAGATTTTTGACAATTTCCTATTCTTTTTTTGTATTACCTTTACAGGATTTAAATTTTTGTTTATAATAGACGTCTTTACATTTAGACACTCTAATATTAATTTCTTTACTTAACTTATCATAGTGTTAATTCAGACGATCTATATTCGGATGCCTTTTTATGATACTCATTAATTTATTACGAATATTAATTTTATTAAGAAGAGATTGTGTCATCCGTGGTTTTAATTTACATTTACTACCTACTCGTACAGAACTAGTAAAACATGTATCAATATGACGAGAGACTATTTCAATAAATTTTTCAAAAGCTAACGAAGGATCCTCAACTGAATAAACATCTACCCAAAACTCAGAACTTTAACAATCAATTAGTTTTTTTGAATCAATAATATCATGGGAATAGTTTATAGGTTTTTTACGCAAATCAGAAGAAGAAAGCCTTATCATTAACCCAGTCATAACATGAACATTAATTCTAATATCATTTGTAAAACTTTCAAACTCATAAAAATATGATCAATACATGACTTAGTATAAGTTGTGATACGAGTTGGTTCAATAATTAAAGAAACAAAGCCACACGAAGGCATTAGTAATTTATATTCATGCACATCATTAGCAAAACTAGAAAGATCAATATTAAAGTCACCTAGTATAACACAATTCTTAAATTTAATATTAGTTATATAGTTACCAAGTTCAATCAAGAATTGATTAATTCTATATATTTGCAATCTATATACACCAACATAGCAAAATTTAATACCTTCAGTATCTATTACTAAATGAATAAAATCAGCACTATTTAAGTTAACCTGAGTAACATTACAATTCAAATCCTTTTTAACAAAAACGCCTACACCCCCAGCAGCATAATTATTGTTACATGTTGCAAAAAATTTATAATCAGAAATAATAACAAAATCACTTTTTTCGTATTCATAAATCCAAATTTCACTAACAAAAATTAAGAGAATAAATTTAAAAATTTATTAAAATTGAAATAATTAATCAAGTGTTCTAAATCATTTAACAGTAAATTGCTGCATTTGTGTAAAATTTAATTAATTAGTATAAAATGTTTTAAATATGTAATTTTGTAATTGCATTTTACGAATCCATTTATCTTAAGTTTATTTGTTGTTTAATATTTTTGGGAGAGGTACGAATGCTCGTTTATCAAAATCTCGTTTTATCAAAATCTCGTTTTTCAAAATCTCGTTTCTTAAAATCTCGTTTTATCAAAATCTTGTTTTATCAAAATCTCGTTTTTTAAAATCTCCTTTTTTCAAAAATCTCGGTAAATCTCTTTTTTTTTTCAGAAAATACAGAAAACATAAAAAATTGTAATTTTTAATTTTTATCGAAGAATATTTTATTTTTTTCATCCAAATTAAACAAATTTTATAAAATAAAAACATTCAAAAAAAAACATCTGTATATAAAAAAAAAAAATAAAACAGTTATAAAGAATTGTTATAAAAATTTCAATGTAATATTATGTTTTGCGCTATTGTTTTAGAAAATCCAATTTATCCATATGTTTTCTTTTTTTTATTAGCGTTTCAATTTTTTTATTTTTTCTTATTGTGGCTGTTTTTTTTTGTAAACGCTGTTCTCCACCCTCCATTCTATCAATTCTCGACATCGATATCAATAGCTCTTTGTTCATTTCTGAAATAAGTTTGTATAATCCAATGTGCCGTTTTCCAATTACATTCTATTAAAATGTATAAAATATATAGTTAATTGTTTTATTGATTTAAAATCAGGATTGCTCCCTTTTCCAGAATATTTATATATGTGTATGTGCGAGATTTTGAAGTAGGAGAGATTTTAGAGTTGGTTACAAAATCAGGGTTTCAATAATTTGTTTAGCGGGGGTTTGGGGGCGGCAGCCCACACTATTTTAAGTTAATTGTTGTTAAAATATATATATAAAAAAAATAATTTAAAGGGATTTTAGAGTTGGATTTAAAATCAGGACTGTTCCCTTTTCCAGAATATTTATAAATAAGTATGCATATATAAATATATGTGTATATCTAATATCATATATATATACATATATATTACCATATTATTTGTATGTACTATTTTGAATAAAATGTTGAATCTTTTTTGTTAAATTTTTTTTCTACAATTTTTACAATCAATATTTTTTCAATAAATCGACAAACATTTGAAATAAAAAAATGAAAATGTAAGATAAAATTGTTAAAAATAAAGATTACCTATGATAAAGAAAAAAAAAAAAAAACGAGATTTTGTTAAACGAGATTTTCATAAAACGAGATTTTAAGAAACGAGATTTTAAAAAACGAGATTTTGATAAAACGAAATTTTGAGGAACGAGATTTCGTACCCAACCCAATATTTTTAAATAGATAAATTAGTAAGAATTGTTAATATTTTGGAATTGATAAAATAATTATAAAATGCTTCTATAATATTATAAAGTAAATTTTGTTAGTCATGTCTTACGATCAAACTAATAAAAGCTTTTGTGGTTTTAAATGACTTATGGATTTCCCATTATATTTGAAGCAAATAGGTGTAGGGTATTTCTAAGTCGATTGCACTGACTGTTTCTTTACTTGTTTTAATTCCTTTTAGCAAAAATTTTAAAATTTTCACGTTTCTATATCAAACCTTATAAATGTTACGAATACACAAAGCAAATGTGTATCCCCGGAAATCATGTATTACCGTAGTGGAAATTTTTAAATAAAAAATGATATAGGTTGCGTAGTGCAATTTTTTCTAAATAAGTATCAAAATACTTTAAAGGAAGAATTAAAAATATAGTATGTCGAATTGACACACAATTTTAATACAATCTTGGTTCAATAATTAAATTAGCGGGAGTTCAGCTAATTTTAAAAATAACCACTTCTAGCTAATTTTCATAACATATTATATGAATATTTGAAATTTTTTTATTTTTTGTATCAAAAAGATGTGTCAAATTTACATACTATTTTTATATTTCATTTTTGGTTACAAAATCTAGCTTCAATAATTAAGGTAGTGGAGGTTCCGGACCGGCAGCTCCTGCTACACATAATTCAACAATTCTAGCTTGTTTTTATACAACTGTATATGAAATTCAAAAATTCTTTCATTTTCGTATGAAAAAGTTGACACGGGATTCCACATCATATTACCATATTCAAGAATATATCGTGCTAAGAAACAATAAAGAGCATTAGTTAGAGCAATGTTGCTAAATTCCTTAACTCTTCTTTTTATACAATCGAACATTTTGTTTACCCCTGAAATCATATACTCAACAGAATCACTGAATCGGTAATATTTTTAACCCTTTCAAGCTTTACATTATTTATATTATAACCGAAAGAAATGGTAGATCTCTTACGTGTAAACTAATAACTTTGCATTTATCAATGTTTGATTCTAACTTATTAGAGAAGCACCATTCTTGTATAGAATTTACATTTGTTACATTTGTTACATTCCGCTACATTGCGGAACTCCTAATGTAACATTAATTGAGTCCGACAATAATTATTGAAATTTGATATTTTGCAATCTATTTTTAATCTGTATCTGTATTAGACAATTGTTTAGATCAACATTTATTGATTATTGCTCACTTAATTAACCATCACAATAAACTAATCAAAATTTAGAAGAGTTAGTGTGGTAGTAAAATGATGCTACTCTACTATTAAAATTATAAAATAAAGTTAATTAAAATAAGTTATTAAAATAAAAAGCAAAAAGCTCAGACCTTAAAAGCTCAGTATCTCTTAACATACATGAAATTGGCTCGAATTTACAGTGTGTAGAGTGGTGTGAGATGTTAAAGAGCTCGAACGAATTAAATTATTCAAATTTTCAAATTTTATAGTGATTCTTGAAATCCAACTTACTATCAAGGATGAGTTCCAAATCAGAAGCTCGATCCGTTCTTTTTATAGGTTGATTGTTTATATTGTAATCGTATTTGATAGTTGAGTCCGCTCTTAGCCTTGAAAAGCTCATAATTTGGAATTTTCAAAAGTTTAATACAAGATTTTTGTCCCTGCACCATGAGCTAAATTGATTGAGATAATACTGCAATAATTCACAATCACGAGGTAAGGTTATGAAAATATGAAAACGAGGTAACTAAGAATTTAGGAGTGGGATTAGGAATTTAGGATTTAGGAGTGGTTTAGGAAAGTCTACTTTGGGGACTGTCATAGGTCGAAACTTTACAAATTAAGGGACCTAGATAGCTTCCTTGCGGGACTCGTGACGTAAGACACTAAAGTTGTAGATCTAAAAAGGACTTGGCAAGACCTGTATGACAGAAATGATAATAGCTATTTTAGGCTATGATTTAAAAATCCTAATACTTTATGCTTTTGATGGATAGTTTTATCAGGTCGAAGTCCTTACTGATATCAGTGAATACCACGTCTACATATTTTTTCGTTTCCATGATTTTTAACGTATCAGAAAAAAATTCGATTAGATTGGTAACCGTAGACCTACCCTTTTAAAAGCCATGCTGTTCTGGTGGTGTAAATTGTTGACAATAGTCAAAGAAGTGAGAGCAAATTATTTTTCCAAACAATTAAGGAATAGATGATAATTTAGTAGTTGGTCTATAATTACTAACATTATCATGAGATCTTTTCTTATGTACTGGGCTGATAAGCAAAAGTATCCAGGACTCGGGGAAGTAGCTACATTGAATGGACAAATTAAATAGTTTACAAAGAGGTTCAACCAAGGTTGGGCACATTGTTTTAATATTATTAGTGGAACCCCGTCGGGGCCGTATGGGAAGTCACCTTTTAGAACCAAGAGGTGAGGCATTAAAATGTCTTCTGTTATAAGAATTCTCTTAATGTCAAAAGTTAAATGAAATGGAGGAACTAAACTATTTAAATACGACTGATTCGGCTCAAATACCCAACTTTGGTAGGTTTTGGAGAAAAATGTGGCAAAAAAGTTAGAAACAATCCTTTAGTTATTTGATGTTGCATTAACGTATCGCAAAGCAGATGGATACGTTTCTTTTTCTTACGTTTACGATTCTATCTTCATTGGTTTTGGAATTATGCTCATTTGTCTAATTATTTTAGCTATCCAAAAATATTACATATTCTTATTAGTTCATCTATTTAAAAATATTAAAAACAAAAAAACTTGAAATAAATGCAAATGTAATTATTTCAATTCAATTACAAAAGTGAAAAAATTTAAAATATTTGTGATAAAAAGATAATCAAAGCATAATATATTTAGTAATTCAAATTTCTGAAAATTGCAATTATTTTAAATTGTTAGTTTATGCACCTATTAGAAAAGCTTATAAACGCAAAATATGCAAGAAATGTATTTCAAAAAAATATTTTGTTTTTAATTTATAAAATATTATACAAAATATGTTTTATGGTTAAATTCTTAGCCTTTTAAAAATATAAAAGTGTTAAATAAAACGGAAATAAGAAAGAACCCTCATGTATCAAATTTAAAGTTTCTATCTTCATGAATTTCGAAGATAAACTTTTTAATTTTGGGATTTCTTAGGAGGCAGCTGAACCACCACTACAATTAGGTCTATATATCGGAGACACATAGGAAATAGGAAATATATTCTTTTGCTTCGAAATTATACTAGTTTGCCTCAAATCGATCAAAAGCTTCTAGAATCCGAACTCATTGACCAAACTCGACCAGAACCAAATCCTATGGTACTTTCATTACTAGTAACCTAGAGTTTAAATTTCATCAAAATAGCGACATCATTTTTTGAGTTATGCTGTTTTTAAGATGCAGCTTACTGTAGTACATCTGATAAGCTTAGATTAAAGCTCTTAGCAAGATCTCAATTTCTTCATGTCCAATTTTTTATAACCATAATTTTAATTGATTTTGGGTATTTTTTATTGAGAGCAGATTTTTGTTGTATAATCTACATGAAACAACGGAATATGAGTTCCTATAACTCACGGTTCTAAAAGTAGGATAATAAACTCTTCGATGAGAATTTTATCTAAGACTGTATTGTTCATTTATACGTAAATTTTGGTCTATTTGATTGTTTTTAGTAAAAAGTCTAATCGTATTAAAAAAGTTTAAATGTCTGATCGGTAAAATTTTCAAATGTTGGAATAGTTCAAGGCTGCGGTGTCTTCGATTTTTGTTACATATTTTTCTGACAATATATTTCTGTGGAAAAAGTAAAGGCTTTAATTTATTCTGAAATGCACCACCCCAACAACTTATACCATATTGTATTTTCGAATACTGTAAACCATAGTAAACCATTTTTGGTATTCTTATGGAACAAAGCTTATGTAAATTATAAATGTACGAAAAGTTTATCTTAATTAGCTTATTAGGTAATGTGTATGATTTAACTAATTTAAATTTTGATAGATAATTATTCATAAGTACTTAAATTCGCTAACTGGCTCAATAGCAAAACAAACAAATGAGCAACTATTGTTTTCTTGATATAGTTTATCTATTGTATTATCAGTGGCGCTTACCAGCTTGAATTTGGTACAGTTTTCGGCATGATATATTAATTGCATTTGTGAACATTGTTGTCTAGTTAAACTGAAATTCATTAGTTTAGTTTTTTTTGCTCACAACCAGTTTATGTATAGTTAACCAGTGCCTCAGAGTATGCAAGTCATTGCTAAGTTCAAACGTCAGGTTTAAAGGACTATCAGAATTATATGAGAAAGCTAAATCATCTGCGAAAGCTATTATCTTACCCTTGAAGTTTTGTTTAAAAATAGAATTTATGTAGATCAGAAACAAGATGGGTCCAAAAACTGAGCCTTGCCTTGAGCCTTGGAACACAAAGTGTTATGTATCGGGGTTCGCTGATTTTATCTTTTATTTTAACTCGTTGTATTCTTTTATCTAGATATGATTTGAACCCTTTTTTTTTTTTTTTTTTTAGTGTTTTATTTTTCTATTCATTATGTTATTTTTTACAATTCAAAAACAAAAACTTAAAAAGAATTCTTATATGCTAAAATGTAATTTGTACATGGCTGACCAATATGTCAGCTCTCACAATTTATTAGAACCATATTAATATATTTCTCTTTTGGTGTTTTAATATTGATATTTTATTTTCAACATAATATAATTTTAGTTTTAATTTAATCTTAATGTAATTGAATTTATTGGAAAAATTTTTTAAATAAAAACCAATTTTTTTTATTTTTATGTTTTATAAAATCTTAAAACTAAACTAACCTAATATTTATACCTATACCTAAACCTACAATAACCTACGTTACATCTAAATTTTTCCAAAAGTATGGTTTTTTAATTTCTAATTTATTTTTTGCAGAAATATACTTATCATATTTAAACAACTCATTGTCATTAATATTTATTATATTTAAATTTAAAGGTATTTGTTTTATTTTCGCGTTTCTTTTATAATGGTATAAAATCGGAATATTTTGATTATTTTCGATATAATTATGTTTGTCCAAAAACACGAATCCTTCTGGAGGCAAAAAACCTGTAACTAGGCAGTTTTTAATGTACTCAAAATTTTCGTACCATGGATGGCAGATTAATGAGTTCTCGCATGACTCCTTTGTATATGGTTACGTATGAGACGAATGATAAAATTGTCGATTCTAATTATGTTCGCCTTATCATATATAAATTTATTTGAATAATAGTGCATATTAGTGTTAGGTTTTCTATTGTAATTTGTACAAGCTCTTAAACACTTCCGTTCGAATATTCTTAATTTTTCCATCACAGAAGCATTAACATTATACCATATTGGACATGATTTGAACCCAATCCACATAATACCTCTAAAACCGGCATTATAAAGTTTTCCCAGTAGAATTTTATGATTAATTGTGTCAAAGGCCTTAGTCATTTGGTGCTCCTTGACGATAGAGTAAAAATTTTTATTTTTATTATTATTTAATAATTATAAGAGTGTCAAGTGAAATTCGATAAATTTGTTGAAAAATTGCTAAAATAATCATAAAAAAAATCGTTTTAAAATAATTGCTTTATTACATTTTAAAATTATGTACACCATGTGTTATTTTTTTGTTAACTTTTTTGAATAACATCAACTTAAATTAAAATTTCATTGAGAGGCAGAGCAACGTGCACGGGGTAATAGCTAGCCTACATATAAGTATTATTATACCCGTTTGACTGTAGGTCGAAAGGATGTACTAAATTTCCCATTATGTTATTATACTATGTCAATAGTAGTTAACTTGAATAGCCAACGTTTAAATAAAATATAGTCGATGGTTTAGAAAAGGTTTAAAAATCTGCTTTTCAACTTATATTTTTTTTTGTACTTACCTGAAAGTTCTACTTAAATTTTATTAGAAAAAAAATCTGCAATTTTACACTTAAATCTATTTTTAAAGAACAACAACTGCAAAGTAGATAAAAAACAAAGACTTACGATAAAATGTAGAGAAGGATTATGTTATGTTATTTAAATTTAAGGATATTATTATTCGGATTCTTTATTAGCTTTATTTTTATTATTATTATCTCATTTAGATTTTGCACTATTTGAGGAGAGCATAAAAAATAATTTTATTAATAAAGTGAGCTTTTGAAATAAAGGTTAACTTGCGTTAATACCAAAAATTTTCAATAAAATTCATTTAATCGTTTAAGGCAGTAAAATTTATAGAAAACTTTATGGCGTTGTCGTGGAAAATGGGCTTATCGAATTTAACTAAAATTTTTTGTAGCCACTCTTTTGGACTATTAAATCAACCTTTAAAATTGGGCACAAATCTGAAACCATAATTTTTTGGAAGCCTGCCGGGTCGAAATGGGTTAATATATTTCAACCAGCTTTATAGAACTATTTCCGTTAGCTAACAGGCAAATTTTTATGAAATTTCAAGTCAATCGGTCAAACCGTTTCGGCTCCACATTTAAAATATTGAAAAAGCTTAAAACGGCTCTGGAGCCGCATCCTGTTGACTTTTAAAAATATGACATAGCCTATGTCACCCCCGGGCTCTCAGAATTATTCCTTTAAAATTTTGTGACAATCGAAACAGTGGTTTTCACGTGAATCCTGGACAAACAAACAAACAAACAATAAACAAACAAACAAACAAATTTTCTTCTTTATATATTGGATTAAGCGTTTATTAATTGTTTTTCCTCCGATAGGAATCGTAAGAGGTAATTAATTTTACACTATTATTATTTAATTTTACGATATATACTTTACGTTCGTATCACTGTATTTCTATTTATGGACAAAAATCCTACCAACTGCGCCAAATAAATAATTAATTTGAAAACTATTATTTTTTAAATATGTAAATAAAAAAACACTGAGTTTAAATTTAACGGTCTTTATTTGATTAACTTTTAACATAAACTTAAAAACATTTCTTTTGTTCAATATTTTGTTCTTTTTATATATTCTTTTTATATTAAAAAATTGTAACTGTACTTGAACATTTTTTATAATAATAATATTATCGTATCAGCAATATCGATCTTTTCATAAAAATCGGAAAAAAAGGTTCAATGGAACATATTGAATTATCAGCAATAGTTTTTATTTAATTATTCAATGCATATGTTTCTAAGTGGATAAATAAAAGGAAGTCTTATATTTCAAAATTGCTTAACATTTAAAAATGCTCAAGTACGGTTTTACATTGCTGTTTGATTTATTTTTAAAATTTGAATTTAACAGTTTATTTACATTTGATACCATTTCGTCATATTTTTAATTTTTGTGTACTATGTTTTTCTTTGAAAATGAACAGTTAGACATAACTTCTCCCTTCTTAGATTTGAAATTCTCCTAAATTTCATTTTTCAAATGAAAAACATTAACAATTTTATTTTTAATTATTTTTAAACCAATTGTAATAAAAAATATGCTTATTACTAGAAAAACTAAAATTGTTATATTAATACCATATGACACAATATTATGATATTTTGATTCTGTAATTTCTTTTAAATTTCTTACATGATCTGTTACTATATTCTTAAAAGTAAAAATTTTTTTAAAAGTAATATTTTTATTAATTTTTGGATAGCAATGTTTGTAATGTACCATATGTTTTTGGTTTGCAAAGGTTTCTTTATATAATTTTATTTGACAGTAATAAAATGTTAACAGATAATTTTTATTTAATATAATTTTTCTGTCATCAAAATTTTGTATTAAATTTTCATTTACAGCGTTTTTTATCAAAATCGATACATCATCTAATATTTGAATTTTGGTTTTATCATTAAATTTTAACTTACAATTATTTAAAAAAATACAATTTTTGCTTAACTCTAAATTTTTTAATAATTCGTTTTCTACAAATGCATATGTTTGATTTTCAATAGTTACAATTTATTCGTTTTTTTCATCTATTCTAAAATTATTTTTATTTGGTAGTGGTGTTACTAATTTTAAAATCTGTTTTTATATAATTTTGTGGAATTTTAATTGCAAATACAATAGAATTTTCTTTATATATCATAATACTCATTTTAAATAATTTTAATTTATAAAAATCAATTTTATATGTTTGTATTTCTTCTGTTATTAAGATACTAGGATGTACAATACTATGCTTGGCTGACGCAATGTTATCCTGTATCTGATCTATTTTATTTTCTAAATATCATAATTTTAGTAATTGATCTATAAATAAAGAATGCTGTAAACTTTGTAAATGCTTTTTTTTTACTTCATTAAAAACATCTTTAATTTTGCATCTATCATTTTCTATTACAGTTTTTAATTCTTGAATTGTACTATTGAAATTGTTATTAATGATTATTTGATTATTTGAACTTAAAATTAAGTTCTGGTTATTTTCTTTAACTATTTTTAAATGATCTAGGATCTCTTCCCCATAATCATTATCCATCGTACCAAAAATCCAATTTTGTTTTTTACCTACAGCATTTATTAAGCCTCCTTTTCGTCTTTTAGTAATTGGTATTATGGATTTGATTTTTGCCCTAATGTGTTTTATTTCAGAATTTATCAAATTTATATCTGATGAATTTAATTCGTTTAAATTATTTTCAATTTGTAAGAGTAGGTCGTTAAGTTCTCTGGGATCAATATGAAGCACTATTGTTGTTTCATTACTAATTTCTACCTCTCTTATTTTAATTTAAATATAGCATACTTTTTCGGATATTTGATTTAATTGTAGTAAACTACATATTTCTGGCCTATGGCGCAGTGGACGATGGCGCCGTGGTTGAGGCGACGCCTTTCATGCGAAAGGTCCCGGGTTCGATCCCTGGCTGAGTAAAATCAATAATTAGTATAATTAGTATAATAAATAACTTATAAATTATAATTAAATAACTAATAGCCTAAATAGAAAATAATAATTAATAATAAATAATAAATAAAAAATATTACCAATAATCGTGTTCCTGAAATAACCTATAGCTTAATATTAAATAATTAATAACATTATCTCTATAAACATATGCACATGTCAAAAATAACACCATTGACACTTGCGTTTGCGTGGAATCTTCAATTTCAGAAATAAGAACAAATGACATCGTCCCCCCATTAGGTGTTATGTAGGAAAAACGAAATAGGCAACTTCTACAGTAGGTAAATCTCCTTCTTAGAAAAACTAAACGAATTAATGAAACTAAAATTAGACAAATCGGATACAATAGGCAAGATAACACGGCAACAACCTTCGGCGCTCGAACAATGACTAGAATTGCACAATGGAATGTCCGAACAATGCGAGAAACATCAAGGCTTGCCCAAATAGAAAAACAAATGGCAGATTATGTAGTTCAAATTATGGGTTTTAGTGAAATTAGATGGAAAGGGAATGGCGAAATCGCCACGGCTAATGGAAATACTCTTTTGTATAACGGTAAAGAAATAGGTGGAACAAACGGGGTGGGAATAATAATATCTAGAAAGCTGCGTAACTCCCTGCATAGCTGGAAGGCCGTATCCGATAGGATTATTACAGCCCTTTTCCGATGTAAAATTAGAAATGTCTCCCTAGTACAATGTTATGCACCAACAGAAGATGCCGAAGATATAGCGAAAGACGAGTTATACGAACAGCTCACTCATACTCTCAATACTATCCGAAAAGGAGATATCTTTATTCTAATGGGCGACTTAAATGCGAAAGTGGGAGATCTAAATACTGGATTAGAGAAAATTATGGGAAAACATGGATGCGGAACAAAGAACAAAAACGGAGAAAGGTTTATTGAGACCTGTCAAACATTTCAACTAACCATTGAGGGCACCATCTTCCCCCATAAGGAAATTTATAAGTATACGTGGACCTCACCAAATGGGAAAATATATAATCAAATAGACCACATATGTATTAGCAGCAGATGGAGAAGTTCAATGCTAGATATGCGAAATAAAAGGGGAGCCGACATAGATAGCGACCACGCACTAATCATAAGCGACATCAGATTAAAATTGAAGTGCATCAAAAAGAGCCATGACAGGAAACAACAATTAAATCCCCGAAACCTCCAACATCCACACACCAAAAGCAGTATGATAACCACAATTCGGGAAAGATGCCTAAACAACGAGCCAGACTGGAATGAAGTTAGCAAAGCCGTCTATGAGATTACGAAAAACAAACTAGGTACAAAGAATAGAGAACAAACGCCATGAATATCAGAAAGCACATGGGAACTCATATCACAGAGGCAAGAAGCAAAGAAAAAGCTAAAAAGCTAAGTTGTCACCAAGGAGCAATTCAAAGCGCTAGCAAAGAAAGTAAAACGAGCCTCCAGAAGAGACAAAAGAAAATTCCTTGAGAAGCTAGCCTCAGATGCAAAAACAGCTGCTGAACAAAATGTTGCAAGGAAACTCCATCAAATTGTGATCAAGCTCATCAACAAAACGAGCTCAGATAAAAATGGCACAGAAATTACTTACGCCCGAGAACAAACGAAAAGATGGAGAGAACATTTCCAAGAAACAAGCAACAGTGAAATAAAAGAAAAAGGAAACATATCACTAGCGGAAAACAATACAAACATTCTACGCATTAGCAACTTCCACACCAACTATGATTGAGATCAAAGAAGCCATCACTAAGTTGAAAAGAAACAGAAAGGCTAGGTCTGATGGTATTCCGGCAGAAATTCTACAAACCTGCCAAAATGCCTCAGCTGAACTTCTGAGACCTCACATCACAAAGGCATGGGGAAACGAAGAGCTACCTCCATCTTGGAAAAAGGGTAAAATAGTCAAGCTAGCGAAGAAAGGCTCAAAGATTGCAGCAACTGGCGTGGTATCACTCTCCTCAACACAATGTACAAAATCATAGCATCAATCATAGCATAATACAAGGCAAAATCCAAGAAAAAATCGAACCAGAGTTACGCGACGAGCAGGCAGGCTTCCGCCCCCACAGGAGCTGTGTAGACGAATCAAATACACTAAGAATCATCATCGAGCAATCGATTGAATGGCGGACTCCCCTCTACATGCTATTCGTGAACTTTAAGAAAGCGTTCGACACTGTGAAAATAGTTGCCATACGGAGAGCATTAAAAGAGAAAGTCGAATATGTTAACCAGTTTAACTATCTCGGTAGCATAGTGACTACTGATGGTGGTGCGGAGGCAGATGTGACCAACAGACTTGGCAAAGCAAGGGAAACATTCGGAGGGTTGTACCCAGTATGGAGGAGCACCCAAATTTAATAAGAAAGTACTAATGTATGGAAGCGAAACTTGGATGATATCCAACAACATCGTCCACAAGATACAAGTCTTCACCAACCGCTGTCTGCGCATAATCTGCAGAATATTCTGGCCTGCCAGAATAAGCAACGAAGACTTATGGAGACTTACAGAAGAGGAACCCATACGGCGCTTAAGAAAGAAGAAATGGAGGTGGATAGGTCACACGAGTTATGTATTTTTATTTTTAAAATAAAACAACTAAGTTGGTTGTTTGCGGTCTTAAGACTGTTTTTATTAACAAATTTATTTTATCTTATACTAAAAATTAAAATTGATTTAATCAGCAATATTGTTTTTTTTTTTATATATATTAAATTATTTTAATATAATTTAACCTTGACTAACCAATGTTAACATTAATTCATTCAACTTTAATCAATGAATTAATTAAATAACAGGAAATGCAATTTGGTATTTCTGTTAACTTATTTTTGGTTAATGAAGTTTAAATTATATGTAACTCGTCCTTCCCTAAGTTTGAAACTCTCCTGAGTTCAAATTATAATACATTAACATTATTACAATTCAAAGATAGAAAATGTACTTAATTCTAAACTTCATTTTAATTTTTTGATGTTATAAATTTTGAATTGTTAGAGTAATATAAAATATTTACTTTAATTGGCTTAAAGTACTTATTAGTTATTTATTATATCTAAGTATCTATAACATATTTTACAAACAATAATTTTTGTTTTTTAAATTGGAGTAGACAGAAAAATTAAATTTTAAATATTATAGAAAAATATGCAACAATATATTTTAGGAAGAAGAACTAGTTCTTGCTTACAAATATTCCATTTTTTTTTTTTTTTTCACAGAAAAGAAAATACATTAATGATGCTCTCTTAAGAGTTACAATTTATTTTAATGAAATTCATTTTCTTTTACGTAACTCCTCCTTCCCTAAGTTGGAAACTCTCCTGAGTTCAAAATTAAAACTTAAAAATTAAAACATTAGTAATACTTGAACTTGAAAAAATAAAAAAAAATTGACAATGAAATGTTTGCTTACAAATTAAAATTAGATTTAGAAAATAAAAGTTATAACATGATATTTGATATAAATTTCTTTCTAAATGCTAACATAGGTCAGTTAAAATTTGAATTTAAAAAATTATAATAATATGTATTAGACTTGTAATATGATTCTTTTTTATTTTGTTTTTTTTTTTTTATCAATTGTGAAGAATTTATTATTATAGTAATATAATATCTTATGCTAAATATTCTTTTTGAGAAAAAAAAAAAATTGTTTAATACATAGTGTAGTAATTATAAGTTGTAGTTGCTTATTTATAAGCATATACTTATACATAATTAGATTTCATAGCCTAGGGTTTGCATATTAAAACATAGGATTTTAATATTAATTTTCATTATTTTTATATATATTTATAATTGTTTTAAAATCTATGTCATGGTCAATATCGATTTTTGTATTTTGCTGGATGTTTTTTATAACACCGATTTTAATTCGTTTTTGTCTATATATAATGTAAGAAATAAAAATTATTAATATTACTACGATTAAGATTATTGTCCCTAATGTAAAACAATGACTTATATTTTTATGATACTTGAGTTCTTTTATTTTTTTTAAATTTTTTCCTGACTAAGTACAATTTTTTCAAATGATAAAATTTCGTTATTATTGAATGTTACATTTTCATTTTCATTTTTGGGTATTACAAATCTTTGAGTAAATATTTTGTAATTATTACTAAATTCTCTATTGTTAATTTTAATTGTACAATTATTAAAATTTATAAAGTAATTTCCTTTAAGAGAAATCTTTCTTTCGTCACAAGTACTCGTTAAATTACTAAGTTTTAAATTGTTTATAATAATAATATTTTCATCTATTACAATTATTTCTCTTTTATTCTGTAAATAAATTTACAACAATTTTGAATTATACAGTTTTTGCTTTCGGCTAATTCTTTTAATGTTTTTCCTTCTTTGTAAGAGAGTGTTTTGTTGTCATGGTGTATTATGAATTCAATGTTAGTTTCTTATGTTAGTTAGTTTCTATATTTTTGCTAGTTTTGAGAGAATGTGTTGGAATTTTAAGAGCAAGAACTATAGATTCGTCAATATGTTTGGCAACACCTAGTCGGATATTGGATAACTTATGAAAGTCGGTTTGATAAAAATTTATTTCTTCATCCGTCAGTATATTAGGATGCAGAAGACCGAATCGAGCCGAGGCTATAATATCCTGTATATGGTTAAGTTGTGGTTCTAGGAAATCTAACTTGAACATTTGTTCTAGAAAACCAATTTCCGATTTAATTTTTATCTCTTCACTGCCAAGTTCATTAATTTTTTCTTTTATTTGTACTCTATCTTGTTCAATTATGTCTTTAATTTGGATAAATGTTTTATTAAAGTTTTCGTTTACCTTTATCTATTGGTTTAAGTTATCAATTATATTATGATTATTTTGATCTATGGTCATGAAATGGTTTTGAATGTTTGTTCTATCGTCATTGTCCATTGATCCAGAAAGCCAATTAAGTATATTCCCCCCTAAGTTAATGAGACCCCTTTTTTTCTATAAGGAATTAGTGTTTTTATTTTATTTTTTATTCTATTTAATTTGTTATCTATTATATTTTTATGGTTATTTAAATGTATCATATTAAATGTTGACTCTATTGTATTAACTAAATTTAATATATCGTTTGGGTAGATTTTATGTAGGATTATGTCGAATTTGTCCACTATTTCAACGTTATTTACTTTTATTTCGGCATACCCTAATTCAGTTTCTATTTTTTCAATTATCATTGTTTGGTGGGATGCTGTAGGTATTAGTATCAAAAGTATCCACAGTGCTTTTGTCTTCACGGTTATTTGAGTAGTCTGCAAATTTAAATGGACGTTTAATGTTAGTTTCGTGAACGTTACTTAAGTTATATTTTCTAAATGTAGGTTCTTCCTTATGCCTAAGCGATTTATAATTTTTTATATAGCCAATTTTTCTCTTTTCGTTGTAATCTTCTCTATTACAGTTTCTTTTATTAATAATATTTTGTTTTAAGTTTTTCAGTCTTTCGTACACTTTTATGTGGTCTACTTCATTATTTTGAACAAGTAGTGGGCTTGTTTTAATGGAAGAGTGGTAAGTATTATTGTAAATTTCTATGACTTTAGAAATTTGTAATTTGATTGGTAGTTTTTCTTCCAAATTTAAAGATCTAATTTTCTCCGTTATAGTACCGTTAAATCGTTCAATGTCGGCATTATCTGTATGACTATTAGGTTTTGTAACGTGGTATTCACAAAAATCTAGTGGTATTCTCAAAAAATGACTATTAGGTTTTGTATACCTTCTTTTTCATAAAAATCTTTTATGTATTTTGAGCAAATTCATTGTCAAAAACTAGTTTTTTTATTTTACCCTTAGTACTAATAATTTGTCTAATTTTTTCTAATAATGTAAAGTGGCTTATATCTTCCAAATATAGGGAAATAGCGTGTTTAGAAAATTTGTCAATTGCGTTAAAGAAATTATGCTTTCTATTTGTGTAGATATCGATATGAATTATTTCATTTATCGTTTTAGGAGTTTCGGTTATGTGAAACGTTTTTTGAATTGGTTTTCTGTCATATTTTGCTCCTGTACAGATATCGCAATTATTCAAAATTTCGTGTATAGTGATTTTAAGTTTAGGATTATAAATTTTATTTTTGAGATTTTGATAAGTTGATATTATCCCAGAATGTCCCGATTCCTCTTTATGAAATAAAGATATTTGTTTTCTCAAGTCGTCTTTATTGACAATATCTCTTGCAAACTAACTACATTTAACGAATTTTACTAAATTTCTGTTTGGATATAAATGTATTAATTTTAATTGAAGTTTATTGTAATCTCTATCATTTAACTGACTATAAATACCTGCTCTTCCTTTTGTTATTTGGTTGCTAAAATTGTTTGTATTTTCATTTAGATCATTTCTATCAATAAATATTCTCTTTTTATTAAAAATTTCTTCACATTCCGTGTGTTTTTTTTCAACAAGAACTAATTGTATTTTAAATCTATTAACAACAGTCTCTAATATTGGAATATGATCGTTCAGCTCTTCTCTTTGTGAATTAATCGTTTGCATACCCAATGATTCTGGTTGTGAATGATTTGAATTCATATTCAAGGTTTCTAATCCCACATTTGTTCTATTAGTACTTATATTTTCAGTATTATTTTTGGGAGAACAATTTGTTTCACACTCTCCCACCCTGGATTTATTGGTCTCAAATAAATTAATTTCATTTGTGGTGGAGTCAATTCGACTTAACAAATCGGCTACCTTGTTTTCTTTCCCTTTTATATAGTCCATTTTAATATTATACTCACCCAGTTGAATTAACCATCTTTGCAGTCTAGGGTTTATATCTTTACCTGAATGTTTAGCATAAAGCCATTTAAATGGCTGGTGGTCCGTCTGCAAGTCAAATTCTCTACCGAATAAATAAGGATATATATTTGGTTCCCCAAACTATCGCTAATAATTCCTTTTCGATTGTTGAGTACCTTTTTTCATGTTCGTTAAGCGTCCTTGAAGCATAAGCATTAGGGTGGCCTTCTTGTGTAAGAACGACTCCAATTGCTAGGTTGCTTGCGTCTGTTACAAGGTTAAACCTTTTATGAAAATCCGGATATCTGAGAATTGGGTGGTTCGTAATTATTTCTTTTAATTGTTCAAATGCTGTTATGTAACTAGGGCCATTTATATTAATTTTCATATCATTCTTTAAGTATTTAATTATAGGACTTGCAATTTTTGCATAATCTCTACCAAATTTCCTATAATAGCCAGTAATACCTAAGAAAGATTTAATTTGCTTTTGGCTGGTAGGTAATTTTAAATTTTGAATTGTTTTGATTTTTGCAGGGTTTGGTTTGATACCTTGGGAAGTCACTATGTAGCAAAGAAACTCGGTTTCTTTATGTAAGAAATTACATTTGTCTACTTGGATTTTAAGTTTAGCTTGACTTAATTTAGTAAAAATTAATTTAATACTGTTCAAATGTTCTTCTAAAGAAGTGCTAAAAATAAGAATATCATCCAAGTAGACGACACATATTTTATTAATATATTCTCGCAGGACCGAGTTCATCAATCTTTGAAAGGTTGATGGAGCATTTTTAGCCCAAAAGGCATTCGTAAGAATTCATAGTGCCCAAAAGGTGTTTAAAATGCAGTTTTTTCACTGTCTGACTACCTCATTGATATTTGGTGAAAGCCCTTTGCAAAATCTAATGTTGAAAAGGGCTTTCCCTAGTTTATCCAATATGCTTTCGATATTGGGGATAGGGAACTTGTCATCTACAGTGTTTTCGTTAAGTTTCCTGTAATCGATGACAGTTCTCCATTTTTTTAAACCGGAGTTGTCCGTTTTTTTTGGAACGATCCACAATGGACTATTGTATGGAAAGATGCTTTCTTTGATAATACCCTGTTCAAGTATTTCATGAATTTGTTTCTCTATTTCTTTTTCATGAATTTGGGGGTACCTATAGATTTTTGAATATATAGGTCTGTTTATTTTAGTTTGTATTCCATGTTTTATTTCGGTAGTTGAAGTCAATTTATCTCTCTCTCTAAAGAAGAGTAGTTCATTTGATTTTAATAACTTTACTATTTTTGTTTTCTCTTCTAAATTTAAATGGCCTTAACTTATCTTATTAAGAAAACTATTGTCTAAAGATTCTATTGAACATATTTCACTAACAATGAAAGGGTAATAATTTTCTTCAAACGGGAATTTATTATTATTGATGTTTATATATTTATATTCAAGATTTATATCTGCTTTAAATGGTACTAAAAAATTTTGTCCCATAATAGCATCATAATTCTTACTTTTAAAATTAATTACTTTCCAGTTAACGGTTCCTGAAAGTTTAAATTTTTTGGGTATGGGTGTAATTATTTTATTAACAACTTTATTTGTGCCGTTAATGGTAGAATAGTATACTGGTTTATTTAATTTTTCTTCAGCAAAATTTTTTTGAATATTTGATTTTATAATACTGGTAGAGGATCCAGTATCCATTAGGCATTTAATTTTTTTATAGCCTAAAGTTATAATTATGATTGCAAGTTTGGTACCGAGGCTTTAAATGAAAATTTACGTCTGTATCTTGGTTTAGATTACAAACTTCCATTGGTTCGGGCCTAAATTTTCTTGTTTGTGAGAAGACTTGTTTTGTTGTGTTAAAATTTTGTTTACTCTGAGTATAATTATTATTTATTCTGTTCCTATGATTGTAATTGTTTTCATAATATTTAGGTTTACTAAATTTGGTTTGTGAACTATTATTATCTTTTGCATTGGAAAACTTATAATTATTATAATTCTTATGAATAATAATAATAATTCTTATTATCGCTATAACTGTTATCTTTTGGATTGGAAAACTTATAATTATTATAATTCTTATTAATAAAATTATTATCGCTATAACTGTTATCACTAATTTTATTTCTATTAAAATTTTTGTTTCTATTATATATTTGGTTATATGAATTCGAATTTTTATTTTGTATTTTTCTACTTTCCGTGTCAATAGCGTCTGTGTTATCTAATAATTTTAGTTTATCAAATTTATTATAGGCTTCAATAAGTGTACCATTTTAAGGAATATTGCTCCTTAAGAAATCATGTACTTTGCTACTTACTATATCAATTAAATATTTATCCGTATTTTTAGGGTGATAAGTGGATGGTTTATTTTATCGAATTCATATACTTACTTTACTGCTCTGCATTTATTAAGTAGATCTGTATAATCATATCTTGGCCGGAAGTGCAGCTTCAGCTCTTGTTTTACGTCATTCCAATTGTTTTGATTAGAGATCCAATCGTTGTATGCACCTTTTTGCTATACCTTGTATTTTTTCATAAGTGATTATGCTTATTCCATAGTCTCTTAGTCCTAGTGTGTTTGGACAAAGTTGAAAAGCTCTCTCTACTGAACTTATAAACTTCTGAACTGTATATTCATCCTTTCCGTTAAATATTCTTAACTTATTTATATAGTAAGAAATTGATCAGGTGTTAAGGTAAAATTTCCGGCTTTACTTTGTTGTTGTTGTGTTGGTTGCTGTTGTTGCGTTGATTGTTGTTGTTGTGTAATTACTTGTTGTTGTTGTGTAATCATTTGTTGTTGTTGTTCAAGTTGTTGACGAAAAGCTGTTATTTGAGCTTCTTGTTGGACAACGACTTCGCTAAGTGTTTCAAGATTCGTTTGATCTGCCATTTTTCTATTTTCGTCGAATGTTTTGTTTCTACTTTCTTTCATACACTAATTTTATTTATTTAGAGTTATAACAAAACCACTTATTTTTTTTGTAATTTATTTTTTAATTTATAAATAAAAATTCTTTTATTTTATTTTATTTTTTTATATTAAAATAACTTAAATAACTTTTTGTCCAATCTGTTATATATTTTATGTTTTGTTTCTTTTAATTAATAATCACGGAGGGTGGGTGCCGGGTGGTTATTTGTGGACGGCGGGATTATTAGAACTTTTTTTTTTTTTTTTATAATTTTACATATATTTAAATATATGATAAGGTTCTTAATTCAATCTTTAGGTTAAAATTTTTTTTTTTCGACTGCGCCAGTTATGTATTTTTAATATTTAAATAA
Organism: Dolichopus griseipennis; assembly: GCA_963082915.1. NCBI lineage: Eukaryota > Metazoa > Arthropoda > Insecta > Diptera > Dolichopodidae > Dolichopus > Dolichopus griseipennis. Next base: position 159,035,088 of record OY720441.1, on the reverse strand, counting down.
AACAACTAAGTTGTTTGTTTGCGGTCTTAAGACCGATTTTATTAACAAATTTATTTTATCTTATACTAAAAATTAAAATTGATTTAATCAGCAATATTGTTTTTTTTTATATACAGGGTGTCCGGGACTCAAGTACGCGCACTACACTCAGGTATTGGGGGCATTAAAACAAACAAAAAATAATATTGGAGGGAGAGGGTCTATTGTGGACCTCTTTCGAGATATGAGGGATTAAAGATTTAAGGAGACTTTTCATAAAAAATCAATAACTTTTGAACAGCTTACTGTAGAGAGATAAAAAAAAATTTATTTTGTAGAGTAAGTTGTCAACTTTAATTTTTGTGTACTAATAATCCCCATATACCCAACAGTTACAAAGATATGAAGGTTCAAAATGATTTAAAATTTCTTATAAAATATTAATGAAAAAATAAATAGATAAAAAAAAATTTCGTAATTTTTCTGTTTGAACCGATTGAAAATAACACACTTTTGTATTCCCATCTAAAATGGTTAGAGATAGAGAAAAAGTTATTATATACTAATTATAGGGCTTGAAAAGCTATCTTGAAATATACTATAAAAATTACCCCAAATACTGTGTGATTCAAAAGAAAATAGAGTTTGAAACATAATTTTTTCATTTTAAATCATTTTGAACCTTCATAACTTAGTAAATGTTGGGTATGTGGGGATTATTAGTACACAAAAATTAAAGCTGACAACTTACTCTACAAAATGGATTTTTTTTTATCTCTCTACAGGAAGCTTTTCAAAAGTTATTGAATTTTTTATGAAAAGTCTCCTTAAATCTTTAATCCCTCATATCTCGAAAAGGGTCCACAAAGGGTTTGTTTTAATGCCCCCAATCACTGAGTTTAGTGCGCGTACTTGAGTCCCGGACACCCTGTATATTAAATTATTTTAATATAATTTAACCTTGACTAATCAAAGTTAACATTAATTCATTCAACTTTAATGAATGAATTAATTAAATAACAGGAAATGCAATTTGGCATTTTTGTTAACTTATTTTTGGTTAGTGAAGTTTAAATTATATGTAACTTACGCTAAAGAAAAATCAGAACAACATAAGCCGTATGGCCTTGTGGTGGAACCCCAAGGAAGCAAAAGACGCGGGCGTCCAAATAACACCTGGAGGCGCACCATATTAAGCGATCTCGATTAGTGCAATCTCACTTTGGAGAATGCAAAAACAGCAGCAGAAAACCGGGTGAGATAGCGATGTCAAATGGAAGCCCAATGCTCCCTCGCGGAGTGAAAAAGCAAAAAAAAAAACATATTTCTGGCAACAATGCCATACATATTATTAAAACAAACATAAAAATCTGTAAATTTAAATTGAAAATTTTTATTTACAAAAAATAATAATTTAATTTTTTTTATGTATTTTTACCAAAACCTAGATATATACACTAACTTATCAAACAAAACTAAATTACTTAAATTTCAACCGTACTCTATTTATTAGTGCCGATATCTGTTAATATAGTTTTCTATAATAAACCAGTATCTTGTTCTGTAAATTAAAATTCCTAAACTATCTCAATTCTTTTTAGCATTTCTAAAAAGCAAGAGTGTTATGAACTTTGGATTGACTATTATTTATTAAGATCTATTAAATTATAATTAAAGTCTATATTTTTTTCAATTCTAATAAAACATTTTGTTTTTTAATCTGTCTTATTACTTAAAATACAGCATTTAGGAGATCTTTTAATGTTGGCTATATGAATGCTATTTAAGTTCATCTTTTTATATTTAGGTTGCTCCTTATGTCTTACAGCTTTATAATTCTTTAAAAACCTGTAGATATTTCCTTTTGGTACTCTTCACTTTTTTTCTACTTAAGTTCTTTAATTTTACTGTTTTTTAAATTTTCTTTTATTTTTTCAAAATCCGCTGTACGATTTTGAACTTCTTTCGGGAAACTTTTTATTGTTGGTTTCATTCGTTCGTTATATTTTCTATTAGCTAATTGCATCAATCTTTTAACAGACATGTTTTTAATAATGTGTTTAAGTATTCTGAATTTTTCAGCTAACGAATTATGCCATCGTTCTATATCACTATTACCAGTGTGGTTGTTAGGTTTGGTGAGGTGTAAACTTATCCCTTCTTCCCTTAAGAATTCTTTTATTTGATTAGCTTTAAATTCGTTATCTGCTATTATTTGTTTTTGGCTTACCTAATTTTGTGAAACTATCTTCTAAGCTATCTATTAGAGTTAATTGATTTTTATCACATAGATAATAAGAAGTTCCAAATTTTGAGAATTTATCTATAATGGTTAAAAAATTGGTTTTCATTATAGTATAGGTATCAATAAGTATAATTTCGTTTACGTCATTTGGAGTTTCCGAGAGTTTAAATTTAGGTTTTATAGAATTTTGATCGTATTTAACCTCTTGACAATCTTCACACAGATTTATAACTATTTGCGTCAGTTCTAATAACTTTGGATAATAAATTCTTTTTTTTATTTGGGTTTAAGTCTTTTGGATTCCCGAATGAAAACTTTATCGAACATGATAGAATGAACTTTGTTTCACCGCTTCAGTTTCCGTTTTGACTTCCTGAGCCCTATATGAACACTTTATAAATTTAATATTATTATTACTCGAAAACATTTCCCTTAATTTCTCTTGTATTACATTATACTTATTATCTGGTAATAATATTACATTATACTTATTATTCCTATTTTACCTTTATGCAAAAATTTTGTAAAAATTTCAGTTAACCTTTCAAAATCATACTCTGCTATGTAAATAATCCTTCTTCCTAAAATTATTTCCAATTCTACAATTTTGTTGTTTGTTAATATAATTTGGGTCTTATATTTGTTCATGATTTTCTCTTTTATAGGTATATGGTCAAGTTGATCTTCCATTGCTGTATGAACAGTTGCCATTGTTATATCATCTACATCATCTTTAATATTGAAAATACCAAATTCTATTTCAGTATTTTCACTTTTTTCAGAAAGTTTTAAAATATTTGATATTTTGTTATTATTCTCATCCTCATCAGACGTCCACGTTCTGTTCTATTCTACTTAAAAAACGAGGAAGATTATAGTTGCCCTTGTCAACTTTTAGATACCCGTGCATACCCACTATGGTGTATAAAATAAACCGAATATACTTATACATTTAACTCATTACTCCATAATTTTGACGTAAAAAAAAAAAAAAAAAAATTAAAAAAAAAAAAAAAATCTCAAAACATAAAACAAAATTTTCATTCATTGTCCCATAACTTTAGCTTAAAAAAAAAACTAAAAAAAAAAAACAAAAAATAAAACAAAAAAAAAACAAAAAAAAAAAAAAATGGCCCACCCTAAAATTCCGATGGTCCGAGTGATGTCCAACTTTGCCAACTAACTTGCCCTATTACTTTACCTGCCCAATTTTAATTTTAACCTTGTAGCTTCATTAGATTCGCAGTTATTGAATCGAAAACTTTGTATGGCAGCCCCCCAAAATGGGGCCGTAACATTTTGAAACTTCATATAAGTGCTCGATTCATTATATAAATAACCGTGTGTAATTTTTATCGTCGTAGTATAATTAGTTTTGAAGAAATTCATATTGGTGCAAATAAGTTGTATGGCAGCCCCCCGAAAATGGGGCCCTAAAAATTTGAAACTTCATATAAGTGCTCGATTCATTATATAAATAACCGTGTGTAATTTTCAGCCTCGTAGTATAATTAGTTTTGAAGAAATTCATATTGGTGCAAAGAAGTTGTATGGCAGCCCCCCGAAAATGGGGCCCTAACATTTTGAAACTTCATATAAGTGCTCAATTCATTATATAACTAACCGTGTGTAATTTTCATCCGCGTAGTATAATTAGTTTTGAAGAAATTTATATTAGTGCAAAGAAGTTGTATGGCAGCCCCCCGAAAATGGGGCCCTAACATTTTGAAACTTCATATAAGTGCCGGAGTCATTCTAAAACTAACCGTGTGTAATTTTTATCCACGTAGTATAATTAGTTTTGAAGAAATTCATATTGGTGCAAAAAAGTTGTATGGCAGCTCCCCGAAGCCTTGGTCCGATTTTAACCAAAAACAATAGGGAACCTAGAAATTGTCTAAAAATGACTTTGTGTGAATTTCAAGACTCTAGCCCTTTTAGTTTTTGAGTTATCGTGCTGACACACGGACGGACGGACGGACGGACGGACGGACGGACGGACAGACACACATAGCTAGATCGACTAATTTTTCGATTCTGAGCCGATACGTACCCTTGACACTATATCTAGCTCGTCTAGATCGATGCGTTACAAACGGAGGAGCAAATCTAATATACCCGATGTTCATATATATATGCACGGGTATAATCAACTACTCTATTCTTTTTACCTTTCAAATATTCTATATCGAATTGACACTCTCCCAATTTTAGCAACCACCTCTGGTGTCTTGACATATCATTCTCTTTGTATTTGGAGTGTAAAAATTTTATAGATTGATGGTCAGTTAATATTTTGAACTTTTTTCTATAAAGATATGGTCTGAAGTAATTTACAGACCACATAATAGCCAAAAACTCTTTGTTTGTCGCTAAATAATTTTTCTCGTGGTTATTAAGAGTTCTAGAGGCAAAACAAACCGGATGTCCTTTTTGTGATAAAAATGATCCTATCGCGAAATTAGAAGCATCTGTTGTAAGAGTAAAAGATTTTTCGATGTTCGGATATTTTAAAATAGGATGGCTTATAATCAGTTTTTTTCAGTTTTTCAAATGATTCAATATAATTTGGATCATTAACATTAACTTTCATATTTTTCTTTAAATACTTTGTAATAGGCTGAGCTACTTTAGCATAATATTTTACGAATTGTCTATAGTAGCCAGTTAGTCCTAAAAAATTTTTTATTTGTTTTTTGGTTTTGGGTAAATCTAATTTTTCTATAGCTTGAATTTTAATTGGATTAGGTTTTAAACCCTGTTCCGTCAGAATATGACCGAGAAACTCAGTCTGTTATTTCATAAAATTGCATTTGTCTATTTGTATTTTTAAATTTTTTCCTTCTAAAACTTTAAAAATGTCTCATATGGCTTTTACATGTTTTTGCAAACTTGTGCTAAATATCAGTATGTTATCTAGATATACAACACAAGTTCTATTTATATGGTCTCTTAGTATTTCGTTCATTAGTCTTTGGAATATTGCTGGGGAGTTCTTTAACCCAAACGGCATTCTATTGAACTCATACAGTCCATGTGGTGTCACAAATGCAGTTTTCTTTTTATCTTCTTCTTTTTGGTGATATCCTTTTGCCAATAAAAATCAATAGTTGTAAAGTATTGAACTTTGTCTAATTTACATAATATAGAGTCTATGTTCGGCAAAGGAAATTTATCGTCAACCGTAACTTCGTTTAATTTTCTATAATCAATACCTATTCGGTATTTCTTTTTGCCAGAATTGTCCATTTTTTTCGGTACTACTATGAGAGGACTAGTATATCTAGAACTACTTTTTCTTATTATACCTTGTTCCTCCATTTCCTTAACTTGCTTTCTAACTTCTTCTTCATGCTGAGGTGGAAATCGATATAATTTAGAATTTATAGATTGATCTGTCGTAGTACGAATTTCATATTTTATTTCTGAAGTACTTGTAACTTTGTCTCCTTCTTTATAAAATAAACTACTAAATCTTTTAATAATTTTTTCCACTTGTCGAAGTTCTTCTGAGCTTAAATGGTCTAATTTAATAATATTTTTACTAAAATCTAATGATTCTAACGAATATATTTCATTTAATTGATATGGGTTATTAATAAACTTAATATTTTGATTATTTAAATTAATAAATCCTTCCTCTAAGTTTATTATTGCATGAAGACTTTCGAGTAAATCAGCTCCTATTATGAAGTGGTACTTTCTATTTGGTAATGTTTTTTCTTTCCATCTAAGTCGGGCATTTTTAGGAGCTTTTATTTCATAAGGTGCTGGTGTATGAACTTCCCATTTTATAGAGTCTTTCCCATTTATTGTAGAGAAATGAATAGGAGGAATTTCCACTTTTTTAAAACCTAATACTCTTTCATCAATTATACTGAAAGTAAATCCTGTGTTTATAAAAGCTAAATATGAATTATTTTCAATAGTAATTTATATCAAAGGTAAATCACCCGAGGCTAGTTCACAAAAAACTCGACATTGTTAGCCTCGGCTTCATTTTTAGATTAAGAATTTGAATAACACTCACAATTAGAATTCGAATTTGAAACCCTCTGTATATTATCTACTTCCATTGGCAATCCTTTCTTATATTGGCCTGAATTATTATTATGATAATTTCTCTACAATTGCCTAGAATTTGAATTATTTGGATTATCTTGTCGATTGTAATTTTGCTGTCGATATTGATTTGAATTATTATTTTGAGAACAATTTCTATTAAATTTCTTATAATTAGAGGTATTTTGAAATTTTGACCTATTATAAAGTTATTTAAATTATTTGGCTTAGCATGAAAATTATTTGAATTATTCTTTGATTACTATTATTAAATTTATTTTCATACAAACTTTTATTTCTATTTTGATTATTAAAATGATAATTAGACTTTTTAAATTCTTGTCTAATGCAAGCATCTTCAAATTTTGTTTTATTATATACTTTTAATTGAACTTGCAATAGACACAGAAATCTGGCCATAAATTTATAAAAATTGTATGGTTCAGTGGTTAGCAAAGTGGCTTAAGGGGTAAATAGATCTGTGTTTGATCCTCCTTAAAAGACCAACATTTTTTTATTTGGATTGTTTCTTTTAAAATTTGTAACTTTTAAAACAAAAATACTTCACTTTGATAATATAAAACCATAAACCAAATAATTATATAGACGATCATTTTCATATAAAAAATTTTGGAGGGTTTTTTTTAAGTCAGTCCGTTAATTTTTGGTTCATTAATTTAAAATTTATACAAATAGGTACTTAAAAAAAAAAAAAAATTTAGATTTAAATAAAAAAAAAAAAATTCACCATGAAGCGAATTTGAACCCAAGATTCCAACATTTTATAAAATACGAAATATACAAAAAGTAAAATACGTAACTTATTCATCTTTAAATTTTTAAAATTTGACAAAATTTATCAGTCATTTGTTTTTGTTTACTTTTCTGTATATGTATATTAGAATGGAAGCATAATCTGCGTAATACAAAATGATTTTATTAATTTGCATTAATATGCAATATATGTATACATATCAGCCAAGCCACATGGGTGGTATCAGCTGCTGTATTTTGACGGTATTTTGACGTAATGTTGACGTAATCGGTGAAAATTCTGTATACACAAAAACCGGTTTCGTTGCAACCAAATTTTACTAGTAATACTCGATGCACTAACCAATACAAACAAAAAAATGATTGTGTTTTTATTTTATTTTTTTGTTGTTTTTCTTTTTTTTTCATTATTTAAAAATTTATGAACTGTGCGCAATGCGCATCTTAAATAAAAAAAATTTGAGACGTAATTTAAGTGTGTTAAGATTTTAAAAGTGTTTTAATATAAAAGTAAATTGCTGGATTAAGACTATCTGAAGGAAGAAGTGTCACCATTTCAGCCATTTACTTTTATACTAAAACACTTTTAAATGCAAAAGATCTACCGTCAATTTTTTGTTATGAAAATTTTCAACATTTTAAGCTTTAAAGTTTTCAAACATTAAAAGAACTGTTTCTTATACCAGCAATTTACTTTTATATTAACACAGTAAAAAATTCCACAAGATCTACTTTCAATTTTTTATTTTCTGCATTTTAGGGGGCTAGTACTACTTTAATAAAAGTATATATTGAAAAAAATATTTTTTTTATTTTATTTTATTTATAATATTTATTATTTTATCTAAATCTTTTTCTTCAAAAATTCTTTCTAAAAGTCTTCCTTGTGCAATTTCTTTAATGGTGTTAACAAACATTACTTAAATCTCTGTAATTGGCTTTATATTTTATATTTTGTATTTCTAAAACTAATTCACTTACTGTGTTTATCCTTAAAGCACTGATTTTTCTGTTAATTTCGGCCGGTTCTATATCTAGCTTATATCTGGATTTTAATGCTGCTTTTATGGTGGCCCAATCATCTGGATGTGGGATGTTGATAATTTTTTCTTCTACCTCACCCTGAACCTTTTTATAATATATTTCTCTCACCATACATTTTAGTATACTATTGTCAGTTATTCCATGCAAATAGTACTCTAAACAACCGATAAAAGCATTGATGGTCACTTAACTTTTCCCTGTAAATGTTGACATGCATCGTACTTCCTTCATAACTCTTTCTCTTTGTTGGTGACTATGCTGTCTTATTTGGAGTTCTTGTAAAGCTGCTGCCATTCTATTAAGTGGTTGATTCTTGAACTCTAATTGTTCGAGAAGATTTTGTTGCTGTAAAGGTTGCTGTTGTTCAAAACCATCTACATTACCACCTTGTTTATTATACATGTTGATGTTGCGATTTTTACATTATTGGTCGATTTTATCTCAGTTTTAAAATTGGGAGAGTATCAATTCGAAATAGAATATTTAAAAGATTATAATTAGGTTAAAATTGTTTTTGTTTTTTAGGAATACATTTAGTTTTATTCATATAATTAACTAGCAGATTAACCCGGCGTTGCGCAGGAGCGTGCAAATTGTAAAAAAGCAGATTTCAGCCAATTTTTTGAAGTACTACTTTGGTTAAAAAGAAAGGCTCAAAAAAATATTTATGGAGTTCCATTAACCCATTGTGATCCAACAGCTTTTTAGGGGTTTTTTCGTTGCTTTGCTATATATTAGAAATTATTTAACCGATTGACTTCAAATTTGGTGTATGTATTCCTCTTTCAGAATGGAGTTCACTCTATTAACAGACTTGCAATTTATTAATCCCCGCTGACCCGACGATTGTTCAAAAAAAAATTTCTGAGTAAATTACGTCCAATTTTTGAAAGTAGGTAAAATTTCTTTGAGTATGGGAATGTTTAAAAAAATGTTCGAGTTCTTTTAACCGATTGCGAAACAAAAACTTTAAAAAACAGTTTGCAAAACAGTTGAACGATTATCACTAATTTTTCTATATGTGGTGCTTTTTGACAATTTGGTGCTCCTTGACGATTAAGTTGAGGATGGTGGGTTTCCAGCGAATAATATTAACTGAATTAAAATGATTATAGGTCGTTTGATTATAGGTCAAAAGGGTAAACTAAATTTGCCATTATGTCATTATACTATGTTAATAGTAGTTTTCTTGAATTGCCCACGTTTCAATAAAATATAGTCGATGTCTTAGAAAAGGTTTAAAAGTCAGCTTTTCAACTTATATTTTGTTTTGTAGTTATCTGAAAGTTCTACTATGCTCTTCCTCGTTTTTATATGATTTTATGAGAGAAATGTAGGCTTCTTTTTTGGGAAAACTGTTCTATAATACTATTTAAGCATAATATATACGAAATTGAATTTTTTGATTTTTAGATTTTATTTGAAGAAAACTGCAATTTCACACTGAAATCTATTTTTAAAAGACAACAACTGCAAAGTAGTTAAAAACCAAAGACTTACAAAAAAATGTACAGAAGGAAAATGTTATGTTATTTAAATTGATTATTATTCGGATTCTTTATTAGTTTTATTTTTATTAATAATATCTCATTTTTATTAATAATATCTCAATTAAAAACATTGAAAAAGCTTCATTGCGCCCTCGTGCCCGAACTCAATAAAAATTTGTGCCAGCCTGTCTCTTCGATTGCAAAATCACTCTGTAAATTTGGACACAAATCGGAAACATAAAATTTTTTTGAAGCCCGCCAGGCCGAAATAAGTGAACTTATTTAAACCAAATTTATACAACTAATTCCGGTTGCTAAGAGGAACATTTGTGCAAAATTTCAAGTCAATCGTTCAAACCGTTTTGACTCGACATCAAAAAAATTTAAAAAGCTTCATTGCACTCTCGTGCCCAAACGAGTTAACCGAACTCAACAAAAATTTGTGTTAGCCTCTCTTTTCGACTGCGAAACCACTGTGTAAATTGGAGAAAAATCGGAAACAAAAAATTTTTTAGAAGCCCTCCGGACCGGTATGGATTAATACATTCCAACCATCTTTAATTAACTAATTCCGTTATTTAAGAGGAACATTTGTGCAACATTTTAAGTCAATCAGTCAACCTGCCCAACGACCTAACCGAACTCAACAAAAATTTGTGTCAACCTCTCTTTTTGACTGCAAACCCATTCTGTAAAATTAGACACAAATCAAAAATACAAAATTATTTGGAAGCCCGCCAGGCCGAAATGGGTTAATTTATTCGAAACAAATTCATACAACTAATTCCAGTTGCTAAGACGAACATTTGTGCAAAATTTGTAGTCAATCGTTTAAACCGTTGTGACTCGACATCAAAAAAACGAAAAAGCTGAAAACGGCTCTGGAGCCGCAACCTGTTGACTTTTTAAAATAAAACATAGCCTATGTTATCCCAGGCTCTCAGAATTATTCCTTTAAAATTTTGAGACAATCGGACCAGTGGTTTTTACGTGAATCCTGGATAAACAAACAAATTAACAAACAAATAAACAAACAAACAAAAAAATTTTCTCCTTTATATATTAAACTAAAAGTATTTTATAGGTTTTGTCGTTGCTTTGGTATATATTAGAAATTAATTAACCGATTGACTTCAAATTTTGTATATGTGTTCCTCTTTCAGAATGGAGTTCACTCTATTAACAGATTTGCTATTTGTTAACCCATGCCGGCTCGACGATTGTTCAAACAAAAATTAGTAAGTAAATTACGTCCAATACGTACAACTTCTTTGAAGTAAGGGAATGCTTAAAAAACTGTTTTGTCGAATTCTTTTAACCGATTGCGAAACAAAAAATTTTAAAAAACAGTTTGAACGATTATCTTTAATTTTTCTATATGTGGTTCTTCTTGACAATTTGGTGTTCCTTGACGATAGAGTTGAGGATGGTGGGTTTCCGGCGAATAGTGTTAACTGAATTTGAACGCAACCTGTTGACTTATAAAAATGCGACATAGGCTATGTCAACCACCGGGAACTAAGAATTATTCCTTAAAAATTTTGTGACAATCGGACCAGTGGTTTTCACGTGAATCGTGGACAAACAAACAAACAAACAAATTTTCTTTATATATTAGACTAGCAGATTTACCCGGCGTTGCCCGGGAGCGTACAAATTGAAAAAAGCAAGTTTCGGCCAATTTTTCGAAGTATTGCTTGGGTTAAAAAGAACGCCTCACAAAAATATTGGTGGAATTCCGTTAACCCATTGCGGCCCAACAGCTTTTTATAGGTTTTTTCGTTACTTTGCTATAAGTTAGAAATGGTTTAACCGTTTGACTTCAAATTTTGTATTTGTGTTCTACTTTGAGAATGGAGTTCACTCTATTAACAGACTTAGAATTTATTAACCCTTGCCGTCCGACAATTTTTCCAAACAAAAATTTGGCAAGGATGTTACGTCCAATTTTGCGAAATATTGCTTGGTCAAAGTTTCAAAAACCGGTTTGTTGAGTACCGTTAACTTTTTGCTGCATAGCAGCTTTTTGCAGATTTTTTCATTACTTTACTCTTATGCGGAAACGGTTTGACCACTTAAATGTAATTTTTGTATGCGTACATGTATATACTTATCATTCCTACGACTATTCAAGAAAAAAATTTTGTAAGTAAATTACTTCCAATTTTTGAAAGTAAGTGAAACTTAAGGAGGTCCGCCAGACCGAAATGGGTTAATTTATTCCAACCAAATTTATACAACAAATTTCGGTTACTAAGGGGAACATTTGTGCAAAATTTTAAGTCAATCGGTCAAACAGTTTTGACTCGACTTCAAAAAACGAAAAAGCTTAAAACGGCTCTGGAGCCGCAACCTGTTGACCTATAAAAATGTGACATAGCCTATATCACCCACGGGCACTCAGAATTTTTCCTTTACCTAATAGAAAAGCTTATAAGAAAATATGCAATAAATGTATTTCTAAAATAAAATTACAAATTTACACCTTTTCATATAATTTATTTAAATATAAAAATAAATTTTACATAACTGCAGCAAGTACCTTTAAACATAGCTGAAACACTACAATTAAGTCTAAATTTCGGGGACACATAGGAAATAGGAAATATATTCTTTGGCTTCGAAATTATACTCGTTCGACCTCAAATCGATCAAAAGCTTCTAGAACCCGAACTCATTGACCAAACTCGACCAGAACCAATTCCCTGGTACTTTCGTTACTAGTAACCTAGAGTTTAAATTTCTTGCCCTTGTTAGCCCTTGAACTTTTCAAGTGTTCCAGAACCCGAAATTATGGTACGATTTCGCCCATATCCAGTCCCCGTCATACTTTCAATACTAGTTAACCCTTGTACACAATTGGAACGTTCTATCTTAATTTTAAGTTACTAGTTTTATTAATTTCGATGATAAACTTTTACACATTTGGGGGTCTAAGAAAGGTACAAAATTAGAGGGACACGCAGGAAATTGTAAAGAACACTCATGTGCCAAATTTGAAGCTTCTACATTTGTTTCAAGTTACTATCTTTATTAATTTCGAAAATATGCTTTAAAGTCTTTGGAACTGAGTGGCTGGTCCACACCCACTACTCCAATTGGGCTCAAATTTCGAGGACACTAAGGAAATCGAAAGCGACAAGCTGAAACCAAATTTGGAAGTTCTATCTTCATTGGTTTCGGAATTATGCTAGTTTGGCCTAAATTCGATCAAAAAGTTCTAATTTCAGAACCCATTGTACAATCCTCACCGTACGCAATCGCCGCCGTAGTTTCATTACCAATAACCTACAGCACAAATTTCATGAAGATAGCGTCATTAGTTGTTGAGTTTTCGTGATTATTTATATATCTTCGTTAGCCCTGAAACCGATTAAAAGGTCCAGAATCCGAACATATGGATTTCGCCCTTATGCAGTCCACGCTTAACTTTAAGCACTAGTTAACCATTGTACACAATTTGAACGTTCTATCTAAATTTTAAGTTACTATTTTTAATAATTTCGATTATAAGTTAATATACTCTTTTATGACGGGGACTGCATATGGGCGAAATCGTACTATGGTTTCGGGTTCTGGAACCCTTGAAAAGTTCAAGGGCTAACAAAAATATATCTTAAAAACACCATAATTCAAAAAATAATGCCGCTATTTTGATGAAATTTAAATTCCAGGTTACTAGTAAAGAAAGTACCATGGGGATTGGTTGTAGTCGAGTTTAATTTCGAAGCCAAAGAATATATTTCCTATTTCCTATGTGTCCCCGAAATTTAAACTTAATTGTAGTGGTTCAGCTATGTTCAAAGGTACTTGCAGCATTTATGTAAAATTTATTATTATATTTAAATGAATTATATGAAAAGATCTAAATTTGTAATTGTATTTTAGAAATACATTTATTACATATTTTGCGTTTATAAGCTTTTCTATTAGGTATATAAATTAATCATTTAAAATAATTGCAATTTTTAAAAATTTGGATTATTAAATATACATATTATGTTTTGATTATCTTTTTATCCCAAAATTTAATAATTAGAATTTTTTTATTTTGTAATTGAATTCGAATAAATATATTTTCATTTATTTCAAGTTTTTTTGTTTTTTAATATTTTTAAATAGATAAATTAGTAAGAATTTGTAATATTTTTTAATAGATAGTGTAATTAGAAAATGTTTTTAGTATTATAAAGTTAATTTGGTTAGCTGTGTCTTACGATCAAAATAATAACAGCTTTTATGGTGTTAGAATGACTTATGGATATGTCCTTAAATTTTAACCATATAGGTGTAGGGTATTTCTAAGTCGTTTGCACCGACTGACTGTTTCTTTACTTGTTTAAATACTACTTTGCTTATAAATGAAGCCAAAAAAAATATTTGTGGAGTTCCGTTAACCCATTACATTTTTTCGTTGCTTTGCTATATATAAGAAGTGATTTAACCGATTAACATCAAATTTTGTATATATGTTCTTCTTTGAAAATGAAGTTCACTTTACTAACAGATTTGGAATTTGTTAACCCCTGCCGACCCGACGATTGTTCAAAAAAAAATTTGTAAGTAAATTACGTCCAATTTTTGAAAGTAGGTACAACTTCTTTGAAATAGGGGAAGGTTTAAAAAAAGGTTTTGTCGAGTTCTTTTAACCGATTGCAAAACAAAATCTTTAAAAAACAGTTTGCAAAACAGTTTGAACGAATATCTCTAATTTTTCTAAAAAATTCTTCTTCTATTTTTTTGTGGTTTCATTTATAAGCAAAGTAGTATTTCAAAGAATCGGCTGAAAATTGTTTTTTACAATTGTAAGCTTCCGGACAACGCTGGGTAAATCTGCTAGTATGTAAATAAAAAAGCACGGAGTTTTATTTTAACGGCCTTTATTTGATTAATTTTTAACATAAACTGAAAAACATTTCTTTTGTTCAATATTTTGTTCTTTTTAACAATATTTAAAAATTGTAAATGTACTTGAACATTTTTTATAATAATATTATCGTATCAGCAATATAGATCTTTTCATAAAAATCGGAAAAAAAGGTTCAATGGAACATATTGAATTATCAGCAATATTTTTTATTTAATTATTAATTTGTTAAAATGCTCCAGTACGGTTTTTCATTGTTGTTTGATTTATTTTAAAAATTTGAATTTAACAGTTACATTTCGTCATATTTTTCATTTTTGTTTACTATGTTATTTGGATGTTCTTCTTTTTTATTTGAAAGTGAACAGTTATACATAATTCGCGTGCAATAATTTCATTTTTATTCCAAAACTGTAAATTTTCTGACTAAGCTAAATGTTAGCTGTTGTGCTGTGTCATGTTTATTCCTCCCCTTTCAAAAATCCGCGTCCCGTGGATTAAAATTGAGTTTGATTAGTCGTAATTGATTGATTCCGTCTTGACTAGATGAGTTTGTTTGTGGCATAACCCAATTTTTTCGGTACTTTTGAAGTAACAGGAAAATTACGACTAAAATAATGACTGAAATTGCTGGCCATCCAATGATATTAACGAGCTTTGAAATTTTGTAGTTCTGAATTAATTGTTGTAATTTCACCAGGTTTGTTAAATGTAGTTTATGTAAATATTTCAGGTTTAGTCTAATGCCATTGGTTGTGATGTTGGTTCTTAAAATTGGCGGAAAAATTTCTGACCATTTGATTTCGTTATTGCTGAATTTCTTGTTTTTAAGTTGAATGCTCTCATTTTTGTATTTTATTATGAACCTTCCCTCTAGATGTTTTGTTGAGTTGTTGTGGAAAAGGCTTCTATTAAAATTTGTTATAAAAATTATGTTTTCATTCAGAGGATCGATTATTTCATTATTACTGAATTCATATTCGCACTCTGCATTTAGGTCGTTTATAAGTTGATAAATACAGTGATCTTCCTCCAGGTATTTTAGTTGTTTGGGTTCACAGATGAGTTTATCTTTAAAATTGTTATATTTTTCGGAAATTCCTATAATTTCGTTTTTATTGACAAGAAGCTCTCCATAATCTAAGCGAATTTGTTGCTTGTTAGTGAGTGTTGATCTAATTGAAACGTGGTTATAGTTTTTTTGACTGGTTTTTGGTATTGCAATCACGTACAAGGTATAGTTTTTTACTATCATTATTGGTTCTGCATATTCTACGGCTTCGATTGAATTTGAGTACGGCAGAGATTCCAGTTCACTTATCAGTATGTTAATTTCTTCCCTATCTAGTAGATTGGTGTTTATAACTTTACTTTTTGCTAATTGCGCTGCTCTTACTATTTCTTTGATGTCCTCTTTTATTATCATCAGTTTATTAAAGATCCTTTGTGTTATGTTCGAAAAGTTGTCAACAGCTCTTTCCAGTCATTTGCATCTAGGTTCCCTGCGATCCACTTCCATGCAGATCTTATCTAATTTATTGATCTTGTTTTCCTTGGTTTTTCCTGTATTAGATCTTCAATTAATCGTTCAATATCTTTAACTTGGTATGTTGACTGGTCTTTTATACAATTTGCTGGGTCTATATGTTGTATTGAATTTTATGTTCTTTCCAATATTTCAATGTAGTTTGCTAACTCAATGACGTGGACTATTTTCAATTTTCTGTTAATGACACCGCCAATGCCTTGTTTTATAGTTACTATGGGAGTATGATATTCATAGATGTTAAGTTGTGTTGCCAACCTGCATAAAGTTAATCTAAAATGATAAAAAAGAATTAGAATTTTAAGTAATATTTTTAATATGAGCTTTATGAATCCGACGTCTTGATGTTGTTGTTACAGTGACTTTGTTATTTTTTGCAACTGTTTCTTTTTTAAATTTTGGTTTATTTTTGCCTTGAATCAGTTTAATTGCGGTATAGACTGTTTCTCCATTAGCGTATTCTCTTGGTATATGTCTTTTTAAATTTTCTCTTTTAATTTTATTCTTTGGGTTTCTTCTTATTCGATCTACTAAGCCCACGTTTACCTTTTCTTTGAAATTTGTTTAGTTTTAGTAGTTTATACGCTGGGATCTTCCAAACAAAACATCAGGTGGTTTTTCCTTCGTGACAGAATGGATCGTGTTGTTGTAACGGTTTACAGCTATATTAATTAGTTCTTTTAAAATTAAATCATTGTATAATTCTTTTAGGCATTTTATAATTTCAACTATTGTCGAATGAATTCTTTCTATTATTCCGTTAACTTCACTCCTTTGCGTTGGGGTAAGGTATATTTAAATTCCTAATGTTTTCAAATAATCAATGATAATGGGGCTCACAAAGCTTTTCTCGTTGTCCATCACAAGCAATTTTAGAGTGGTAAAATAATGGATGATTTTGATTATTTTTGCCCTTATTTGTAAAACGGATTTATCTTTTATGTGAAAGAATTTTGTAAATTTGGAGAATTTGTCCACAAATGTAATGAATTTTTCATTTCTGAATTCCAATATATCAATATGAAGTATTTCTGTTGGATATGTCGGTACTGTTGTTGGTTGGAGCTCTGGTTTTTTCGAATGTCTGTCATATTTGTTGGTGTTGCAGATTTCGCAAGTTTTCGTTTACTTCCTTATAAGTGCTGCCATCTGTGGAAAATAGAATCTCTCTAAAATTTGATCTTTATTCTCATTCCAGTTGCGATGAACCCTTCGGTGTTCGGTTTTTGTGATGTTGAACTTGTTTTCTTCTAATCTTATATCTTCAACTATTCTCTATGTTATTCTAATTTTATATTTTGAAAAATGTCCTCTATATAAATCTTGTAACATTTGAATATATTCTTCCGGAATTTTTAGTCCATTAGTTATTGATGGGTTTAGTTTTTTTTCAAAATATCAATTAAATTTTCTTTACTTATTGTTTGTTGTTATTGCATTTAATTTTTTAAAATCTATAACCATTCGATTATTTTTCGATATGGACTGCATATGGGCTAAATCCGCTAATGGGTTCGGATCCTGGACCTTTTAATCGGTCTAAGGGTTAACGAAAATATATATAAAAAATCACGATAACTCAACAACTAATGACGCTATCTTCATGAAATTTGTGCTGTAGGGTATTAGTAATGAAACTACGGCAGGGTGTCTCTGTCTATTTCCTTGGTGTCCTTAAAATTTGAGACCAATTGGAGTAGTGGATCGGGGACCAGCCACACAGTTCTGAAGACCTTAAAGTATATTTTCGAAATTAATAAAGATAGTAACTTCAAACAAATGTAGAAGCTTCAAATTTGGCACATGGGTGTTTTTTACTATTTCCTGCGCGTCCCCCTTTTCGATCTATCGGAGTGCTGGTTCAGTATTCCCTCTTAGACCTCCCAAGGTTTAAAAGCTTATAATTTCAAAACAAACACAAAAACTTAAATTGTATAAATAGAAATATAAATTCTTTTTTTTTATATATATTTAGTTGTTTTTATTGTTCACTTAAATTTTAATTTAAGAAGTATGAAATTGTAACTTAATTCATAAGCTATTTTTTTTATATGTTGTATAAAACTAATTGTTAAAATTTTGTAAAGTTTGAGTTAAACTAATAAATAAATAAATAAATAAATAATCGAAATTATTAAAAATTGTATCTTAAAATTTAGATAGAATGTTCCAATTGTGTACAAGGGTTAACTAGTATTTAAAATACTGCGCGGACTGCATATGGGGTGGTTCTGGAACCTTTGAAAAGTTCAAGGGCTATCAAACCTATATCTTAAAAATAGCATAACTCAAAAAATGATGCCGCTATTTTGATGGTTACTAGTAATGAAAGTACCATGGGAATTGGTTCTGGTCGAGTTTAGTAAATGAGTTCGGATTATAGAAGCTTTTGATCGATTTGCGTTTATAAGCTTTTGTAATAGTTACATAAACTAACAATTTAAAATAATTACGATTTTGAAAAATTTGAATTATTAAATATAATATGCTTTGATTAGTTTTTTATCACAAAATTTAATAATTCAATTGCTATTTCGGATTTTATAAAATTTTAATTTGCTCAACGTATCTATGAGAAATTTTAAAATTTCTCATAGAAACCATTTTTGGTTTTATACTCTAGATATGCTAGAGAGGCTTCCATCATAAAATTTAGTTCGTAAGTTGTTTCTTCTTGCATTTCTCCGTTGTCATAATCTTCGTACTTCTCATCCATACATTCTTCATATGGTTCTTCGTAGTTATATTGTTCTATTTGGTATAATCTCTGTTGTTTGTGAGGGTAGTTGTCCGAATCATTATCTCTTTTTGTTGCTATATTTTCATGGGTAATTGGGCGATTAACATAATTAACTTGTTTGCTTTGTATTGATTTGTGAACTTCCATCGGCGTTGGTGGTTTGGGTTGTGTAGGTCGTTTTGGTGGTGAACTGTACCTGTATTGTTGAGCTTTATATACTAAATGTTTTTATTGTGGTGTTATTTTATTCACGGGCTGCGTGTGTATTAAAATGGTTTTGAAATTTGATTTATGGGTGCAGTTACTAAGTTATTGTAGCTTCTGTTGTGTATTGCGAAATTCCTGAAATTTAATTTTTGTATAAGCATTTTTCATATCTCACCGTGTAGTCCTGTAATGAAAACATCTAATGCTATGTTTCTATATTCTGTAAGTACTTTTATGGTCTCGTTACTGTGATCCTCTGTTTTGATTTTGTTAACTATCAATGAGATCTGATCGTTTATTGCGTAAAACTCGTATATTGTCATCCTTTTTTGTGTCCGATTGCTTAATTGATGCTCCAGCGTCCTTAAATCACTTTTGTCTGCATAGTGGAGAGATAGTACTTTTTTGATTGTTGCCCAGTCATCATCAAAAACATTATATGAAATCAAAGCAGCATCTGTGTTTCCTATAATTTTTTGCCTAATAATTTGTAGTATTGCTCTATATAAGGGCTTTGATTGCAGAACTTTGTAATCTTCTACTATCGTTTCCACATTATGAACCCATGAGATGTATATATTTAATTTAAAAAAAAAAAATTTGAAAACCTTATATTTTTTAATATAATTCTTTAAAGGGGTTATTCTTTTTTAATTTTTTAATATATGGGTTAAATATTATTTAATACATTTTGTTTGTTTTTTAGAAAAGGTCTTATTCTTTTTATTTTTTGCTAAAAAGTAGATTCTACTTACGTTATAAAAGCCTTTATCATAATTCGAAAGGTTAGCCTTGGTTTACCCTAAGTTCCGTTTCTTTTTTGTTTTTAGTCTTGAATAATCTTATTGTGCCGGTGGATCTGCTGTATTTCTCCATTTTGAATGTGTGTGTTAAAGGTGTTTTTTACACTACTATAGGTAAAACTGCAATCACATAACTCGGTTATAATTAAAAAGTTCCACAACAAGATATATTTATAGTTAATTAAATGGTTTTTTTTCTTAGTTTTTATTTTTTTTATACCCTACACCTATAGAATTGGTAAAGGGGTATATTAACTTTGGTATGGTGTTTTTAACCACCCCAAGGAAGCAAACTAGATATGGAAAACTATATATATTTGTGATCAGCGTGACCTCCTTAGTCGATATAGCCATGTCCGTCCGTCTGTCCGTAGGCATGATAACTCAAAAAAATAATGGAGCTATCTTGATGAAATTTTAACTGTACTAGGACTGAAAGTACGGCGGGGACTGCATAATGGCGAAATCAGCCCAAGGGTTCGGATTCTGGACCTTTTAATCGGTCTAAGGGTTAACGAACATATATAAAAAATCACGATAACCCAACAACTAATGACGCTATCTTCATAGAATTTGTGTTGTAGGGTACTGGCCATGGAACTACGGCGGTGATTGCGTACGGTGGGTAATGTATAGTGTGTTCGGAACTTAGAACTTTTTGATCGAATTTAGGCCAAACGAGTATAATTCCGAAACCAGAAACCAATGGAAATAGAACCTCCAAATTTGGTATCAGGGTGTCTCATTCTATTTCGTTAGTGTCCTTGAAATTTGGGACCAATTGGAGTAGTAGGTTAAGAACCAGCCACACAGTTCCAAAGACCTTAAAGCATATTTTCGAAATTAATAAAGATAGTAACTTCAAACAAATTTAGAAGTTTCAAATTTGGTACATAGGTGCTCTTTATTATTTCCTGCGCGTTCCCCTAATTTTGGATCAATCAGAGTGGTGGTTCAGTACCCCTCTTAGACCCCCCAAGGTTTAAAAGCTTATCATCGAAATTAATAAAAATAGTAACTTAAAATTAAGACAGAACGTTCCAATTGTGTACAAGGGTTAACTAGTATTGAAAGTATAACGGGGACTGCATAAGGGCGAAATTGTACCATGGTTTCGGTTTCTGGAACCTTTGAAAGTTCAAGGGCTAACGAACATATAACTTAAAAGCCGTATTAATCAAAAAATAATGCCGCTATTTTGATAAAATTTAAACTCTAGGTTATTAATAATGAAAGTACCATGGGAATTGGTTCTGGTCGAGTACGGACAACTAGTTCGGATTCTAGAAGCTTTTGATCGATCTGATGCCAAACAAGTATAATTTTGAAGCCAAAGAATATCTTTCCTATGTGTCCCTGAAATTTAGACTTAATTATAGTGGTGGTTCAGGTGGCTCCTAAGAAATCCTAAAATTAAAAAGCTTATCTTCGAAATTCATGAAGATAAAAACTTTAAATTTGATACACGAGGGTTCTTTTCTATTTTCGTTTTTACTTAACACTTTTATATTTTTTAAAAGGCTAAGAATTTTACTAATTTTGTATAATATTTTATAAATTAAAAACAAAATATGTTTTTGATAAACGATTAAATTCCTTTTTTTAAATTTTTAATATATCATATATTTTATAGAATTATTACCATAGGTGATACATAATTAAAACATTGTGCAAATTTTAGGTTCGGATTCCTTCCTTTTTTAAATAAAAAAAACTAAAATAGATTTAACAACAAAAACTTAAATTTTATTTATATTTTATTTAAATTTTACAAAATTGATTTAACAACAAAAACTTAAATTTTATTTATATTTTATTTAAATTTTATTTATAATAATTAATAATTTTTTTAGAAGCTAGAACTTATTACTTCAAAGACTAAAATGTAACTGCCACGAATAAAAAGTAACATCACATAAATTTGTAATATGATACCAATGGAATTTTTATTACTTACTTTAAGTTTAACGAAATAACTGTACTAACATTTTAATGAATTAACTGTACTAACGTGAATTATGATTAGTAAGCAAAAACGTGTTTCGAAATGTTATTTAATTAAAATGTAAAAATTTTCAATTGTAGAATATTTATATGAAAGAAAATATTTAAGGAATTTTTATGGGAACGGAAGTTTTTAGTATTAAAGTAAAGTATTGGTTGGTTCAATAGACGAATATGTAACTTCCCCTTCCTTAAGATTGTTGTTCTCCTGAACAACATTTTTACTATTATCTTTTTTTGACAAATTTATGTAATATTTCTTCTTGTACAAACATATGGCTATTATTAATATTATAAAAATTATACAAAACGTTGTATTTAAATATATAACAATTTTATTCTTATGTTTTTCAGAATTTATAGATTTAATTTCTTCGTTATTTTCAATTTGTTTTATATTAAGTGTTTTCAAATTTACAGTTAGGTTTACATTTTTTAAAGTTAAATAATTTGGAATGACAAATTTTTCCTTATATTCTATTTGTTTATTAGAAAATTTTGAATTGTTAATGTTTATAGTACAATTTTCAAAAAATATAATATAATTTTTGTTTAGAATAAATTCTATTTTATTACAATCACTAATCAGTTTTACATTTTTTGCATTTATTACTAATACTAGACCAATGTCAATTTCTATTATTTCAAAAAGATTTACTATATTTTTAGAACAATTGTCGTATGATTTATTTATTAAATTTGATAAACATTTTGAAACTGGTTTTAATTTGTTCTTATATTTTTCCTCGTTATGATAGAATGTTTTATTATCAAAAGTAATAACGTTTGAGATATCTATGGAAATTTGCTCAAATTTTGAATTTGGAACAGGGATTATTTTAAAACTATTTGCTTTTTGTTCGCTTATTTTAGGGATTTGTAAAATGAAAATTAATGTATTATTTCTAGTAGCTACGGAGCTTTTTAATTCTTGAATCTTGAAAATGTCAATGTTATATTCATCGATTTCTTCTGGAGTTAGAATTGGTCTTATCATTGTTTGATGTTTTGCGAACATTACATTTTCCTGTATTTTCTCGATTTCGTCGTTTAAAAGATTTATGTCGGAAAGAATGTTTAAATATTGTAATTGGTTTAATACATTTCTATGATCGTTTGAAACGTAATTTGAAATTTTTTCTATAATTAAATTGGTTTGATTTATGTTATTTTTTAAAGTATTAATATTGTCTTGAATTATAGAGTTTATTTTAATTTGTTTATTAGTTGTTGTTATTAAGTTTTTATTATCTCCGTCAATTAATTTTAAATGGTTTTCGATTTCTATTTTATCTTCTTGATCCATAGTGCCGAAGATAAATTTTAACAAAGAGCCGCCGATATTTATTAAGGCTCTTTTATGTCTTAAAGGTATAAGAGTTTTAAATGAATGTTTAACTTTATTTATTCTATTTTGCAATATTTTATATGAATTTTTATTAGTATAAATTTGATACGAATTGGTAATTTGGTTTTCTATTATATTTATTAATTGTTCGATTTCGTTTAGGTTAATAATATGGATGATTTTATCGTAACTATCTATTATTTCAACGGAATTTTGTTGTATTATGGTATAACCTGCTTCAGTATCCAGTTTAGTCACGGTGATTGTTGCTTGACATGGCGTTATCATTATTATTGTTAGGATTATTGTAATTATTTTTTGTACCTGTAAATTTAAATTTTCTTTTAGTACGAATTGGGTGAATGTTGTGATTTTTATTATCGATAATTTTATTATTATTTATATTAATTTTAATTTTTTTATATTTTGGTAATTCTTTGTATCTTACAATAGCGGGATTGTTTACTAAGATTTCGTTAGTATTTGGTAATTGAAAATGTTTCTTGTTTTCGTTTAATTTATTAATAATTTTTTCTTTTTATACCCGTGCATACATATATGAACATCGGGTATATTAAAATTACTCCTCCGTTTGTAACGCATCGAAATATAAGAGCTAGATATAGTGTCAAGGGTACGTATCGAATCAGCATCGAAAAGTGAATCGATCTAGCTATGTGTGTCCGTCCGTCCGTCCGTCCGTCCGTCAGCACGATAACTCAAAAACTATAAGAGCTAGAGTTCTGAAACTTTCACAAAGTAATTTTTAGACAATTTCTAGGTTCCCTATTGTTTTTGGTTAAAATCGGACCAAGTCTTCAGGGAGCTGCCATACAACTTTTTTGCACCAATATGAATTTCTTCAAAAGTAATTATACTACGAGAATGAAAATTACACACGGTTAGTTTTATAATGACTCCGGCACTTATATGAAGTTTCAAAATGTTAGGGTCCCATTTTCGGGGGGCTGCCATACAACTTCTTTGCACCAATATGAATTTCTTCAAAACTAATTATACTACGAGGCTGAAAATTACACACGGTTAGTTATATAATGAATCGAGCACTTATATGAAGTTTCAAAATGTTAGGGCCCCATTTTCGGGGAGCTGCCATACAACTTTTTTGCACCAATATGAATTTCTTCAAAACTATTTATACTACGGGGATGAAAATTACACACGGTTAGTTTTATAATGACTCCGGCCCTTATATGAAGTTTCAAAATGTTAGGGCCCCATTTTCGGGGGACTGCCATACAACTTCCTTGCACCAATATGAATTTCTTCAAAACTATTTATACTACGCGGATGAAAATTACACACGGTTAGTTATATAATGAATCGAGCACTTATATGAAGTTTCAAAATGTTAGGGCCCCATTTTCGGGGGGCTGCCATACAACTTCTTTGCACCAATATGAATTTCTTCAAAACTAATTATACTACGAGGCTGAAAATTACACACGGTTAGTTATATAATGAATCGAGCACTTATATGAAGTTTCAAAATTTTAGGGCCCCATTTTCGGGGGGCTGCCATACAAAGTTTTCGATTCAATAACTTTGAATCTAATGAAGCTACAAGGTTAAAATTAAAATTGGGCAGATAAATTAATAGGGCAAGTTACTTGGCAAAGTTGGACATCACTCGGAGCTTCGGACTTTTAGGGTGGGCCAATTTTTTTTTTTTTTGTTTTGTTTTTTTTTATTTTTTTTTTTTTTTTTTTAAGCGAAAGTTATGGGACAATGAATGAAAATTTTGTTTATTTTTTTTGTGATTATTTTTTTTTTGTTAATTTTTTTTTTTTTTTTTTTTAAGCTAAAGTTATGGGACAATGAATGAAAATTTTGTTTTTTGTTTTGTGATTTTTTTTTTTTTTTTGTTAATTTTTTTTTTTTTTTTTACGTCAAAATTATGGGGTAATGAGTTAAATGTATAAGGGAAGTAAATTACGGTTTATTTTATACACCATAGTGGGTATGCACGGGTATCTAAAAGTTGACAAGGGCAACTATAATCTTCCTCGTTTTTCCTGAATCTTAAATTTTATATTTTCAAAATTAGTTATTTTACCATTAATAAAATCAGTGGGTCTTACTTGGGTTGAAGAATGGATGGTCTTGTTATAAGCCTCTACAGCTTTTAGGACTTTACTTTCCGTATCAAGATCAGGTTCTGTTATGTTCAAAATTCTTATATGTTCGGTTATAGTGCCATGAGCTCTCTCTATGTCACTGTTACCGGTATGACTTCTCGGAGATGTAAAATGAATTTCAATATTTTCGAGTCTACAGAAATCTTTTAGATTAAGACTGTTGAATTCATTATCGAATACAAATTTTTTGGGTTTACCAAATAGAGAATTTCGCAATTTTAATGTTTGAATGATTGTTATACTATTTCGATCGAGAAGTTTTATTATTGAAATATGCTTCGTGAATTTATCAATTGTACTTAAAAATATTTCTTTTTTCAGGTAAAATGTGTCACCATGGACAATTTCGTTTGGTTCGGACGGACTTTGGGAAATTTGGAATTTATATTGGTTCGGATTCCTGTCATGTTTAGCTAGATTGCAAGCATCGCAATTATTAATATATTTATAAATAAAGTCTTTTAATTTTGGAATATAATAATGGTCTTTTATTTCATTAAAGTTTTCTAATATGCCACGATGGTTTGTATTTTCATGAATTTTTTTTATTATCTCTATCATTTCTTCTTCACTATCAATTTCTCTAGCGATTTTTGAACATTTGACAAATTTAATTTTTCTACAATTACTAAACAATTCTATTAACTTTCTTTGTAGTATGTCATATTTATTATCTTCTAATTCTGAATATATGGCTGTTATACCTGTTTTAATTAAACGCCTAAAAAAGTTATTCAAATAATCTTCATTAAATAAATCTGCTTCGCATATAAATAATTTTCTATATTTTTTATATTTAATTTCAAATTCTTTTGTTTTGGTTTTAGTTAAATGAATTTGTGTAAGATATTTATTTATAATGTTGTCTACAATGGGAATGTGGTCATCTAGATCTTCGATGCCACTATGTAGCCATATCGCTTTTTCTATCAAAATTTTTATTTTGAAATTCTGTATTATTTATCTCATGTTTGTCATTATCTATCCTACTTAAAAAATCTGCTACCTTGTTATCTTTGCCTTTAATGTACTCGACGTCAAATTCAAATTCGTTGAGCCTAATCTTCCATCTTTGAAGTTTTGAATTTGGCTCCTTTAGAGAATGTAGCCATGTCAAGGGTTTGTGGTCTGTTCTTATAGTGAACTTGGTACCGTAGAGGTATGGTCGAAAATATTTTGTTGACCAAATTATCGCCAACAATTCTTTTTCGGTAGCACTATAATGAATTTCGTGCTCATTTAACGTTCTACTGGCATATGAAATTGGATGGCCATTTTGCGATAAAACAGCTCCAATTGCATAATTACTTGCGTCAGTAGTTAACACGAATTTTTGATGAAAATTAGGATATTTTAATATCGGATCTTTACTAATTATGTCTTTCAATTTATTAAATGCTTCTATATACTTTGGATTATTTATGTCAACTTTGTTATTTTTCTTTAAACAGTGACTTAATGGTTGGGCTATTTTCGCGTAGTCT
This sequence comes from Dolichopus griseipennis, assembly GCA_963082915.1. NCBI lineage: Eukaryota > Metazoa > Arthropoda > Insecta > Diptera > Dolichopodidae > Dolichopus > Dolichopus griseipennis. The sequence goes on along the minus strand of OY720441.1, from coordinate 159,008,336 downwards.
TTAATAAACTTGCGATAATATCCCGTAATTCCTAGAAAACTTTTAATGGCTTTTTGAGTAGTTGGTAATTTAAGTTTTTTTATTGTTTCAATTTTACTAGGATTTGGTTTGATACCCTTATTTGTTAAAAGATGTCCTAAATATTTTGATTCTTTTGCGAAAAATAAACATTTGTCAATTTGGATTTTTAAACTATATTTTCTTAATTTTTCAAAAATATTATTGATAGCATTTTCGTGTTCTTGTAAAGATGTGCTGAAAATTAGTATATCGTCAAGATATACTACGCAGCAAACATTCATAAATTCTCTTAACACATGATTGATCATTCGTTGGAATGTGGCAGGAGCATTCTTTAATCCTAATGGCATCCTGACATATTCGTAGTGACCTTGAGGGGTCGAAAAAGCTGTTTTTGGCTGGTCTTTCTCATCCACTAGGATTTGATGAAAGCCTTTGGCCAAATCAATTGTTGAGAAATATTGAGCCTTTCCCAACTTGTCGAATAATGAATCTATATTGGGAATGGGAAATTTGTCGTCTATAGTTATTTCATTTAATTTTCTATAGTCGACAACAATTCTCCATTTTCGTATTCCTGATTGGTCCAATTTCTTCGGACCACCCAAATAGGGGAACTATATGGTGAATTGCTTGGCTTAATTATCCCTTGACTCAACATTTCAGAAATTTGCCTTTCCACCTCCCTTTCATGAATTTTAGGGAATCGGTAAATTTTTGAATATATTGGTTTACTATGAGCTAGTAACGTTTGTCAGTTGTTGTCCTTCTTGGTAAAATAAATCTGTATTTTTGTGAATGATCTTTTTTAGAATTAATTTTTTTTCGTTATTAAGGTGACTTGTTTTTATATGTTCAAAAAGATTTTTAGAATTTAAATCTATTGGATAAAGTTGATGAATTTCATCAAATGGGCATGAATCTATAAATTTAGTTGTTTTACCCATAATTTCTATGGAATTATTTTCAAAATAAATTTTTGCACCGATTGCTCTTAGGATATTTTGACCTAGAATACCTTCGAATTTTTTATTATTTAAATTTAGTAATTTCCAAACCATATCGGCTTGGTGGTTAAATTCGTTAGGAACTTCTGTAATGATCTCTTCGAAAATTTTTGTTTTCCCGACTAAAGTTAATATTTCTATTGGTGGTTTTATTTTTGTTCTTTTAATGTTTCGAAATGAATTTTTATTTATTATCGACATTGTAGCACCGGTATCTATCAGACATTTAATTTTTTTATTATTTATATTTAGCTCAACTATCGGTAAAGCAGTTTCTGGGGGGCCAATAGAAAATTTTGAGAACCCCGAGTTGAGAACCCCGAGGGTTGTTTGAATAATTATTTCTACTACTAAAATTACCACTTCTATTGTTATTGAATGAATTATTTCTAGAATTTATAGAGTTATTATTATTATACCGTTGATTGTTATTATTATTATTATTATTATTAAACCGGTTGTTATTATTATGATTTGTATTATAGTTATTATTATAATTGTTATAATTATTAAACCGGTTGTTATTATTATGATTTTTATTATAATTATTATTATAATTGTTATAATTATTAAACCGGTTGTTATTATTATGATTTTTATTATAATTATTATTATAATTGTTATTATTATTATTATTATTTCGCGTATTAGTTTTATTTAAATTACCGTTAAAACGACCATTGAAATTATTTTTGTTTTCATAATTACTAATGCCCGTTTGGAGGAGCTGATAATAAGCGTCCACCAAATTGGTTACATTCTTTGTTCTTAAAAACATGCTATCATTTCGAGAAATTTTGTTTAAAAATTTTTCTAATATAGAAATTTCATTGTTACTTGGATTAAATTCAATAGGTTTTGAATCATCCAGTTTATATTTTAAATTAAGACTATCTAATATTGTTAGTAAAGAATTAAAATATTGACTTACATTACTATATTGAATGGAGTCAGCTTTTTCCTTTAATTTTAGGTAACTATCTTGGATGCCAAATGATCTTTTTAAATTTTCCTTAATTTGATCCCACGTTGCATTTGTTATTCTTCGTATAGATACTGCAGCTGGTCCCTGGATTTTATTGTACAAGATGTTTTCTAAATAGGCTTTCGTTGTTGTGTCAGGAGCCATATTTGTAATTTGCTCGACTTCACGAATGAAGCTGGACAGTTCAAATGAGTCGTCACCCCGAAATATTGGGACGGCTCTTGCCTCGTGGATTAATTCATGGACTGTAATTGAAGCACTATTTTGTTGAGGAGTTGCCATGTTTTTATTGAAATTTTGTTGAATGTTTTTAAGTTGTTTAATATATGTTTCACTAGTATTTTCACTTTTTTTAGTTTTTGATTTTATATAAGGGTTCATAAATTGTTTTTGTTATTATATTTATTTTATTTTAATTTAATTTTTTTTTTCTTAAATTGCCCCTTTGTTCTTAAAAAAGAAAATTAACACTTGATAGTTTAAATATAAATATTGTTTTAAGATTGTTCTTATTCACTTTATTATTTATATATGTTTTTAAACTTTGTATTAATTTGGGCAATCCTGCCGACTGCGCCAATTTTAGGTTCGGATTCCTTCCTTTTTAGCACATTTTCAAAAAATTTTGTAAAAATGTGCCTATATAGTTTCACTCTGTCCGTCCGTCTGTCTGTCTGTCTGTCTGTCTGTCCGTATGTTTACAAAAACTTTTACATAGTTTGAAATAGAGAAAAGAAATTTTAACCACGAGTAGGTATTACAAAAAAAATTATTTCGTAGAAGAATTTTTTTCTGTAGCCCCACCCGTTACGGAGCTGCAGCCCTCCAAAGTTGGGAAAAGCCCTATATTCAAATTGTTATAACAAGAGTTCTATTAGGTGTATTTTCAATCTAAAAACGGCAAAAGATAGCTGGTTTTATAAACTTTATAAATTTTTAAAAGACATGTTGACAGGGTTGCCATACGGTACTAAAATTTACCATTATGCAAAACTCAATTTTTGCAAAATTTTTGGCTACACATATCTTCTATACGGGTCAAGCTAGGGTCTTGAAATTTTGGGAGTAGTTAGATCCTTAGAAATAAATAGAAGTCGGTTCACAAATTTTTTTTGTCACGTCCCCTGTTTTGCAGCTATATGGGCCCGAAAATTTAAATTTTGCTATTTTTAAACACCTGTAACTTGAATACCTGTTCAAATTTTTTTTTTGTGATTTGCAAAATTGAAAGCTCTTTAAATATATTTCAACATGTGTTAAAGGTTTTTCTTAATTTTAAAGGGTGACGAAGCTACAGCCCCCGCAAATTTAAAAAAAGCCCTATATTTAAATTGATATAATAAGAGTTCTGTTAGCTATATTTTCAATCTAGAAACGGTAGAAGAGAGTTGCATTCTTAGGCTTTACAAAAATATATCACTTAAATGTACAGGGTTGCCATACGGTACTAAAATTTATCATTATGCAAAACTCAATTTTTGCAAAATTTTTGGCCCCACATATCTCTTAAACAGTTCCAGCTGGGGTCTTGGAATTTTGGGAGAAGTTAGAACTTCAAAAATTAGTAGGAGTCAGTTAACAAAATTTTTATGGCGCGTCCCCTGTTTAGCAGCTATAAGAGCTCGAAAATTGAAATTTTACTATTTTTAAACACCTGTAACTTGAATACACGTTGAAATTTTTTTTTGTTGATATACAAAATTTTAAGGTCCTATATTATACTTTAACATATGTTAAAAGATTTTCTTAAATTCAAAAGTGGTTCTTTAAATTGAAGAAAGTGTCTGTCAGTTTTAACCATTTTTGCTTATATAGTAAAATTCAAAATAAAATTCCAAATTTTGGTAGAATTCACAATTTAATTTCTTGAACCTAAAAAAATTGGGGGAAGGGGAGTAGTGAGGATTAGATCCTTGAAAAATTGGGCAACCTTCCCCATAGAGGGGCTATTAGGACTTAAAAAATAAATAAAATACGGTTTTTATAAGTAAGTTGTAACTTAGTCACCAACGTATATATTTCCTTAATAAAACGTTAACATTAAAGCTTCAACATTATACTCCGATAAAATAATCAGTATGAAACACTATATTATTTTGAAAATGTGCTTTTTTAAAAACCCTTGGTTTTTTTCATCACTTGTTTAAATAAAAAAAAACTAAAATTGATTTAACAACAAAAACTTAAATTTTATTTATATTTTATTTAAATTTTACAAAATTGATTTAACAACAAAAACTTAAATTTTATTTATATTTTATTTAAATTTTATTTATAATAATTAATAATTTTTTTAGAAGCTAGAACTTATTACTTCAAAGACTAAAATGTAACTGCCACGAATAAAAAGTAACATCACATAAATTAGTAATATGATACCAATGGAATTTTTATTACTTACTTTAAGTTTAACGAAATAACTGTACTAACATTTTAATGAATTAACTGTACTAACGTGAATTATGATTAGTAATCAAAAACGTGTTTCGAAATGTTCTTTAATTAAAATTAATAAATATTCAATTGTAGAATATTTATATGAAAGAAAATATTTAAGGAATTTTTATGGGAACGGAAGTTTTTAGTATTAAAGTATTGGTTGGTTCAATAGACGAATATGTAACTTGCACAGTACTTAAGCTATATTCAAAGGTACTTGCTGCATTTGTGCAAAATTTATTGTTATATTTAAATGAATTATATGAAAGTTCTAAATTTGTAATTATATTTTAGAAATACATTTATTGCATATTTTGCGTTTATAAGCTTTTCTAATAGGTACATAAACTAGCAATTTAAAATAATTAATAAAGCTTTTTATCACAAAATTTAATAATTAAAATTTTTTTCACTTTTGTAATTGAATTGAAATAAATATATTTTAATTTAATTCAAATTTTTTTGTTTTTTAATATTTTCAAATCGATAAATTAGCAAGAATTTTTAATATTTTTTTATAGATAGTCTAATTAGAAAATGTTTTTAGTATTATAAAGTTAATTTGGTTAGCTATGTTTTACGACCAAATTAATAACAGCTTTTATTGTTTTAAAATGACTTATGGACTTCCCATTAAATTTGAACCAAATAGGTGTAGGGTATTTCTAAGTTGGTTACATCGACTGACGGTTTTTTATACCCTACACCTATAGAATAGGTAAAAGGGTATATTAACTTTGGTATGGTGTTTGTAACCACCTAAAGGAAGCGAGCTAGATATGGAAAAGTATATATATTTGTGATCAGCGTAACCTCCTGAGTCGATATAGCCATGTCCGTCCGTAGGCACGATAACTAAAAAAATAATGGAGCTATGTTGATGAAATTTTAACTGGAGGTTACTAGAACTGAAAGTACGGCGGGGATTGCATATGGGCGAAATCGGCCCATTGGTTCGGATTCTGGACCTTTTAATCGATCGAAGGGCTAACGATCATATATAAAAAATCACAATAACTCAACAACTAATGTAGCTTTCTTCATCAAGTTTGTGCTGTAGGTTACTAGTAATGAAACTACTTCGGGGATTGCGTAAGTTCGGGAATGGACCATGGGTTCGGAACCTAGAACTTTTTGATCGAATTTAGGCCAAACGAGCATAATTCCGAAACCAAAGCAGATACAACCTACAAATTTTATATCAGGGTGTCCCTTCCTATTTCCTTAATGTCTTTGAAATTTGGGCCCCATTGGAGTAGTGGATCGGGGACCAGCCATACATTTCCGAAGACCTTAAAGCATATCTTTAAAATTAATAAAGATAACAACTTCAAAAAATGTAGGAGCTTCAAATTTGGCACAAGGGTATTCTTTACTATCCCTTGCGTGTCCCCCTAATTTGGGATTAATTCGAGTGGTGGTTCAGTATCCCTCTTAGACCTCTTAAGTTTTAAAAGCTTATAATAAAAATTATTAAAAATAGTAACTTAAAATTAAGATAGAACGTTCAAATTGTGTACAAGGGTTAACTAGTGCTTAAAGTTAAACGTGGACTACATAAGGGCGAAATCAGCCCAAGGGTTCGGATTCTGGACCTTTTAATCGGTTTTAGGGCTAACGAACATATATAAATAATCACGATAACTCAACAACTAATGACGCTATCTTCATGAAATTTGTGCTGTAGGTTATTGGTAATGAAACTACGGCGGCGATTGCGTACGGTGAGGATTGGACAATGGGTTCGGAACTTAGAACTTTTTGATGAATTTAGGCCAAACTAGCATAATTCCGAAACCAATGAAGATAGAACCTCCAAATTTGGTTTCAGGGTGTCGCTTTCGATTTCCTAAGTGTCCTTGAAATTTGAGCCCAATTGGAGTAGTGGGTGTGGACCAGCCACTCAGTTCCAAGGACTTTAAAGCATATTTTCGAAATTAATAAAGATAGTAACTTGAAACAAACGTAGAAGCTTCAAATTTGGTGCATGGGTATTCTTTACTATTTCCTGCGTGTCCCTCTAATTTTGTTCCTTTCTTAGACCCCCCATTGTGTAAAAGTTTATGATCGTAGTAACTTAAAATTAAGATAGAACGTTAAAATTGTGTACAAGGGTTAAATAGTATTGAAAGTATGACGGGGACTGCATATGGGCGAAATTGTACCATAATTTCGGGTTCTGGAACCCTTGAAAAGTTCAAGGGCTAACAAACATATATCTTAAAAACACCATAACTCAAAAAACAATGCCGCTATTTTGATGAAATTTAAACTCTAGGTTACTACTAATGAAAGTACCATTGGAATTGGTTCTGGTCGAGTTTAGTCAATGAGTTCGGGTTCTAGAAGCTTTTGATCGATTTGAGGCCGAACGAGTATAATTTCGAAGCCGAAGAATATATTTCCTATTTCCTATGTGTCCCCGAAATTTGGACTTAATTGTAGTGGTGCAGCTACGTTCAAAGGTACTTGCTGCATTTATGTAAAATTTATTTTTATATTTAAATGAATTATATGAAAAGGTGTAAATTTGTAATTGTATTTTAGAAATACATTTATTGCATATTTTGCGTATAAGCTTTTCTATTAAGTATATTAACTAGCCATTTAAAATAATTGCAATTTCGAAAAATTTGGATTATTAAATATATTATGCTTTGATTAGCACAAAATTTAAAATTAGCACAAAATTTTTTATCACAAAATTTAATAACTAGAATTTTTTCATTTTGTAATTGAATTGGAATAAATATATTTTCATTTATAACAAGTTTTTTTTGTTTTTTAATATTTTTAAATAAATATTATTAGTATGAATTTGTAATATTTTTTAAGAGATAGTGTAATTAGAAAATGTTTTTAGTATTATAAAGTTAATTTGGTTAGCTATGTCTTACAATCAAATTAATAACAGCTTTTATGGCGTTAAAATGACTAATGGATATGTCATTAAATTTGCACCAAATAGGTGTAGGGTATTTCTAAGTCGGTTGCACCGACTGACTGTTTATTTACTTGTTTTACTTGTTTTTTATTAAGAAAACTAAATTAGAAAATTTATACTATTTCTTCTAATTCTTACAATATTAACTCAAGAAATTCACAGTTTTTATACCCTACACCTATGAAATAGGAAAAGAGTAAATTAACTTTGGTATGGTGTTTGTAACCACCTAAAGGAAGCTAGCTAAATATGGGAAAGTATACATATTTGTGATCAGCGTTATCTCCTGATTCGATATAACCGATATAGTCCGTGCATCCGTCCGTCCGTAGGCACGATAACTCAAAAACTAATGTAGCTACCTTGATGAAACTTTAAATGTAGGTTACTAGGACCTAAAGTACGGCGGGTATTGCATATGGGCGAAATCGGCCCATGCGTTTGGATTCTGGACCTTTTAATTGTTCTGAAGGCCAAGGAACATATAAAAAAAATAAGGATAACTCAACAACTAATGGCGTTACAATCATGAATTTTGTAATGTAGGTTACTAATAATGCGATTATGGCGGTGACGAGTTCTGAACATACGTTCGGATCCTAGAAGTTTTTGATCGAATTTAGGCCAAACAAGTATAGTTCCGAAGCCAATGGAGATAATACCTTCAAATGTGGTATCAGTGTGCCTCTTCCTAAGTCCTTAGAGCACCAAATGGAATAGAGGGTCGGGGACCATCCACACAGTTCTGAAGACCTTAAATCATATCGTTTAAATATTAAAAAAATAGCTTAAAATTAAGATAGAACGTTCCAATTGTGTACGAGGGTTCACAAGTATTGAAAGAAAGGCGTGGACTGCATATAGGCGAAAACCGAGAATGGGTTCGGATCCTGGAACTTTTTCTTCGAATTTAGCCCAAACGAGCATGATTCCGAATTCAATGAATTTAGAACTTCTAAATTTGGTAGCAGGGTGTCCCTTTCTGTTCCCTTAGTGTCCTTGAAAATTGGAGAGAATTGAAATTGTGGGTCGGGGGGACCACCCACATAGTTTCGAACACCTTAAAGGATATTTTCGAAAATATAAGAGATAGTAACTTCAAAAAAATGGAGAAGCTTCAAATTTGGCACAAGGCTTTTCTTTACTATTTCCTTCGTGTTCCCTTAATGTGATCAATCGGAGTGGTGGTTCAGTATCTCTCTTAGAACACCCAAGGTTTAAAAGCTTATCATCGAAATTAATAAAAATAGTAACTTAAAATTAATATGGAACTTTCCAATTCTGTACAAAGGTTAGCTATTATTGAAGGTGTTGCGGAGACTACATATGGACGAAATCGAAGCATGGTTTCGGGTTCTAGATAGAACCTTTGAAAAGTTTAAGGGCTAACGAACGTATATATAAAAAATACCATAACTCAAAAACTAATGACGCTTTTTTGATGAAATTTAGACGCTAGGTTACTAGTAATGAAAGTACCGCGGGGATTTGTTCTTGTCAAGATCGGACAATGAGTTCGGATTCTAGAAGCTTTTGATCGAATTGCGGCAAAACATGTATAATTTCGAAACAAAATATGATAGAACGTTAAAATTTGGTGGACAGGTGTTTCTTCTTATTTGCTTTGTCTAAGTGAAATTTTGGATGAATTGGAATAGCGGTTTGCGTACCACCCCCATTACTACCAATACATGAAAACATATGTTCGAAATTAATAAACATAGTAACTTAAACTAAATATAGAACCTTTAATTTTGGTAGAACGGTGTTTTATTTTATTTTCTTTTCTTCCCGAAATTTAGACTAATTGTATTGGTGGTTCAGGTGCCTCCTAAAAAATCTCAAAATTAAAAAGCTTAACTTCGAAATTAATAAAGATATACACTTCAAATTTGATACACTATTTCCTATTTCCGTTCTTATTTAACACTTTAATATTTTTAAAGGCTAAGAATTTCACGATAAAACATATTATATATTATATTTTATAAATTTTTTTTTTTTAATTTATAGTTCTTTTTTAATTTAACAAATAAGCAGAACAAAAACTTAACACTAAATCAAAAATCATGTTATACCCTAAAGCGAGCTTACAAGAAATCCGAATTAAAAAAAGGTACATTACAAACAATTATCAACAATATTAGTAATGAAATTAATGGAAAAAATAATAAAAAAACATGTAATGAAATAGAAAAAAAAAACAACAAAACTAAAACTAACTTATATACTAATGATCACTGGTTAGTGTTGTAAACCAGCAAGTCAGGATTGTGACTGCCATGGTGGTATAACAAAAGTTCACCATTAGAAAACAGTGAATTATTATTAAACATGTAAAAAATAAATGATGGCGAAGAATATTTAACGTTTTCAGAAAAAGGTTCGATCAAGCCATGAATAAAACGATTTTCATGATTAAAACAATTAGCGAAAAATTTAAAATTAATTTTAGTTAAGAATCTATCGATTCTATTGATTCCAGATTGTTCATATAGTAGACTATTATTAATATATAAGAAGACCCATGCTGTCTACGAAAGCCTCCAGCACGACGAATTGTCTTTCTTTCAAGTAAGCGTAATCTCTCAACTTGATGAGCTGAAACTAAAGTAGGATTAAGCCACACCATAGAAGCGTGTTGAATAATATACAGAATATGGACTTTATAAATAAACAAACGAAATTTAGGTTCCAAAAACTGACTAAACATTATTTTAGAGATTTGAAAAGAAGCGGAGTTAACCTTATTTATAACTTTATTAATATGGGAAATAAATTTGAAATTTGAGGAAAAAATAACACCTAAATTCTCAAATTGCTTACTGGGTAAGATCACAATATCATTTAAAACGATTTTTTGTTTTAATTTTAACCGCTTTACCAAAGATGGGGAAACAGCTTTGACACTTATGATATTAATAAGCTCAGTTTTGCTTACATTTATTTTAAGCTTCCTACTAGTATAGTAATCAATCAAAGTATTTAAATAATTATTTAATATCTGAGATGTAACTAAAGGTGCTTTGTGTGTGATATAAAGAAAAATATCATCCGCAAACTGCAAAATTTTAATTAGTAATGTAGTAGGAATATTTATTTATTATATTGCTTAACACAAACAGTTTACAAAAAAGCATACAAATAACAATTAAAATTATACAATTAAAATCAATATAAAAAATTACATATTTGACTAATTATAAATAAGTTCAAACTAAAATTAAAATTAAAAGTTAAAAATTATAAACTTTACATTACTACAAGAAAAACAAAACAAAAATAATCCTAATAATAGCGATTGTATAATTTTTGTTTTTGGGAGTGTTTTGAAAGTGTAAAGTCAATATAATGTTTCTGTTTGTTACCTATAATAAACATTCTATTAATAGGTTCGATTTTGCCATAGTTAGTCCTATGATTATTAGTTTTAAATAAATTGCAGGAGCGAAGGCGTTGAAGATTTCTAATAATAATTTTACTAGAAATTAAATTAGATTTAACGTTACCCTTGACAATTTCTGTAATAAAAATGACATCAGAAACTTCACGTCGAAAATTTAAAGTACACAAATCAATTAATTTTAGCCTTTGCACATATGGTGGTAAAATAATGGGATTCGACCATGGCAAATGGCGTAAGGCAAATCTAAGAAAATTTTTTTGTATTGCCTCAATCCTATCAATGTGTACCATATAAAACGGAGAACAAACTTGACTAGCATATTCCAAGTTTGGTCTTACAAGACAAGTGTACAACGATTTAAGAACATAAGGATCTGAAAATTCCTTTGCAGAACGTTTAACAAATCCCAATAGTGAATTAGCTTTATTTATAATATTATTATAATGGGTTTTAAAGCTAAGTTGGGATTCGAAGTACATCCCTAAGTCCTGTATTGAGGTAACTTTAGGTAAACTAATACCATCTAAGTTATAATTGAAACAAATAGGACTAGATCGGCGTGTATAAGATATCAATCCGCATTTATTTACATTAAGTAGTAAACAGTTATTAACGCACCAATTGTTAAAATTTTGAAGATCATTTTGCATAAGGATGGCGTCATTATAAGATGTAATATTTTTAAAAAGTTTCATATCATCAGCGTAAACTTGAAGCTCGCAATTAGAACTTATAGAGGAAACATCATTTACAGATAAGATAAAAAGTAGAGGGCCAGGTGGCTACCTTGTGGAACTCCCGAATTTGCCACAAAAGGTCCTGAAATCACATTTTTAAATATAACACTATAGGAGCGATCACATAAATAAGAATGTATCCACTTAAGGAAAAATAGTGGAAAACCATATTTTTCAAGTTTTAGTAAAATAATATTATGTGGCAATAGATCAAATGCTTTACTAAAATCAGTATAGACAACATCCGTTTGAAATCCTTCGTCCATGTTATTAAGAAGAAGAGATGTGGTTTCAACTAGATTAGTCACCGTAGATTTTTGTTTTACAAAGCCATGTTGGTTATCTATCAAAAGATTCCTACAATGATTATAAATTGAATCCGTTATAATTAATTCAAATAATTTAGGAATTGAAGATAATTTAGCTATTGGGCGATAGTTAGTGATTTCATTTTTAGCATTCTTTTTGTGAATTGGCTTGATATAAGAAATTTTCCAAATAGACGGAAAATATCCGGAATTTAATGAATTTTTAAAGAGTAATGTTAAAGGCGTAGTGAGAATGTTAGAACACTTGCTAAAAATTATTTCTGTTCATATAGGAGAAATAATTTTCATTTGGCGTAAAAGAAGAATCACTTTATGAAGTGCTAAAAAACTCACGAAAATATTTCGAAATAGTTGAAGGATCATTACTAGAAAGAGAATTGAAATTCATAAATGTTGGGTAATCATCACATTTACGTTTAGAGTTTAAGAATTTCCAAAAATTTTTCAGATCAGACTTTTATTTGTTTGCCATTAAGTTAATGTAACTATTATAAAGTATTTCAGAAGAAGTTTTAAAATTTTCAAACAATATGCCTTTAAGTCGTCAGAAACATCTTTGGAAGATATACCTTTAATTTCGTGAAATTTAATATATAATTTATAGAGTTCTTTATAATCGGTCGGTAAACCTTCGTTATCAATTAAGACCTTTACTTATTCTAGTGTTACCTTCCAATACCTTATTATAATTATCGTCAAACAAATACGACAAACACAATCTGACCATGTTATAAACTTTATCATCTCTTAGCCTAGAAAGAGCTATTGTATAGTTCTTGCTGGCAAGAGATTGTTGTGTCATTCTAGTTATTGGTGGTAAAAGTGGGTTAATAATTGAAGGCTGAAGAGTTTCACCTTGCACAAATTTTACGAATTTAGAAGTAGAAGGAATGTTTGGAGAAGTCAAAGAAGAAGGAGGAGGTTCAATAACTGTAGTAGAATTAGCATTGACAATTTCAGGCTCTTTAGTTACTGATGAAGTATTTAAAGTGTTTGTATTGTTATTATTGTTCTGAATAGTATTGGGGTTATGACAAATGTTGTTCTGATTTATGTTTGAAGTACTGTTATTAGTATTTAATTTAGTGTTTATGGAATTATTTGAATCTGTTGAGTTAGAAATAGTTGAATTGTTAGCAGTTGCACTAACGGATGTACAGTTATATTATTAACGTTAATGATAGTATTAGTATTTCTATTGTCAGAGTTAATATTACTATTTCCAGATATATTATTATTATTATTATTATATTTATTTTTATTACCTCTAACATCCCGAAATTTTGTAATTTTCGTTCCCTCCTTCCAAAATTTAAGATTTCTCACCTTCTCAACCATCATATCAGGAACGGACACTTTAAATGACAGGTATTTTGGATTCCGGATCCTTTTGGGAGTAACTTTTTTACAAATTGCAATATCACACTAAAATTTTTGTTTAATAAAGCTCTCAAAGCTTTTTTCAGTCATTTTACAATTTAGCCTTGAAATGCAAAGAGTTAACGAAGGCTTTGTTGTAACAATTGGGGTTAGTAAAGCCTTAACTCCGGGTTTTGTCTTATTTATTTTACTCTTTGCCGTTGTGCTAGGTGTGATATTGTCAGTTTGGATAAATACATCTTTATCAACTATTGGTGGTTTATTTAATTTATCCAACTGTTGTTTAATTAACTCTACATCGCACTGAATTTCCTTCTGTCTATGATTGGGTATTTGTTGATCAGAACCCAAAGCATGATGATATGTTCATGCGGTTTAAGTTGTCCTTCATTAGATGCACCACTTCACGAATGCCAACCAGCTCCTTTGATGTTGCCGATATAAGCTCACCTTTGAGATCATTTAATAGATCTGTCAAAGTGTTTTTCAAATATTTTTTCCGGTCAGAAAGAAAACTGCATAAAGCTTGATTGAAGTTATCATAGCTTTTGGCCATATCGTTAAAGCATACCGAATTGTTTTTCAAAGTATCTACTGCTTTAGTCGTGCAACCTTGGCAGTCACTTTTAATATCATTTAGTGTAACCATCAACTCGTCTTTTAGTATTTGTATAGGCTGGTTCAAATCCAAGCAACTATCGCAAACAAAATGATGCGAAATGAACGAGTTGCATGTTTGCCAACCCCTAGGTGCATTAATGCAAACTCCATGAAATTTTCTTTTACAGATACCATTACATGTAATAATTTCGGTTCTGAAATCTGTAATTGTACAGAGTACGGCACTGCATTTATTTTGATTCATTTTTATTTAATATTGTTTTTTTTATTTTATAAAAAAATGTATTTAAAATAGAATAAGTCAGTTTTTTAATGTTCTTAAAAAATTACACTTGCAAAATGTTTTAATAAAAGTGAATAAACTTAAATGACTTAAATTGAAATTTGATCGTCAACAATTAAAATTTAAAATTATTATAAAAAAAAGTCTTACTAATTTTAAAGTTACAATGTAAATTTTTTCTTATTTAAATTAAGTGTCAGCACTTTTTTGAAAAATGTTTAGAATTATTAAAAGTTTTTGTTTATTAAAAAAGTTATATATTAAAAACGAATTAAAAATAAAAAAAGCGGGTTTAATAAAAATACCGTTAACTTGTTAATGGTTTGATGGTTTGATAAGAACTCAGCCAAATATGTATTAAATAACTTTGGGCCTAAGACAGAACCTTGAGGAACTCCGGCAACAAAATTACGAATGGTAGAAGAATTAATTCGACCAACAACAAAAGTTATATCAGTCAGATAATGGCGTATAATGTTAATTATATGTGTATTGACACCAAACCTAACCAATTTATGAAGGAGACCCTTATGCCATACTGTATCAAAGGTACTTTGAATGTCTAGAGATAACTCCGTTGTTATGCACCCATTGTTCAATCCTTGGGCTACATCAGAGGTAAATCGTGACAAAGGATGATTAGTACATTTTTTATTAACAAAACCAAATTGAAAGAAGCAAAATAGATTTCAACTGAGAGAAAGCCTTAAGTCAACAATTTTTTCAAAAAGCTTAGATATTGAATTTAGTTGACTGATTGGGCGCCAATTATTAACAAAATTTTTACCCTTCCACATTTAGGAATCGGTATTCCAATGGCCATTCTTCAAATTTTAGGGAAATAAGCAGAGGAAATGAGCTGATTGAAAAAGATTGTAAAAAATAAAATTATCTCTGGTGAGAAGAACTTAAATAAACAAATTGGAGTTCGGTCACAACCGGAACTCTTCTTATTTATACGTGAATTGATAACTTCTTGAACTTCGTCACGACAGGTAAGAAGATTTCTTTAATTATTCGAAAATGAGTTATTCAGACATTGAAGACTAACCCGATCTATAATAGAAGCAGATATTTCATTAGAAAACCTAATAGGGAAATTAAAGTTATTTAGGAACTCGATGGAACCGTCAACCAGTGATTCATTCATTGAGTGGTATTGAAATGTGGTTTCATGTTGTGACTGAAATCGATTTGCAAAAATTTCAGGGATCTGAGATAAATCATTAACAATAGTATGATCATCAACATCAATGATTGAATTCAAACTAGAAATACAGTTTTGTTTAGGTTTACAATGCTTGAAAAGATCATAGCATTGACGATTGCATACAGTTCCTGAAACAATGTTAGCATAATGGTTACGATAATCAAAACAAAGCGATTTAACATACATCTGACGAACGAAATTGAAATCACGACGAATCGAATGAAAATTAGAAGTACGAATTGCTCCTCGAAGCCGACGAGTGTAATATCTCAATTGTCGTTTTAGACGAAGAGTTTGAAAAGAAAGCTAAATTTTACCTGAATAAAAAGGAATAACAGGAACAAAACGATGAACAGCTTCAAGAAAAATATTATTAATGCTAACAGCAATGTTTTCCAAGGATTCAGGAGTCATATTGCAAGATATATTTAATTTAATGGAAGTGTGATCAGAGAATGTAAAACGCTGTGTAACAAAAGGATTTTTGTGAAGAAATGAGTTAGAAGTAAAAAAGAAATCAATAAATTAACCTTCAACAGACCTTCAACAAAACATGTATGATTATTAGAAAAATAAGTAGAAAACTGCAGATTTTGTGACAAGAATAGAGAAAAACTGCTACTAAGAAAATTTGTTGGAAAATTACCGACGTTTGGAAGTTTGGCATTGAAATCACCACCACATATAAACAGTGCACCTAAATTCAGAAAAAAATCAAAAAAATTCGGACTTAATCTATGCAGAGGTGGAATATAAATTGAGACTACTGTGAGCCATTCACTATCAACAAATATATCAATCAAGGCAGCCTCAAACACCGCGTTACTAACTTTTCGAATATTTTGAAACGCAATGTGATTTCGTAAAAGAATAGCAACACCTCCTCCATTGCAGCCGATTCTATCACTACGAAAAATATTAAAATTAGGAAATCTGTAAAATTTATCAGGCTTCAGATTAGTTTCAGATAAAAGAAAAGTATCAGAACCACATTCTTCCATGAAAACTGAAAGTAACCGATATCTACCAGACGAGCACAAAGAATTTACATTAAGAGCTGTAATACAATTAATAGTCATTTGCAAAAAGTTTATTTAATATTTTTTCTTGATTACTCATCATACGAATAATCAACTGAAAGGGATCATCTTGACTACGCGAAGCAGAATTAGAGGTATTTGCACGTACAGCATCAATGAAAGATACACCCGGACGTAAAACCGAATTACTTTTAATATTATTATTCACCTTAAAACTATTAGCTAATGATGAACTCAAGTTATACTTACTGGACTTAGATGACGTATTACGCTTTTGAATGACCGGCAAAATACTTTTAGTGAAATAAGTGCATTCACTCCGATTATTTGGTTATTTGAGGACCTTTCCAATTTACACATCGCGGAGGAACTTCATTAGGTTTACAACACTTACCAGGGCCATGAGAATCCAAACACTTAACACAACGATAACTACGATGACATCCAGCAGAAGTATGAAAATAAAGTTGACAGTTAGAACATTAAGTTACTGATTTAGATTTGAATACGGTAACTTTAATAAAAAGCCCCAACAATGCATGAACACTGTTGAAAAATCCTTCATCAAAGTCCCCAGGAACAACGATTTTAAACAAAGATAAATCTGGAGCATTCTATCGCATATATCCAGTTTGGAAAAGAAACACCTCAGTTGATTCAGGAAATCCAGCACACAAAAGTTCACCATTAATTTCATTTGCCGAAAAGCCAAAAGTTGAATTTAGGCCCTGTAAAACAAAGCAAGTACGTTTTTCAGTCTTGGCCAGATAAGTGTGGTAAGAATACCGTTGTTTTTCAGCTTTATCGAAAATAAGTTGACCCCAACATCGCTTGATAGCTTTCTGTATAGAGCTTTTGGCTTACTCAACTTTTGGCTTTTCGGCAAATGAAATTAAAGGTGAACTTTTGTGTGCTGGATTTCCTGAATCAACTGAGGTGTTTCTTTT
Organism: Dolichopus griseipennis; assembly: GCA_963082915.1. Taxonomy (NCBI): domain Eukaryota; kingdom Metazoa; phylum Arthropoda; class Insecta; order Diptera; family Dolichopodidae; genus Dolichopus; species Dolichopus griseipennis. The sequence goes on along the minus strand of OY720441.1, from coordinate 158,990,987 downwards.
TTTTCGGTTTTCCACCAGCAGGAAAATCCACCTGGACAGGCGGAATCTTAACATTTTTATCCTTTTTTCCACAATGGCAAACAAAATTCCAGTTATTGTCCTCACTCTTAATAGATCTGTCAAAGTGTTTTTCAAATATTTTTTCCGGTCAGAAAGAAAACTGCATAAAGCTTGATTGAAGTTATCATAGCTTTTGGCCATATCGTTAAAGCATACCGAATTGTTTTTCAAAGCATCTACTGCTTTAGTCGTGCAACCTTGGCAGTCACTTTTAATATCATTTAGTGTAACCATCAACTCATCTTTTAGTATTTGTATAGACTGGTTCAAATCCAAGCAACTATCGCAAACAAAATGATGCGAAATGAACGAGTTGCATGTTTGCCAACCCCTAGGTGCATTAATGCAAACTCCATGAAATTTTCTTTTACAGATACCATTACATCTAATAATTTCGGTTCTGAAATCTGTAATTGTACAGAGTACGGCACTGCATTTATTTTGATTCATTTTTATTTAATATTGTTTTTTTTATTTTATAAAAAAATGTATTTAAAATAGAATAAGTCAGTTTTTTAATGTTCTTAAAAAATTACACTTGCAAAATGTTTTAATAAAAGTGAATAAATTTAAATGACCTAAATTGAAATTTGATCGTCAACAATTAAAATTTAAAATTATTATAAAAAAAAGTCTTACTAATTTTAAAGTTACAATGTAAATTTTTTCTTATTTAAATTAAGTGTCAGCACTTTTTTGAAAAATGTTTAGAATTATTAAAAGTTTTTGTTTATTAAAAAAGTTATATATTAAAAACGAATTAAAAATAAAAAAAGCGGGTTTAATAAAAATACCGTTAACTTGTTAATGGTTTGATGGTTTGATAAGAACTCAGCCAAATATGTATTAAATAACTTTGGGCCTAAGACAGAACCTTGAGGAACTCCGGCAACAAAATTACGAATGGTAGAAGAATTAATTCGACCAACAGCAAAAGTTCTATCAGTCAGATAATGGCGTATAATGTTAATTATATGTGTATTGACACCAAACCTAACCAATTTATGAAGGAGACCCTTATGCCATACAGTATCAAAGGTACTTTGAATGTCTAGAGATAACTCCGTTGTTACGCACCCATTGTTCAATCCTTGGGCTACATCAGAGGTAAATCGTGACAAAGGATGATTAGTACATTTTTTATTAACAAAACCAAATTGAAAGAAGCAAAATAGATTTCAACTGAGAGAAAGCCTTAAGTCAACAATTTTTTCAAAAAGCTTAGATATTGAATTTAGTTGACTGATTGGGCGCCAATTATTAACAAAATTTTTACCCTTCCACATTTAGAAATCGGTATTCCAATGGCCATTCTTCAAATTTTAGGGAAATAAGCAGAGGAAATGAGCTGATTGAAAAAGATTGTAAAAAATAAAATTATCTCTGGTGAGAAGAACTTAAATAAACAAATTGGAGTTCGGTCACAACCGGAACTCTTCTTATTTATAAGTGAATTGATAACTTCTTGAACATCGTCACGACAGGTAAGAAGATTTCTTTGATTATTCGAAAATGAGTTATTCAGACATTGAAGACTAACCCGATCTATAGTAGAAGCAGATATTTCATTAGAAAACCTAATAGGGAAATTAAAGTTATTTAGGAACTCGATGGAACCGTCAACCTGATTGATTCATTCATTGAGTGGTATTGAAATGTGGTTTCATGTTGTGACTGAAATCGATTTGCAAAAATTTCAGGGATCTGAGATAAATCATTAACAATAGTATGATCATCAACATCAATGATTGAATTCAAACTAGAAATACAGTTTTGTTTAGGTTTACAATGCTTGAAAAGATCATAGCATTGACGATTGCATACAGTTCCTGAAACAATGTTAGCATAATGGTTACGATAATCAAAACAAAGCGATTTAACATACATCTGACGAACGAAATTGAAATCACGACGAATCGAATGAAAATTAGAAGTACGAATTGCTCCTCGAAGCCGACGAGTGTAATATCTCAATTGTCGTTTTAGGCGAAGAGTTTGAAAAGAAAGCTAAATTTTATCTGAATAAAAAGGAATAACAGGAACAAAACGATGAACAGCTTTAAGAAAAATATTATAAATGCTAACAGCAATGTTTTCCAAGGATTCAGGAGTCATATTGCAAGATATATTTAATTTAATGGAAGTGTGATCAGAGAATGTAAAACGCTGTGTAACAAAAGGATTTTTGTGAAGAAATGAGTTAGAAGTAAAAAAGAAATCAATAAATTAACCTTCAACAGACCTTCAACAAAACATGTATGATTATTAGAAAAATAAGTAGAAAACTGCAGATTTTGTGACAAGAATAGAGAAAAACTGCTACTAAGAAAATTTGTTAGAAAATTACCAACGTTTGGAAGTTTGGCATTGAAATCACCACCACATATAAACAGTGCACCTAAATTCAGAAAAAAATCAAAAAAATTCGGACTTAATCTATGCAGAGGTGGAATATAAATTGAGACTACTGTGAGCCATTCACTATCAACAAATATATCAATCAAGGCAGCCTCAAACACCGCGTTACTAACTTTTCGAATATTTTGAAACGCAATGTGATTTCGTAAAAGAATAGCAACACCTCCTCCATTGCAGCCGATTCTATCACTACGAAAAATATTAAAATTAGGAAATCTGTAAAATTTATCAGGCTTCAGATTAGTTTCAGATAAAAGAAAAGTATCAGAACCACATTCTTCCATGAAAACTGAAAGTAACCGATATCTACCAGACGAGCACAAAGAATTTACATTAAGAGCTGTAATACAATTAATAGTCATTTGCAAAAAGTTTATTTAATATTTTTTCTTGATTACTCATCATACGAATAATCAACTGAAAGGGATCATCTTGACTACGCGAAGCAGAATTAGAGGTATTTGCACGTACAGCATCAATGAAAGATACACCCGGACGTAAAACCGAATAACTTTTAATATTATTATTCACCTTAAAACTATTAGCTAATGATGAACTCAAGTTATACTTACTGGATTTAGATGACGTATTACGCTTTTGAATGACCGGCAAAATACTTTTAGTGAAATAAGTGCATTCACTCCGATTATTTGGTTATTTGAGGACCTTTCCAATTTACACATCGCGGAGGAACTTCATTAGGTTTACAACACTTACCAGGGCCATGAGAATCCAAACACTTAACACAACGATAACTACGATGACATCCAGCAGAAGTATGAAAATAAAGTTGACAGTTAGAACATTAAGTTACTGATTTAGATTTGAATACGGTAACTTTAATAAAAAGCCCCAACAATGCATGAACACTGTTGAAAATTCCTTCATCAAAGTCCCCAGGAACAACGATTTTAAACAAAGATAAATCTGGAGCATTCTGTCGCATATATCCAGTTTGGAAAAGAAACACCTCAGTTGATTCAGGAAATCCAGCACACAAAAGTTCACCTTTAATTTCATTTGCCGAAAAGCCAAAAGTTGAATTTAGGCCCTGTAAAACAAAGCAAGTACGTTTTTCAGTCTTGGCCAAATAAGTGTGGTAAGAATACCGTTGTTTTTCAGCTTTATCGAAAATAAGTTGACCCCATCATCGCTTGATAGCTTTCTGTATAGAGCTTTTGGCTTACTCAACTTTTGGCTTTTCGGCAAATGAAATTAAAGGTGAACTTTTGTGTGCTGGATTTTCTGAATCAACTGAGGTGTTTCTTTTTTTTCGGTTTTCCACCAGCAGGAAAATCCACCTGGACAGGCGGAATCTTAACATTTTTATCCTTTTTTCCACAATGGCAAACAAAATTCCAGTTATTGTCCTCACTCTTAAAATCAACATCAAAATCATTAGATTCATGTTGATGTGTTGTTGTTGATGTTGTAGTTGTTGATGTTGTTGATGTTGTTGTTGTTGCTGTTGTTGTCGCAGTTGATGCCGCTTTATTTTCCTTTTTGGACTTTTGCTCTTCCAGCCGGAGCATTAGCGCATCCTTCTGGTTTACCTCCTCCCTGAACCTCTCAGGAACCAGCCCATTCACAAGGGTACTAGTGCCTTCCGCACTACTATCCATTATAGCAGCACAAATTCAAAAAAATTTCAAAATTCAAAAAAAAAATTTTTTCAAATTTAAATTTTTTTTTAATTTAATTATTTAAAATGAATATTCTGATTGAAATATCAAATCAGAATCATTTTATAAATTAAAAAAAAAATATTTTATTAATAAAAGATGAATTTTTTTTTTATACCCTACACCTATAGAATAGATAGAGTGGGTCGGGGACCAGCCATACATTTCCGAAGACCTTAAAGCATATCTTTAAAATTAATAAAGATAACAACTTAAAAAAATGTAGAAGCTTCAAATTTGGCACAAGGGTGTTCTTTACTATCCCTTGCGTGTCCCCCTAATTTGGGATCATTGGAGTGGTGGTTCAGTATCCCTCTTAGACCTCTTAAGTTTTAAAAGCTTATAATCGAAATTACTAAAAATAGTAACTTAAAATTAACTACACAATTTGAACGTTCTATCAAATTGTGTACAAGGGTTAACTAGTGCTTAAAGTTAAGCGTGGACTGCATAAGGGCGAAATCAGCCCAAGGGTTCGAATTCTGGACCTTTTTATCGGTTTCAGGGCTAACGAACATATATAAATAATTACGATAACTCAACAACTAATGACGCTATCCTCATGAAATTTGTGCTGTAGGTTATTGGTAATGAAACTACGGCGGCGATTGCGTACGGTGAGGATTGGACAATGGGTTCGGAACTTAGAACTTTTTGATCGAATTTAGGCCAAACTAGCATAATTCCGAAACCAATGAAGATAGAACCTCCAAAATTTGGTATCAGGGTGTCGCTTTCGATTTCCTTAGTGTCCTTGAAATTTGAGCCCAATTGGAGTAGTGGGTGTGGACCAGCCACTCAGTTCCAAGGACCTTAAAGCATATCTTTAAAATTAATAAAGATAACAACTTAAAAAAATGTAGAAGCTTCAAATTTGGCACAAGGGTGTCCTTTAATATCCCTTGCGTGTCCCCCTAATTTGGGATCAATTGGATTGGTGGTTCAGTATCCCTCTTAAACCTCTTAAATTTTAAAAGCTTATAATCGAAATTATTAAAAATAGTAACTTAAAATTAAGATAGAACGTTCTAATTGTGTACAAGGGCTAACTAGTATTGAAAGTATGACGGGGACTGCATATGGGCGAAATCGTACCACAATTTCGGGTTCTGGAACACTTGAAAAGTTCAAGGGCTAACAAACATATATCTTAAAAACACCATTACTCAAAAAATAATGCCGCTATTTTGATGAAATTATGAAATTTAAACTCTAGGTTACTAGTAATGAAAGCACCATTGGAATTCGTTCTGGTCGAGTTCGGTCAATGAGAAAATAATGCCGCTATTTTGATGAAATTATGAAATTTAAACTCTAGGTTACTAGTAATGAAAGCACCATTGGAATTCGTTCTGGTCGAGTTCGGTCAATGAGTTCGGATTCTAGAAGCTTTTGATCGATTTGAGGCCGAACGAGTATAATTTCGAAGCCAGCCAAAGAATATATTTCCTATTTCCTATGTGTTAATTGTAGTGGTTCAGCTATGTTCAAAGGTACTTGCTGCATTTATGTAAAATTTATTTTTATATTTAAATGAATTATATGAAATGGTGTAAATTTGTAATTGTATTTTAGAAATACATTTATTGCATATTTTGCGTATAGGCTTTTCTATTAGGTATTTTAACTAGCCATTTAAAATAATTGCAATTTCGAAAAATTTGGATTATTAAATATATCATGCTTTGATTAGCTTTTTGTAATTGAATTGGAATAAATATATTTTCATTTATAACAAGTTTTTTTGTTTTTTAATATTTTTAAATAAATAAATTAGTAAGAATTTGTAATATTTTTTAAGAGATAGTGTAATTAGAAAATGTTTTTAGTATTATAAAGTTAATTTGGTTAGCTATGTCTTACAATCAAATTAATAACAGCTTTTATGGCGTTAAAATGACTTATGGATATGTCATTAAATTTGAACCAAATAGGTGTAGGGTATTTCTAAGTCGGTTGCACTGACTGACTGTTTCTTTACTTGTTTTAATTTTTATTATATCTAATATTTTGTTAAATTATTACCTTAATATTATTATTAAGACATTGTGTACTATACTTAAATTGTGTTCAAAGATATTCCTCTATGTGTGTAAAATTCATTTTTATATTTAAATGAATTATATGAAAAGTTCTAAAATTGTCATTGTGTTTTAGAAAAACATTTATTGCAAATATTTTTTGCCTTTATAAGGTTTTCTAATAGGTACATATTTATTTATTTTTTCAATTTTGAAAAATTTGAATTATTTAATTTTGTGATAAAAAGCTAACCAAATTTTTCCAATTTTGTAACTGAATTCTTATAAATGTATTTAGCATTTATTTCAAGTTTTTTTTTGATTTTAAATATTTTTAAATATGTAAATTAATTAGAATTTTTAACATTTTCGAATAGATAAAATAATTAGAAAATGTTTTTAGTATTATAAAATTAATTTGGTAAGCTAATCTTACGATCAAACTAAAAGCTTTTATCGTTTTAAAATGACTTATGGACTTCTCATTTAATTTGAACCAAATAGATGTAGGGTATTTATAAGTCGGTTGCACTGACTGACTGTTTCTTTACTTGTTTTTTTATAAAATATAACAAAACAAATGAAAACATAACAGATAATTCTGGTGTCAAAAGTTTTGAATCAGTACTAACAGATAATTCTTTTGGAAGCATTAAATTTAAAACTAACATTCATTTATTGCCGACTTCATGTATTTATTTTAATTTTATTATAAAAAATGTTAACTCCGCCATTGCCGGTCTTTAAAAAACCTTGGTTTAGCTGGCCTGGCTGATAGCACCTTGTAAGGGCTCCTGGCGAGGCTACACGTGGGTAGCGTCTGTCCAACACATAAGCGGCTACGAGCGGACGTCTGACTTGGAACAAGCGGCTCGCTATATAAATGTTTAACTGAAGCGTCTGTCCAACAATTGGCGGCTTCGAGCGGGAGTCTGACCTGGAACAAGCGGCTCGCTATATAAATGTGAAAATTACCTGTAAGTAGGTATAAAATTCAATCAATAATTTAATGCAATGGATAAAACTCAAGGATTGAATATGGTGGTACGCCACTCATATGGTAAATCCACCCTCCAAGGATGTCGACCCCACGGATTCTGGGGGGGGGGGTTTCAGAAATTGCAAAATTGTGAGACGCAGGGCAATCGTATTGCTAATACATCTACACAGCAAGTTAATACATTAATGCATGAAAATGCAATTATAAAAGCTAAGATTGTCGAATTACAAAACCAAATAGAAAATTTAAGGGCAAATTCAACCATTACGCCAGCCAAATTTAGTCAACGAACACCAAGATCAAATATTCCTATAGCATCAGGATCAACTAGGTTAGTAGAAACTAATACGTCAAGAAAAATAGAATATAATACGGACGAAGAACAACTATCTAGGGATACCGAATGGGTAAAGAAAGAACGGAGAAATAAGAAGAGAAAAATGAGTAAAATTCATCTCCACCCACGCCAAAACAAAATGGATCTAGAAAAATAATTAATAAAAGCAATCAAGCTGAACAACCAACTAAAGAAAAAAAACTTCCACCTATTATAGTGGAAGGGATAGAAGATTACAATGTTTTTATAGAAGCTCTTAATAGTTCAGAACAATATCTTAGAATTAAACTCTTAAATTCAAATAAGATCAAGTTAAATCCTGTTATTTCAGAAATTTATAGAAATACTGAAAATTTTCGAGATGAAAATAAATTTGAATATCATACATATGAAAACAAACAAACCAGACCCATAAGAGTAATGGTAGTTAACCTACATTCAAAGATAAAACCAGAAACTATTAAAAACTTTCTGATTAAGAAAAACTTTTCTATAACTTCGATGACCAACAAGTTATCATGGAGAAAAAAAGAACCTTTAAACATGTTTGTGCTGATTTTCGAAAATTCAGAAAATATAGAAAAAATCTATGGAATAAAAAATATACTTAGGTTTGAAGTAAAAATTGAATCTACAAAAAGCAATAAATTAATTCCACAACGCAAGAGGTGTCAGGGCTTTGAACATACTCAAAAGTTTCGTGCAAAGAACCCGAGATGCGTGAAATGTGCAGGTACTTACTTCACACAAAATTGCACTAAAGATAAAAACGCTTCACCCAAATGTGTACATTGCGGAGAGAATCATCCTGCCAACTACAGAGAATGTTCTGTAACTAAAGAACTACTAAAAAGTTTGAGGGAAAAAAGAAATAAAACTAAGCCACAAATTAAAAACAACAAACCTTTGAAGGAGGCAATTATACAAAGACAAGATATAACTAAAAACACTAAAAGCTCAAAGAAACCCACTTATGCCTCTGTAGCTGCAGCAAACTTTGAGGCACAGACCACCAACAAAAATAATACGAGCAACCAAAATAAAAGTGATCTTGCAATACAAAATCAATACCTTCAGGAAATTTTAAATGAAATGAAGAAAATTAATGAAAGAATTAATAAACTAGAAAGTAGCAACAAAAAAGCTACTACAAAATCTAAGATAAACTAATAATGAACAACTTATTAAAAATAATGAGTTGGAATGCAAATGGATTACTCAATCACCAAAAGGAACTCGAAGCCGTCCTTTGCATAAATAATATTGATTTGTGTTTAATATTTGAAACACACTTCACCAAAGAATCATTTATTAAATTTAAAGGATATAAAGTTTACCACACAATACATCCAGAAAATGCAGCAAAGGGTGGAAGTGCGGTAATAATCAAAGAAAATATTAATCTCTATGAAGAAGCTAAAATTTGTGCAGAAGACATACAAGCAACAGTGGTAAATGTCAAAACAAAAAACTATGACATCCCAGTAGCCAGCCTGTATAGTCCTCCAAAACATAACATCAAAACAGAAAGATATGAAGAATTATTTAACAAAATTGGAGAAATATTCATCATTGGCGGCGACTTCAATGCAAAACACACCCACTGGGGATCTAGATTAACCACCACTAAAGGAAAAGAACTTCTAAGAGCCATCCAAGATTATAGATGTGAGACAATATCAATAGGAAAACCCACGTACTGGCCCACCGATGCTAATAAAATACCAGACTTGATAGACTTTTATATCCTAAAAATATATCAAGCAATTATATCCAAATTGAAGAAAATCTAGAATTCAACTCGGATCATTCACCAATAGTATTAACCTTAAGTGAATGCTTCATTTCAAAGCCTGCAAATCCCAGCCTGACCAATAAAAAAACGGATTGGGAAGGTTTCAGGAAAACTTTAGAAGAAAAAATAGATGAGAGTATCACTACAACTAGAAGATGAAGTAGATCTCGAAGTAAAAAAATTAATCAATGACATACAACAATCTGCATGGCACAATACACCTACAACTGTAAGCAAGGTTGAGGGCAACTGCTGCCCGAGGGAGGTTCAAGAGCTGATTTCCCAGAAAAGAAAAATGAGAAAAATGTGGCATCAGACCAGAAATCCAAGCGACAAAATCAAACTAAATAAAATGACCAGTAGATTGACTTTAGAAATTAAAAAATTGAAGAATAATAATCTGAATGAATTTCTGCAAAATGTGACTAATCATTCAAGTACTGAATACTCGATTTGGAGAACTACAAGAAACCTAAAAAGACCTATCAAACAAATTCAAAATAATGGGCAAAAGGCAATATTATTTGCGGACCATCTAGAAGGTATTTTTCAACCTAATTGGTCAAACAACACCGAGCCATTACCAGAAGTTACAGTGCAAGAAAGTAGTAATATTCTACAAGTCACAGTAGCTGAGGTTAAAAATGAAATCAAAACAAATATCAATTCGAAAAAAGCCACTGGATTTGACTTGATTTCTGGTCAAATATTGAAGGAACTTCCCAGGAAAACATTGGTCAAAATCAATAATGTGATAAATGCCTCATTTCGCCTACAATATGTCCCAAAGTTGTGGAAAGTAGCTGAGGTTATAATGATACCTAAACCAGGAAAGCCGACGTGTGATGTAACATCATATAGGCCGATCTCTCTTTTACCGATTCTTTCTAAATTATTTGAAAAACTTTTACTGAAAAGATTAAAACCAATAATTGAAGAAAGACATCTAATCCCGGATCCCCAATTTGGATTTCGAAACCAACATTCCACAATAGACCAAATTCATCGAATTACAAACATAATTGAAAAAGCACTCGAAGAAAAAAAAGTCTGTTCAGCTATATTTTTAGATGTAAAACAGGCTTTTGATAAAGTGTGGCACGATGGTTTAAATTATAAGTTAAAATCACTCCTTCCTGCTCGGTATTCAAAAATGTTAATTTCATATTTATCGGAACGTTACTTTAGAATACAACAAGAAGAAAATTACTCTGAAATAAAGAAAATCCGGGCAGGTGTTCCACGATGTAGTGTATTGGGGCCAATCCTCTATCTACTATGCAACATTTGCTGATAATCCTGCTATTTTAGCCACCGACAAAAACAACATTAAAACAACAAAAAAGTTGCAAAATGCAATTAAACAAATCCAAGATTGGACCTTCAGATGGCGTATTAAACTGAACGAAACTTAATCGGTGCACATTGATTTCACCAATAAACGAGTTAAACATGAACCTGTGTACATTAACGATCAAATTGTCAAGTATGAAAACACAGCCAAATATCTGGGCATGACGCTTGATACAAAGCTCAAGTGGAAAACTCATGTAAAGTAAAAACGAGATGAGCTAAACTTAAAGTTCAGAAAAATGTACTGGTTACTTGGTAGACATTCTGTACTATCAGTTAAAAATAAGGATCTTCTGCATCAACAAGTCCTGAAACCAGTTTGGACTTATGGTATTCAGCTATGGAGCTGCGTCAGTAAAAGCATCAGAAACACAATACAACGTTTCCAAAATAAAGTACTACGTGGTATAGTAGATGCTCCGTGGTATATTCGAAATGTCAACCAACACAAGAATTTGTGTGTAGAAATGGTAGACAAGGTCATAACAACATATGCACAAAGTCATCAAAAAAGATTACAACATCACATCAACGTCGAGGCTTTAAAACTCTTGGACAATGATGATACAACACGCAGATTGAAACGAGTGAAGCCATTTGAATTGGTGTAAAACTAAAATGAACAAAAAATAAACTGTCGTAGGATAAGCCTTAGTATTTTAAAAAGTAGCCTATTAAGATTTAAAGAAAAATAGCTTAATAGTATTAAGTTGCTAGATTGTTATAAATAAAATCGCCATTTGGGTGTTTTTAAAAAAAAAAAAAAAAAAAAAAAAAAAATGTTAAGTGGTTTTATTATTATTGAAATTGAAATTCATCAAATAGTAGTAGAAATGGTTGAGTGCGTACTAAAACGTAAAAAATAGTAAAAGAAGAGAGTAAAAGAACAACACTGATTTGAATTAAAATTGAGTATTGGCGATATTTCAATTGTTTACTACTCCATAATTTTAATCAAAGATTATCTATAGCAATATGATGGGATACTTTCAAAAACTTATTTTAATGTTATTTTTAAAACTCCCTAAACAAAAAAAAAATCCATTAGTAAAAGTGGATAAAATATATGTTACTTCGCTTCAGTATGATACTTCGTTCAAATATATGTTAGTTCTATTCTGTTATTAAAATTTTTTCAAGATAAAAACTGAACGGTATATTGTTCGGATAGTATTTTTACAATGCTTATTCAAAGGTTTAACTATTTTTCTTTATTTATTTATTTATACTGCTTAACACAAACAGTTTACAAAAAGTATACAAGTAACAATAAAAATTATACAATTAAAATCAATATAAAAACGAGGAAGAGTGTAGTAGAGTAGACTGTGTCAACTGTGGGATACCTGGATGACCGTAATATAAACATTCTTTAATCATCAGGTTAATTACTTTTGGCAAAATTTCAAACGTACAGCTTTATTAGGTATATAATGTATTAGTTGTAATGTTCATTTAAAACAAACCAAAATATAGTTCTAAAAAAAAATCTTAATAACTAATTTTTAGCACATTTTCAAAAAATTTTGATAGGTTGATAGGTTCACTCTGTCTGTCCGTCCGTATGTTTACAAAAATTTTACACATTTTGAACTAGAGTAAAACAATTTTAACCACGGGTAGATATTATAAAAAAAATAATTTCGTAGAAGAATTTTTTCCTGTAGCCACACCCGTTACACCTGTAGCCACACCAGTTACGTTCCTACAGCCCCCAAAAGTTAGAAAAAGCCCTATTTTTAAATTGTTATTACAAGTGTTCTGTTAAGTTTATTTTCAATCTGAAAACGGCAAAAGATAGCTGGTTTTATAAGCTTTATAAATTTTTAAAAGATAAATGTTTAGGGTTGCCATACGATTCTAAAATTTTAAATTTTTCAAAACCCAATTTTTGCGAAATTATGTTTTCCGAAATTAGTAGGAGTCGGTTAATAAATTTTTTTTGTCCCGCCCCCTGTTTAGGAGCTATAAGGGCTTGAAAATTGAATTTTCGCTATTTTTAAACACCTGTAACTTGAATACCTCTTCAAATTTTTCTTTACAAATATACAAAATGTTCAGCTGTAGCATTATATATCTACAGTCTTTTAAGGTTTTTCTTAAATTTGAAAGAGTTTCTTTATATTGAAGAAATTGTCTCTTAGTTTTTACCAGTTTTGCTTAGATAATAAAATTCTATGTAAAATTCCAAATTTGTGGAGTCCACAATTCATTTCCTAGAAACGAAATGGAAGGATTAGGACATGAGGAGGTGGGCAGATCCATCATAAGTTTGCTAAGCAAAAATTTGGCAATCTCCCCATTGAAGTAGTCCTTTGGGAACCTTCCCCATTGAAGTAGAGGTCTTAAAAATTAAAACTTTAATGTTTTTATAAAACAGTAACTTATTTACCAGTGTAAGTTTTTCCAAAAATTAAACGTTAACATTGAAGCTCCAACATTATATTTCACACTTATTAACAGGTTTTCTTGAGTGCATTGGTGTTATATTCTAAGTATTTCACTATTATTCATATAATTAATAAATTAATGGAATAACTAAATTATAATATTATTATTTATTTTTATATATGTTTCTATAAAAATAAATGATAAAATACTCAGTAAGAAACCGTATATAATTTTGAAAATGTGCTTTTTAAAAACCCTTGGTTTTTTTCCCCACTTGTTTCTATTTATAGCTTTTGTTTACTAAACCTGTTTGGAAACACCTAATTCCAAATTGGCAATTATATTTTAATCTAAATTGGATTCTGCAACTTTTTTACCCAAAATTTGGAAAAATTGCTCGGTTGAAGATGTTGAAGTGGTGCTTACCAAAGATTTGGATGCATTATTCAGAAATTCCTTAAAATGATTTTCATTATCATCATCTGATTCACCTTTTTATCTTCCTTTTTTCGTTTATTGTTGTTAAGGCTAAATATTGGTGTTGAAGATAATATAGTAACATCATTAGTTTCTTCAATGTCATCACTATATGATATGTCAATAATTTAATCAATAATATATTTATTTTCATTACTGATAGTTCTGAAAAATAAAATAGAACTGTTTGTTAAAAATATATAATTATAGTAAAATGATAATATGTACCAATATCATTAAAAAAAATCAATTAAAATAAAATGCAATAAGTAAGCAATAAGTAACATATACAATGCAGAGATGCTTGTATACAAGAATACAAAAACCTGCTGCATATATAAAGCAACAAATTATTACCTAACATTTTAGCTAACTATTAACTAAGAAAGAAAAACATAAAGCAAAATGTTTAAAAATAGATAATTAATCAATGAATTCATTATTAATAATTTTAATATTAAAATTAGCCAAAGTTACAACAAAATATAAAATATAGAGCTAGAAACAACTAAATTTTTTTACACTTTCCAAATTAAGTTCATAAATTTACCTATTTGAATTTAAATCTGAAACTTATATAAAAATATCCAAACGATGAAGGCTGAGCTAACACATCAGTTGACTCTAGATCAGTAGTGCACTTTAAAAATAAATAAATCTTTAAAACACTGCTGTTTTTTGTTTTTTAAAATTCAAGCGACATACTTACCATCTTGAATCGGTAAAATTATTTAAAAATTTTAGCATTTCGAAGTATTTTCATTTTTTTTGTCTACAGTTTCACTACCAGATGGTAGGTCTAAACTTCTTTTATTTCTTTTATAGGTGTCCCTTAAACCTTTCCATCGTTTTCTACAAGTTTCCGCTAGAAATATAAAAGTTCGAAACAAATTTAGATAGAACGTTAAAATTTGGTGCACACTTGTTTCTTCTTATTTGCTTTGTGTAGGTGAAATTTTGGATGATTTGGAATAGCGGTTTGCGTACCACCCCCATTACTACCAATACATGAAAACATATGTTCGAAATTAATAAACATAGTAACTTAAACTAAATATAGAACCTTTAATTTTGGTATAACGTTGTTTTCATACCCTACACCTATAGAATAGGTAAAAGGGTATAGTAACTTTGGTATGGTGTTTGTAACCACCTAAAGGAAGCGAGCTAAGCACGATAACTCAAAAAATAATGGAGCTATATTGATGAAATTTTAACTGGAGGTTACTAGGACTGAAAGTACGGCGGGGATTGCATATGGGCGAAATCGACGCATTGGTTCGGATTCTGGACCTTTTAATCGATCGAAGGGCTAACGATCATATATAAAAAATCACAATAACTCAACAACTAATGACGCTTTCTTCATCAAGTTTGTGCTGTAGGTTACTAGTAATGAAGCTACTTCGGGGATTGCGTAAGTTCGGGAATGGACCATGGGTTCGGAACCTAGAACTTTTTGATCGAATTTAGGCCAAACGAGAATAATTCCGAAACCAAAGCAGATACAACCTCCAAATTTTGTATCAGGTTCTAATTTGGCCCAGGGTGTTCTTTACTATTTCTTGCGTGTCCTTCTAATTTTGTACCTTTCTTAGACCCCCCAATGTGCAAAAGTTTATCATCGAAATTAATAAAACTAGTTACTTAAAATTAAGATAGAACGTTCCAATTGTGTACAAGGGTTAACTAGTATTGAAAGTATGACGGGGATTGCATATGGGCGAAATCGTACCATAATTTCGGGTTCTGAAAAGTTCAAGGGCTAACAAACATATATCTTAAAAACACCATAACTCAAAAAATAATGCCGCTATTTTGATGAAATTATGAAATTTAAAATCTAGGTTACTATTACTATTAAATCTAGTAATGAAAGTACCATGGGATTTGGTTCTGGTCGAGTTCGGAAAATAATTTCGGATTCTAGAGGCTTTTGATCGATTTGAGGCCGAACTAGTATAATTTCGAAGCCAAAGAATATATTTCCTATTTCCTATGTGTCCCCGAAATTTAGACTTAATTGTGGTAGTTCAGCTATGTTCAAAGGTACTTGCTGCATTTATGTAAAATTTATTTTTATATTTAAATGAATTATATGAAAAGGTTTAAATTTGTAATTGTATTTTAGAAATACATTTATTGCATATTTTGCGTATAAGCTTTTCTATTAGGTATATTAACTAGCCATTTAAAATAATTGCAATTTTGAAAAATTTGGATTATTAAATATATTATGCTTTGGTTAGCTTTTTATCACAAAATTTAATAACTAGAATTTTTTCATTTTGTAATTGAATTGGAATAAATATATTTTCATTTATAACAAGTTTTTTTGTTTTTTAATATTTTTAAAAAAAATAAATTAGTAAGAATTTGTAATATTTGTTAAGAGATTGTGTAATTAGAAAGTGTTTTTAGTATTATAAAGTTAATTTGGTTAAGTATGTCTTACAATCAAATTAATAACAGCTTTTATGGCGTTAAAATGACTTATGGATATGTCATTAAATTTGAAACAAATAGGTGTAGGGTATTTCTAAGTCGGTTGCACCGACTGACTGTTTCTTTACTTGTTTTTATTTCCTTTTTGTTTCTGAAATTTAGACTAGTTGTATAGGTGGTTCTGGTGCCTCCTAAAAAATCCCAAAATTAAAAAGCTTAACTTCGAAATTAATAAAGATATACGTTTCCGTTCTTATTTAACACTTTGATATTTTTAAAGGCTAAGAATTTTACGATAAAACATAGTATATATTTTTATACCCTACACCTATAGAATAGGTAAAGGAGTATATTAACTTTGGTATGGTGTTTGTAACCACCTAAAGGAAGCGAGCTAGATATGGAAAAGTATATATATTTGTGATCAGCGTGACCGCCTTAGTCGATATAGCCATGTCCGTCCGACCGTCCGTAGGCACGATAACTCAAAAATAATGGAGCTATCTTGATGAAATTTTAACTATAGATTACTAGGACTGAAAGTGGTTCAGTACCCCTCTCAGCCATCCCAAGTTTAAAAGGCTTATAATCGAAATTACTAAAAATAGTTACTTAAAATTAAGATAGACCGTTCCGAAACCAATGAAGATAGAACCTCCAAATTTGGTATCAGGGTGTCCTTCCCTATTTCCTAAGTGTCTTGGGAATTTGGGCCCCATTGGAGTTGTGGGTCGGGGACCAGCCACACATTTCCGAAGATCTTTAAGCATATCTTTAAAATTAATAAAGATAACAACTTGAAAAAATGTAGAAGCTTCCAATTTGCCACAAGGGTGTTCTTTACTATCTCTTGCGTGTTCCCCTAATTTGGGATCAATTGGAGTGGTGGTTCAGTACCCCTCTCAGCCATCCCAATTTTAAAAGGCTTATAATCGAAATTACTAAAAATAGTTACTTAAAATTAAGATAGACCGTTCAAATTGTGTACAAGGGTTAACTAGTACTATAAGTACAGCGCGGACTGTATAAGGGCGAAATAAGCCCAAGGGTTCGGATTCTGGACCTTTTAATCGGTGTCAGGGCTAACAAACATATGTAAAAAATCACGATAACTCAACAACTAATGAGGCTATCTTCATGAAATATGTGCTGTAGGTTATTGGTAATGAAACTACGGCGGTGATTACGTACGGTGAGGATTAGACAATGGGTTCGGAACTTAGAACTTTTTGATTGAATTTAGGCCAAACTAGCATAATTCCGAAACCAATGAAGATAGAACCTCCAAATTTGATATCAGGGTGTCTCTTCCTATTTCGTATTTGGGCCCCATTGGAGTAGTGGGTCGGGGACCAGCCACTCAGTTCCGAGGATCTTAAAGCATATTTTCGAAATTAATAAAGATAGTAACTTGAAACAAATGTAGAAGGTTCTAATTTGGCCCAGGGGGTTCTTTACTATTTCTTGCGTGCCCCCTAATTTGGGATCAATTGGAATGGCGGTTCAGTATCTCTCTCAGACCCCCCAATGTGTAAAAGCTTATCATCGAAATTAATAAAACTAGTAACTTAAAATTAAGATAGAACGTTCCAATTATGTACAAGGGTTAACTAGTATTGAAAGTATGACGGGACTGCATATGGGCGAAATCGTACCATGGTTTCGGGTTCTGGAACTCTTGAAAAGTTCAAGGACTAACAAACATATATCTTAAAAACACCATAACTCAAAAAATAATGCCGCTATTTTGATGAAATTATGAAATTTAAACTCTAGGTTACTAGTAATGAAAGTACTATGGGAATTGGTTGTGGCCGAGTTTAATTTCGAAGCCAAATAATATATTTCCTATGTCCTATGTGTCTCCGAAATCTAGACTTAATTGTAGTGGTTCAGCTATGTTCAAAGGTACTTGCTGCATTTATGCAAAATTTATTTTTATATTTAAATGAATTATATGAAAAGGTCTAAAATTGTAATTGTATTTTTTAGAAATATATTTATTGCATATTTTGCGTATAAACTTTTCTATTAGGTATATAAACTAACCATTTAAAATAATTGCAATTTTGACACATTTAAATTATTAAATATAATATGCTTTGATTAGCTTTTTATCACAAAATTTAATAATTCAAATATTTTCACTTTTGTAATTGAATTGAAATAAATATATTTACATTTAATTCAAGTTTTTTTGTTTTTTAATATGTATAAATAGATTAATTAGTAAGAAATTGTAATATTTTTTAATAAATAAAGTAATTAGAAAATGTTTCTAGTATTATAAAGTTAATTTGGTTAGCTATGTCTTACGATCAAACTAATAACAGCTTTTATGGTTTTAAAATGACTTATGGACCTCCCATTAAATTTGAACCAAATAGGTGTAGGGTATTTCTAAGTCGGTTGCACCGACTGACTGTTGCTTTACTTGTTTTTTATAAATTAAAAACAAAATATTTTATTAATAAAAGATGAATTTTTTTTTTTAATTTTTATTATGTCTAATATTTTGTTAAATTATTACCTTAGGTAATATATTATTATTAAGACATTGTGTACTATACTTAAGTTGTGTTCAAAGATATTCCTACATACGTGTAAAATTTATTTTTATATTTAAATGAATTATATGAAAAGTTCTAAAATTGTCATTGTGTTTCAGAAAAACATTTATTGCAAATATTTTTTGCATTTATAAGGTTTTCTAATATTTATTTTTTCAATTGTGAAAAATTTAAATTATTTAAGTTTGTGATAAAAAGCCAAATTTTTCCTATTTTGTAACTGAATTCTAATAAATGTATTTAGCATTTATTTCAAGTTTTTTTTTGATTTTAAATATTTTTAAATAGAGAAATTAATAAGAATTTTTAATAAGAACACTTATTAATCGTTATCGAATGTAGACAATTAATCATTTTTATTTTTTTTTTTGTTAAACTTAAATTGCGTAATTTTTTTATTACCGCTTGAAATTGAAATTTGATCACTTCGTTATTTAAAGTGATCGAGCAGTTGTTCTTACAACCATAAGCTTGTGATAGCAATGGATTGTACTAAATGTAAGCTGAAAATTAGAGGTGAAACAGGTGTAAGGTGTGCTGGTGTATGTAACAAGATATACCACAGTCAAATTAAATGCTCGGGACTAGATCAGTCTTCAATTGGGGTACTAAATGTGAATCCCAATATCAAATTTATATGTGATGAATGTGTTTTATACATCCAAAATGTTGATATGGTGGTTCAAAACATAGATTGCTCAGTCAGAAAAAATAGCGATTATTTAAAAGAATATAAGGCTGAATTTGAATGTGCTTTGAAGAAAAATGAACAAGAGGTTATTCAATTACTAAAAGCCATCGAAGGAAGATACTTAGAGAGATTAGAGCAAATAAAAAAAGAACAAAAAAGCGAAATTGAGAAAATGTGTCAACTTACGGAAACTTTCAAATCGGAGAGTGCAAATATGAATGCCAATCTTAAAAATACTATATCTAAGAACAATGAACTGTGTAGTGAATTAAAAATTTTAAACAATGAAAATAAAAAAAATATAAATATAGGTCAAAATATTTCATTTGCTGATATTTTAAAAAGTGCTAGTGTAAGCCAAAAAAATTTGCCACCAATAAAAACAGTTGTACCCCTGGTTATTAAACCGAAACAAAAACAAAAATGCCAATTAACTAAAATGGATTTAAGTAAACAAGTGGATCCAATAAATCTCAAGATAAAAAATGTTGTAAATAGGAAAAATGGAATGGTGCTTATTGAAACTGAAACAAAAGAAGAACGGGATAAAATCTATATATATAAAAATGAAAGTTTGTTTATTTGTTTGTTTGTTTGTTTGTTTGTTTGTATGTTTGTTTGTAGCGAATAGACTCCGAAACTGCCCAACCGATTTTCATGAAAATTTGTATATAGGAGTTTTTGGGTACGGAAAGAAATCGTGGCCCAAAAATTTTGCTCTAATGGGCCGCCAAGTTGGGGCTGTGGTGCAAGTATTTAAACTTCTTTGTTCTAAAATGAAAACGGTTTGACCGATTGACTTCAAATTTTGTATACGTTTTGCTCTTTGAGAATTGAGTAGACACCATTAACAGTTTTGGAATTTGTTAACCCATGTCGGGCCGACGGGTGGTCAAAAAAAATTTTGGGCCCAAATTTTGTCCGATTTTACGAAATTCTGCCTTGGCTTAAAAGAAAGCCCCAAAAAATTTTTTGTTGAGTTCCATTAACCCATTGCGGCCCAACAGCTTTTTATAGGTTTTTTCAATACTTTTCTCTAAATTCGAAACGGTTTGACCGATTGACTTCAAATTTTGTATACGTGTTGCTCTTTGAGAATTGAGTAGACACTATTATTTGTTTTGGCATTTGTTAACCCATGTCGGGCCGACGGATGGTTAAAAAAAATTTTGTGCCCAAATTTTGTCCGATTTTACGAAATTCTGCTTTGGGTTAAAAGAAAGCCCCAAAAAAAATTTTGTTGAGTTCCATTAACCCATTGCGGCCCAACAGCTTTTTATAGGTTTTTTCAATACTTTACTGTAAATTCGAAACGGTTTAACCAATTGACTTCAAATTTTGTATACGTGATGCTCCTTGAGAATTGAGTTGACAATATAAACAGTTTTGGAATTTGTTAACCCATGTTGAGCCGACGGGTGGTAAAAAAAAATTTTGGGTCCAAATTTTGTCCGATCTTACGAAATTCAGCTTTGGCTTTAAAGAAAGCCCCAAAAAAAATTTTATTGTATTGCATTAACCCATTGGGGCTTAACAGCTTTTTATAGGTTTTTTCAATACTTAACTCTAAATTAAAAACGGTTTGACCGATTTTCTTCAAATTTTGTACACGTGCTCCCCTATGCGAATTGAGTTGACACTATTAACAGATTTGGAATTTGTTAACCCATGTCGGCTGGTCAAAATAATTTTGGAAGCTAATATTGTCAAAATTTGCGTAGTACTGCTTTGGCTAAAAAGAAAGCCCCAAAAAAATTTTGTTGAGTGATTTGGAAGCAAATTACGTCCAATTTTGCGCAATACTGCTTTGCCTAAAGAGAAAGTGTAGTTCCGTTAACCCAGTGGGGCACAGTGGCTTTTAATAGATTTTTGCGTTACTTAACTCTAAATTAGAAAGGATTTAACCGGTTTACCTCAAATTTTATATGTGTGAAGCAACTTGAAAATGGAGTTGAGACTGTTAACAGTCGGTCCTACGATTGGTCAAAAAAATTTTTTTGGAAGTAAATTACGTCAAATTTTTGGAAAGTAGATTGTACTGCTTTGAATTACAGAGAGTTTCAAAAAATCCTAGGATAATCCTAGAAAAATCGTTTTAAAAAGATTGCTTTCATACATTTTAAAATTTACATGTGTAAACCGTGTGTAATTTTTGTGTTAACTTTTTGCAGTAACATCATCTTCAATTAAACCTCCATTGAGAGGCGCAGCAACGCGCACCGGGTACTAGCTAGTAATAAATAAACTTGAAAATAAGATAGAAGATTATGAAATTAAGGTGCCAGCTGAAATAAAAACAAAAATTGAAGTTGTACATATGGGTGTTAAATATACTGAAGGGGACTTAATTAACAAACTTAAGGCACAGAACGCTAATTTAGAGCACAGTTCTATGAAAGTGGTAAAAATATATCAAGCAAAAAATTTTACAAATGCTAAATATAATGCTATAATAGAAATTGATAAAGAATCTTTCCGAAAAGCGATTGAAAATGAAAAGGTATGAATAGGATGGGAGCGTTGTAAAATTTTCGATGCTTTGAGAGTTCTACGATGGTACAAATGCAAGGGGTTTAATCACAAAGCTGTAAATTGTACCAAAGAGAAAACATGTAGCAAATGCCATCAAAATCACAAAAGTAAAGATTGTAATAAAGAAGAAGTTAACAAATGTATTAATTGTTTAAAAGTTAATGAAACACTTAAGCTTGGTTTAAACGTTGATCACAAGACTTTCAGTGTAACGTGTCCAGTTTGCCAGAGAAAGTTAAGCAATCTAAAACAAAAACTTGGATATTAGCAATCAATGATAGTTGAGAAAGAAAACAAAATCTCAATTGCTTTGGATATAAGTAGTGAACATACTAATACTAATGATAATAATATTAATGTCAATACTAATAATAATAATAATAATACTAATATTAATAATAATAAGAACAATAATAATAATAATAATAATAGCAATAATAATAATAATAGCAATAATAATAATAACAATAATAATAATAATGATAATAATAATAATAATATGGAAAATAAATTGGATATTGTAAGAAAAATTATAACAAAAACGGAAGAATCCAATAAAAAATCTGGTCAAAGTCAAAAAAGCAGTGTATTACTTAAACTATTACCCTTCAAAAATATAAATAATGCAAACAAGAAAACTTGCACAATTCAAGTTAACAAGAACAGTAATAATAATATATGTTTCTCTGACAAAGATTCCAAGGACATCGTGGCAACAGATTCCAACATTAAACTTCATCAGAGTGAAAATATTAATGATAGTCAAAATAAAAATAATAATATTGCTAATAATAATATTACTCTTATGAATAAAGATATGCCTAAAGATGAAAGACAACTTGTAGTGCCAACAACTAAATATGCTAACTGGATAAAGGGTGAAACGATAAACGTAGGCAGTAGTGAGATTGCAAAGTCAAATAACAAAAGCTTTATTAATCCACTAGCTCCACCGATTGTCAGATTAACTAGAAATGCGATTATATCTGGTGACAATATTTATGCTATTTCTCGGCTTAGTGAACACAGAATATACAACAATGTTAGATTATTTTTGTCGTATTTTCATGATCATGGTGATATCTGCTATGAGGGAATGACGCAAACTAATCTAAAAGTACTTATACACCAAGAAGGTTTGCCAAATAACCATCAAGAGCTCTCTAACCTATACTTTAATTATCATGAAACTACAGGAGTATCAAGAAAGGAAGTGCTACAAGATCTAGCTCATTTTAGGAGACATGTAGAAAATAAATACAGAGAGAATGTGCAGAGATATAGAGAATCATGGCAAAATTATTTGATTGGAAGACCATGATGATGGACAAACTATTGAATTTGAAAATGGTGCATTTTAATGCTAGAAGTTTGAGGAAAAATCTAATCGAAATTGAAACATTTATAAAAATTAAAAATGATGTTGATATTATCATGGTTGGAGAAACTTGGCTTTATTCAGAAGAAGAAAAATACTTTGATATTCCTGGGTATACAGCATCCTTTATCTCTAATAATTTAAGCAGAGGAGGTGGCTGCGCAATATATGTAAAGCAAGGTATTATAAAGGCAGTCACAAAGTTTTGGAAACATCTATTACGTTCAATACTATTGTAATTTCTTTAGAAGATACCAAACCTACCATTAATATTGCCGTATGTTACAAAAGCCCGTCTGAAAACAATAAGGCATTTATAGAACATCTAGATCAGATGTTCAATAAGTACAAAAATATAATTGTGGTTGGTGATACTAACATCGATTTGCTCTCTGAAACGGACCCAAGCAGAATGTATATGGATATGCTAGATGTTAACTCTGTTAACATAAATAACATGAATGAAGCTACTAGAATTACATTAAACTCAGCGACTCTGTTAGGTCATGTTCTTTCAGATCTTAAGACGAATCGATTTGGTTTTAATATCACTTTGCATGATATTCCTAACCTAGATCATAAAGCAGTATGTGTTGAAATTAAATCAGTTCTCAGAAAACTTGAAACGATGGTGTATAATCAAATAACTGGTACTAACTATGCTAAATACTCATATCTGTTGGAATATCACTTACGTAGACATACTTGTCAAAATATTGATGAATTGATTGAAGCTTTAAAATATTTCAAGGACACTAGTACAAGTGTTAAATATATGAGAATTAGAAAAAATAATTCGTGGATGTCCAGAGAAATTTTAAAACTAATAGAACAGAGAAATAAATTGTATAAGTATCATAAAAAATACCCTAATATTGCGGAGCATAAAATAAAATATAATGAATTAAGAAACAAGGTTAATGTAGAGATAAAGAAAGCAAAGCAAAATTATTTTAATAGAAAATTACAAGAAGCTGGTTCAAATACTAAAAAGATATGGAATGTTCTGAACTCTCAGATAGCAAACCAAAAAGCAGATAGTAACAATATTATAAAGGAAATAAGACACAATGATAAAATTTTAAATATTAACAAAGACATAGCCAACGGCTTTAATGAACATTTTAGTAATGTTGGAAGAGAGTTAGCTGATAAAATACAAACTAAAGAAGAAAATATAATAAAAAATAGAATAAATGAAAGTTCCATGTTCTTGGTACCTACTAATGAAATAGAAGTGCTTAATGTTATTATGAATCTAAAAGATAATTCACCTGGCTCAGATAATATAGCAGCAAAAGACTTAAAAGCGGTAGCTGAGATAATATCTCCGATAATTAGTAATTTTATTAATGACAGCTTTCGCACAGGAAACTATCCTAATTTATTAAAATGCAGTACTGTGATTCCAATATACAAAAATGGTTCTCCCTTGGAAACATCTAATTACCGGCCGATAACACTCACTAGCTGCATGAGTAAAATATTTGAAAAAATAATTAATAAAAGAATATGTAAATTCATTAAATGTGCAGGCGGATTTGACATCAATCAGTTTGGCTTCCAAAAGTCGCATGGAACTGATGTAGCAATCAATGATTCTGTGAAATCTATTATTGGACATCTTGATAAAAGAAACTATGTATGCTCTGTTTTTGTAGATCTGAGTAAGGCATTTGACACAGTGGACCATCAAATATTGTTGGACAGATTATATGAAATTGGAATAAGAGGACTACCGCATGAACTACTAAGAACGTATTTGACAAACAGTTTTATCAAAACGAAAGTTAATGGTGTTAGTAGCAATGAACGTGCCATAAATATAGGTGTGCCACAAGGGTCAGTTCTTGGATTTACCTTGTATCTATTGTATGTGCATAATATGCAGCTGTCTAACATTAAAGCTGATTATAAAATATTTGTTGATGATACATTGCTTATCTATACAGCAAAAAATGCGGAAATATTAGAAAGATTGGTCAATAATGATTTAAAATTATATATGAGATGGTTAAATGGAAATAAATTAACAATGAACATTGAAAAAACAAAGTACATGATTTTTAAACGTCTAAATAAGCCTGATATCAATACAAAAATTTTGATAGTTGAAATTGATAGTAGAGAAATTAAAAGAGAACAAACTTATAAATATCTAGGTATTATAATAGATGACAAATTATCATGGAATGATCATGTTAATTACATTATAAAAAAGATAATGCCATTGCTAGGCTCTATTAGAAGAAGTGGATTAATATTAGATGACAAATCAGCTAAACTATTATTTCATGCACACATCATGTCTCATATAAGATACAATGTGGCGACATGGTCGTGCTGTTCAAATACATTAAAAATGAAAATGAAAATATTAATAAACAAAGCAATCAAGATACTATACAAACTAAATTGGCGTACTCCAACTGATGATCTATACAAAAATACGGGATTCCTTAACTTAGACGAATTAATAATATTGGAAAAGGCTAAAATTATACATAAAATAGAAAATGGTGTTACTAAAAGTAAAACTTTATTACCAAAAAGAAGGAATATTCACAATTATAACATAAGAAACATGGGAAAGCTATGTCATGAAAAAACTCGAACTGAATTGGCTAGAAACAGTAATTTTTGCTCATCAATAAGAATTTACAACTATCTTCCGGAGAATTTAAAGAATTGCAGTAATATAAGTCGCTTCACATTTAAATTGAAAATATTATTAAAAAATGATCAGGCTTTATTAAAAAAATTGTTAGAATTATAACTAAATTAATATTTTATTGTTAAATATACATTAGGTTATAATAAAAATATATATTTAATTTTTGTATTTATACTCCATAACTGCAGTGCTTTTTTTGGAAAAAAATATTTACCGGAACGCCATATTATTTTTAATTCTATAAGAAAGAAAACTGATACAGAAACTGAATTTAATTTATTTAATAATTATTATTTATTATACGAAAAAATAATATTAAAATTACAAGTTTTTCCATAAAATTGCCATGCCATCATAATCCTTTTCACGATTTCTTTTTTTGCTGTTTGTGTCCGTAGCTGAATGATGACCTCGAATTAGCCATGATTTGACATATTTTTGCGGGTTGACCAACCATTCTTATAAAGAGTAATGATGCTGTTGTAGATGTTAACAGCGAAGATCTGGTTGGAGTTATGATTAAATTCTTCTGCGAAAATCCTCTATCACATTCGCTTGTAGAAATTGGAACAACATCTAAAATATTTACCAATGGGAGGAGTGACGAAGGACGTATCTGTTTTTCTTGCAAATATTCACGGAAACCTCTGGTAATCTGTCGCTCATTTAAACCAAATCTTTTGCTCAGAATTTGAGTTTCAGTTTCACCGTACGTTATGTTTTTTTGTATGTCATTGGGCCAATTTTCTGGATACAGTACTTTAGAATATTGTGGTAATTCTATGTCTTCTGGTGATAATAGTCTCTTTTCTATTTTCTATCAAATGTTTATAAAATGCTCTCTTGAATTTTTTGGTGACGCGTGATATATAACATATAGTTTATCCATAAAAGATTTGAACCTATTAATTCTCGAAACAGATTTAACCGCATCTGCAACAGAAAGTTTTAATCGGTGGTTAGCGCAGTGCCGTATCAAAATAGATGGGAACATATTCTTTAGTAAAGTGCTAACCCCACTACGCCTACCAAGCATTACTGCAGCACCATCGCAAATAATACCAAATTCTTTTTTAAATAATCTTGTGTAAATCCTATTAAGCAAAGATTTTCGATTAAAGAATTAAAAATTCCTGTAGCGGTAACATCGGTAAGATCAATTAAATTTATAAATAAATTTACAGGTTTTCTTGTTACATCAATATATTTGGAATAAACACACGAAAATATATAATTAAAGTTTTACGTAGTGCTTTCATCAACCAACAAAGCAAATTTTAAGTCCTTATCAATTATATTGCAACTATTGCTGTTTTCATCTCTTTGCTAATGTGTTTAATTATATATATGCACGCATTTGTAGAATGAAGTATGTGTCCCATGTCTATTCCATTTAGCTCCTGTAAATCTATTTCTGTTTCAAAATTGATTTTTTTTAGCTATTTTATAAGCAGTTCGAAATATTTTTTCAGTAGTATCGGTTTGATGAGAAATCGCCTTAAAACTAATTTTTTGATTCATTTCGAATTTTAATTATAGCTTTATGAGATGCACTTTCTTTATGTTCATATATTTTTTTTCTTAAAGAAGGTAATTGTCGCTGTCTAGTTTCTCCATTCGAAATTACAGTTATTTTTGTCCATTCTTTCGAAATTTTCATTCCAACATTTTGCTCGATTCCAAGTGCTCCTATTTCTCGACAGATTGAACAGCCCAACTTTTTGTTCTCTGTAATTAGCCAGTCATATTTCAAACAAAATTCGACTTTTTGATCCATATTCCGGATCCAGCAATCCGGATAATCACTTATGATATCGACATTGGTACTTTTATTTAATTCAGCACCAATTTCTGTTGATTGTGATTGCACATTAATATTAATAGGCGGATTAGGCGTTGGAACATGGCAAGATGCGTTACCTATCTCGTCTCCTTTGACTTTTGTATGCTCCTTAAGTAACTATTTATTCTTTTCATATTCTTGGGATATATTTAAAAACTATATTATAAGTGACACTTTGAATAAATTTAAATTCTTACCTTCCTGAAATCTTCAAGTAACGTAGAATAATAGCAATCGCAAAATAACTAAATAAAACATCTGTAGAAAAAAAATAGAAACCAAAAAATAGCAATAGCAAACCTAGTCATGGCAATCTATCATTTAAAATCTTTATTAGATAAAAATTATCGTTAATTACGAATTTTTCTCATGAGAAAAATAACGATAATTTTTTAAATCTAATAAAAATTGATTTTGAATTTTTTATTTAATTTATATTTACCGGAGCTGCGCTCCGGTGAGCTCCGGTGCAAAAAAAGCGCTGCATAACTGTATATATATATATATTATAATTGCTAAAACTCTTATACCAATTTTAAGTTATTGTCTAAGTCTAGTATATTGTAATTTTATAACTGTAATATCATGAATTTATAATAAATAAATAAATAAATAAAAAATAAATAAAAAAAATAAGATAAAATAATTAGAAAATATGTTTTGTATTATAAAGTTAATTTTGTTAGCTAATCTACCGATCAAATTAAAAGCTTTTAGCGTTTAAAAAAGACTTATGGACTTCTCATTTAATTTGGACCAAAATAGGTGTAGGTTATGATTATGAGTAGGGTATTTATAAGTCGGTTGCACTGACTGACTGTTTCTTTACTTGTTTTTTTTATAAAATATAACAAAACAAATGAAAACATAAAAAAAAATAGTTCTTGTGGTTTTCAAAGTTCTGAATCAGTACTTTTTGTATTTCTTTTGGAAGCATTAAATTTAAAACTAACATTCATTCATTGCCGACTTGATGTGTTTATTTTAATTTTATTATAAAAAATGTTAAGTTTTTTTTTTTTTTTTTTTCTTTATTTATATAATTCAGTAGATTTTATTTTACAAAAATAATTTTATTGTGTATTATAATTTGTTTTCTAAAGACCCTAGCCTTAGCTTGTTGGTCACATTGTTTTCTTAGTATAATTATTACAATTCAACGTAATCATAAAAAAAAAATTAAACCAAAATAGAATGAAATAAAAAATTAAAAACAAAAAAACAATTTACTCTTTTTTTTTCAAAGTTCAATTTTACATATTTTAAAATTGAATACCTATTTTAAAATTCAATTCACTATTTTATATTTAATTTAGGTATTTCACATAATTAGACAAATTAAAGTTTACATAATTCAATTAATTACTTACGTGTTTTTCAATTATAAATTCTGTTATTTTTCTTTATATTCTAGCATATTACTAATTAATTTATGTTCATAGGGTAATTCATTGTATAATTTTAGGCAATTATAAAGGCAATTATTTTTTTGCCTATCGGTTTTGAAAAGAGTGAGATAAAACAATTTGACTTGTTTCGGGTGTTATGGTTATGTATATCAATCATTCTAGAAAATTATGTTTAATTAAATTGTTAATAATTTTAAAAGCAATAATATATAACTCACGTGTGCACATATTATCATGAAAGTGAATTACTTTAATAGCTTTCTTATGGAGAATGTTTATTTTATTTAATGCAATTTGTGGAGCTCCAGACCATATAGGATTGAGATAGGTAATATTTGACAAAACATATGAAGAAAAAATTATGTATAATACGTCTTTTGAAAAGAAATTTCTCAGACGTCGTAGAATAAAAATATGTGGGCTTGTTTTTTTGACAATATGATCAATATGATCATACCATTTTAATTTATTATCTAAAATTAGTGCAAGATAGTTATAGTTTTTTACTACTTCTAGAGCGGTGTTTCTATAAATCATATTAAAACTACTGTATAATTTATTACCGAAAAGAATAATTTTTGTTTTTTTAATATTCAGTAAAAGTTTATGATTATTGAGCCATCTTTCTATTACAGTGAGATCGTGACTAATGGAATTTTTTAAGAGCCTCACAGTTCTCAGAATATTTTAAAACTGTATCATCTGCATACATTTGGATTGTTCCTTTTAATCTTAAATTCGCAAGGTCATTAATGTAGATCTTAATTAAATCTGGCCCTAGAATTGACCCTTGCGGAACTCCCTTTCTAATGATATTAGAGGTACTAGTGGCACAATTATTTTTAACTTTTTGTTTCCGATTTAGCAGATATGTTTTGAAGAAATTAATTTGATTGTGATTGAAATTTAGTTTTTTAAGTTTATAAAGTAGAATGTTATGGTCTACGCAGTCAAATGCTTTTTGCAAGTCTAAAAAAATGCATGCAACATATCTACCACTGTCTATGTTTTTAGTAACAAAATCTGTTAGATTAAGACAGGCCGCGGTTGTGTTGGAGTTTTTTTCAAACCCATATTGCTCGCTATGTAAAATATTATTACTTTTAAGAAAACTTAAATTTTATCCTTAATAACTATTTCAAATATTTTAGAAAACGCAATTAAAATTGAAATGGGCCGGTAATTTGTTCTTTTAGTTACGCAACCGCTTTTGAATATGGGTGTTACAATCGCAGTTAAGCTTTCTGGAAAAGTTGAGTTTTGAAATGAAATATTAACAAATTTGACTAATAACGGGGCTAAAACATCTGAATATTTTCTAATAAATCTAGCCGAGATGTTGTCATAACCAGTTGCCGCATTTTTTTTAACATATTAATCGTCTCGAAGATTTCTTCAATATTGGTTGGACTCAGATAAAAGCTTGAATAAATGTTGGCTGAAAATTGATTCAAATAATCATAGTCTACAGCGAGTGTAGAAATGTTAAGTTCGTCTGTAACATTTATGAAAAAATTATTCATTGATTCAGTTATGATTTGTTCATTAGAAATAATTTGATTGTTGTGTTCTAATAGTTTAACATAATTAGAAGAATTCAAAGAAGCTTTATTAAACATAACTTTTTTATATAAGTCCCACAGTTTTTTACTGTTTCCCGGATCCCTATTAAATTCATCAGAGTAAAATTTTTTTTTGCTTCAGCAACAAGATTTTTTACTTCCTCCTTAATATCTTTGTAAAGCTCTTTAATACGGATGTCATTTGGATATTTTTTGGTATATTTATAAAATGATTCTCGAATTTTAATTTTGTTTATTATCTCATTTGTTATCCATTTTTTTTTTTTCTTTTCAACAACATTATAAACTTGTGTGTTATTTTCTATCACACTGCTGAGCTCAGATACAAATTTATTGAAATTATTATATAACCCGAAATTAGACCAAATTTTATCTTTTTCTAAGTTGGCATAATTTAGAACTTTTTTGACCTTATTTTCATTTTCCTTGATAGATTTTAGATCAACACTTATAAAAAATCGTTGGTGGTCAGATAGTGAAGTATTTAGAATATAAAAAAAATATTTGAATTTAACCATATCAGTGATAAAATGGTCAATAATGGTTTTAAATGTTTTGCCAATTCTTGTTGCGTATTTATCAGTTTCATTATTATATATAACAAAACCATTACTAAGTAATGTACTAGAATAGTTTTTGATTTCACTATTGTTTGAGTTTAATAAATTCATGTTCATACTTCTAAAATAATTGCGTTTCTATATTTTTTTGTTATTAAATCTCATTTTTCAAGAAAAACGGCAACGTGGGTATTGTGAGACCTATATATACTGAATACATTAATATTATGTTTTGTTATGTTAATACCTACTATATTAGATTCTTGGAATTCCTCTTCAAAAATTAATGTACTACATAGTTTTTCACTGACATAAATTGCAACACCTCCATAAGAATCTTTCCTATTGGAGAAATATACATTGTAAGATGGTAAGTTAAAAAACTTATTTTCTGATTGACTTAACCATATTTCTGAAAGGACTATAACATGGATATCACATTCATATGAATGTATCAGTAATTCCAAATCATTCAATTTATTTGCATATTTAGGTACAATATATTAACATTGTTTCGATATTAATTATTATTTAAATGGTTGCCTACCTCTGTATAATAATTAACTAATAAATATGTGTCTAGGTTTATTTCATCAGCTGTTTCCATTTTTACTTAAAATTTTTATTTTTGGTAAATGATATAATATGTGAGTAATGAAAGTATGACAGTATGTAAAATATTAAGATTTTTATATACATGAATTCAATAAACAAACATTTGCGTATGGACGTATGTAATGCATTATTTTTTACATGGAATAACAAAATCAAAAAAATATATGATAATATTATATACAAACACAATCGATTATTTTTTTTAAATAATAATGAAATCAAAACAATATAATAAAAAATTAAATGCGATTGGAGATTTATATAATCGAATGGAAATAATGTAGGAAAATTGTAAGAATTCTCAGTAAATTTAAAAGTTTTAATTAGTGACATAATTACTGACAACAAAAAAATAATTAATGTAAAATAATATTTTAAAATAAAATAAAAACAAATAACAAAAATAGATTAACGGAAAAAAAATTAGTAATATTAAAAATATTACAAATATTAGTGAAGTGTAATCGCATATTTAGAAAGTTGTAAAAATAATCTAATATATAAAGAAGAAAATTTGTTTGTTTATTTGTTTGTTTGTTTGTTTGTTTGTCCAGGATTCACGTGAAAACCACTGGTCCGATTGACACCAAATTTTAGAGGTATAATTTTGGGAGCCCGGGGGGTGACATAGGCTATGTCGCATTTTTATAAGTCAACAGGTTGCGGCTCCAGAGCCGTTTTAAGCTTTTTCGTTTTTTTGATGTCGAGTCGAAACGGTTTGACCGATTAACTTAAAATTTTGCACGAATGTTCTCCTTATTAAACGGAATTAATGGTATAAAGTTGGTTGAAATAAATTAACCCCTTTCGGCCCGGCGGGCTTCCAAAAAATTTTGTGTTTCCGATTTGTGTCCAATTTTACAGGGTGGTTTTGCAGTCAAAAAGAGAGGCTGGCACAAATTTTTGTTGGGTTCGGTTAACCCGTTTGGGCACGAGGGCGCAATGAAGCTTTTTCAATGTTTTTGATGTCGAGCCGAAACAGTTTGACCGATTGACTTGAAATTTTGCACAAATCTTCCTATTAGCAAACGGAATTAGTTGTATAAAGATGGTTCGAAAATATTAACCCATTTCGGCCCGGCGGGCTTCCAAAAAATTATTTGTTTCCGATTTGTGTCCAATTTTACAGGGTGGTTTTGCAGTCGAAAAGAAAGGCTGGCACAAATTTTTGTTGGGTTCGGTTAACCCGTTTGGGCACGAGGGAGCAATGAAGCTTTTTCAATGTTTTTGATGTTGAGCCGAAAAAGTTTGACCGATTGACTTGAAATTTTGCACAAATCTTACTCTTAGCAAACGGAATTAGTTTTATACAGTTGCATGGAATATATTAACCCATTTCGGCCTGGCGGGCTTTCAATATTTTTTTTGGCCGTTTGGGCAAGAGAGCGCAATGAAGCTTTTTCAATGTTTTTGTTGTTGAGCTTAAATGAACACTTTTTTCAGCTAATCTTGAACACATTTTTCAGCTAATCTTTATTAGCAAATCTCACAGGGTTAATTTGATTTTTATCATTTAACCCCTTTTGTCACAAGGGTTCATTAAATTTGATCTCCTTAAAGAGTTCAATCATTAATATAAATTTGTTTTCCTGTTGAAAAGGTTTAATCAATATGTTAAAAAAAAACCAATTGTTCGACTAACACAGTTTAAAGTTAACGCAAACATTGCATTATTTCACAAGCTCACCAAAAAACATGATTGCGCTCTATTAACCCGTTTGGACCTAATGTATTTTTTTTAAGTTTTTGTTGGCCTGCTTAACGGTCGAAAACAATATTTTTAAAACTTTTAACTCATGTCTATTTGTAATTTTGTAAAAGGTTTTGAATGCAAATTTCTAATCTAATATATAAAGAAGAAAATTTGTTTGTTTATTTGTTTGTTTGTTTGTTTGTTTGTTTGTTTGTCCAGGATTCACGTGAAAACCACTGGTCCGATTGACACCAAATTTTAGAGGAACAATTTTGGGAGTCCGGGGGGTGACATAGGCTATGTCGCATTTTTATAAGTCAACAGGTTGCGGCTCCAGAGCCGTTTTACACTTTTTCGTTTTTTTGATGTCGAGTCGAAACGGTTTGACCGATTAACTTAAAATTTTGCACGAATGTTCTTCTTATTAAACGGAATTAATGGTATAAAGTTGGTTGAAATAAATTAACCCCTTTCGGCCCGGCGGGCTTCCAAAAAATTTTGTGTTTCCGATTTGTGTCCAATTTTACAGGGTGGTTTTGCAGTCAAAAAGAGAGGCTGGCACAAATTTTTGTTGGGTTCGGTTAACCCGTTTGGGCACGAGGGCGCAATGAAGCTTTTTCAATGTTTTTGATGTCGAGCCGAAACAGTTTGACCGATTGACTTGAAATTTTGCACAAATCTTCCTATTAGCAAACGGAATTAGTTGTATAAAGATGGTTCGAAAATATTAACCCATTTCGGCCCGGCGGGCTTCCAAAAAATTATTTGTTTCCGATTTGTGTCCAATTTTACAGGGTGGTTTTGCAGTCAAAAAGAGAGGCTGGCACAAATTTTGTTGGGTTCGGTTAACCCGTTTGGGCACGAGGGAGCAATGAAGCTTTTTCAATGTTTTTGATGTTGAGCCGAAAAAGTTTGACCGATTGACTTGAAATTTTGCACAAATCTTACTCTTAGCAAACGGAATTAGTTTTATACAGTTGCATGGAATATATTAACCCATTTCGGCCTGGCGGGCTTTCAATATTTTTTTTGGCCGTTTGGGCAAGAGAGCGCAATGAAGCTTTTTCAATGTTTTTGTTGTTGAGCTTAAATGAACACTTTTTTCAGCTAATCTTGAACACATTTTTCAGCTAATCTTTATTAGCAAATCTCACAGGGTTAATTTGATTTTTATCATTTAACCCCTTTTGTCACAAGGGTTCATTAAATTTGATCTCCTTAAAGAGTTCAATCTTTAATATAAATTTGTTTTCCTGTTGAAAAGGTTTAATCAATATGTTAAAAAAAAACCAATTGTTCGACTAACACAGTTTAAAGTTAACGCAAACATTGCATTATTTCACAAGCTCACCAAAAAACATGATTGCGCTCTATTAACCCGTTTGGACCTAATGTATTTTTTTTAAGTTTTTGTTGGCCTGCTTAACGGTCGAAAACAATATTTTTAAAACTTTTAACTCATGTCTATTTGTAATTTTGTAAAAGGTTTTGAATGCAAATTTCTAATCTAATATATAAAGAAGAAAATTTGTTTGTTTGTTTGTTTGTTTGTTTGTTTGTTTGTCCAGGATTCACGTGAAAACCACTGGTCCGATTGTCACAAAATTTTAAAGGAATAATTCTGGGAGCCCGGGGGGTGACATAGGCTATGTCGCATTTTTATAAGTCAACAGGTTGCGGCTCCAGAGCCGTTTTAAGCTTTTTCGTTTTTTTGATGTCGAGTCGAAACGGTTTGACCGATTAACTTGAAATTTTGCACAAATGTTCTTCTTATTAAACGGAATTAATGGTATAAAGTTGGTTGGAATAAATGGACCCCTTTCGGCCCGGCGGGCTTCCAAAAAATTTTGTGTTTCCGATTTGTGTCCAATTTTACAGGGTGGTTTTGCAGTCAAAAAGAGAGGCTGGCACAAATTTTTGTTGGATTCGGTTAACCCGTTTGGGCACGAGGGCGCAATGAAGCTTTTTCAATGTTTTTGATGTCGAGCCGAAACAGTTTGACCGATTGACTTGAATATTTGCACAAATCTTCCTCTTAGCAAACGGAATTAATGGTATAAAGTTGGTTGGAATAAATTAACCCCTTTCGGCCCGGCGGGCTTCCAAAAAATTTTGTGTTTCCGATTTGTGTCCAATTTTACAGGGTGGTTTTGCAGTCAAAAAGAGAGGCTGGCACAAATTTTTGTTGGATTCGGTTAACCCGTTTGGGCACGAGGGCGCAATGAAGCTTTTTCAATGTTTTTGATGTCGAGCCGAAACAGTTTGACCGATTGACTTGAAATTTTGCACAAATCTTCCTCTTAGCAAACGGAATTAGTTGTATAAAGATGGTTCGAAAATATTAACCCATTTCGGCCCGGCGGGCTTCCAAAAAATTATTTGTTTCCGATTTGTGTCTAATTTTACAGGGTGGTTTTGCAGTCGAAAAGAAAGGCTGGCACAAATTTTGGTTGGGTTCGGTTTACCCGTTTGGGCACGAGGGCCCAATGAAGCTTTTTCAATGTTTTTGATGTCGAGTCAAAGTGGTTTGACCGATTGACTTGAAATTTTGCACAAATGTTCCTCTTAGCAACCGCAATTAGTTGTATAAAGTTGGTTGGAATAATTTAACCCATTTCGACGTATATTTTATTCAAACGTTGGCAATTTAAGAAAACTACTATTGACATAGTATAATGACATAATGGCAAACTTAGTATCCCCATTTGACCAATAGTCATTTCAATTCAGTTAACATTATTCGCCGGAAACCTAACATCCTCAACTCTATCGTCAAGGAGCACCAAATTGTCAAGAAGCACCATGTATAGAAAAATAAGAGATAATCGTTCAAACTGTTTTTTAAAGTTTTTGTTTCGCAATCGGTTAAAAGAACTCGACAAAACATTTTTTTAAGCATTCCCCTAATTCAAAGAAGTTGTACCTACTTTCAGAAATTGGACGTAATTTACTTACAAATTTTTTTTTGAACAATCGTCGGGTCGGCAGGGGTTAACAGCTTCCAAGTCTGTTAGTAAATTGAACTTCATTTTCAAAGAAGAACACATATAGAAAATTTGAAGTTAATCGGTTAAATCATTTCTAATATATAACAAAGCAACGAAAAAACCTATAAAAAGCTGTTGGGCCAGGATGGGTTAACGGAACTCCACAAATATCTTTTTGTGGCTTCATTTATAAGCAAAGTAGTATTTCAAAAAATTGGCTAAAACTTGCGTTTTTACAATTTGCAAGCTTCCGAGCAACGCCGGGTAAATCTGCTAGTCTAATATATAAAGAAGAAAATTTGTTTGTTTGTTTGTTTGTTTGTTTGTCCAGGATTCACGTGAAAACCACTGGTCCGATTGACACCAAATTTTAGAGGAATAATTTTTGGAGTCCGGGGGGTGACATAGGCTATGTCGCATTTTTATAAGTCAGCAGGTTGCGGCTCCAGAGCCGTTTTAAGCTTTTTCGTTTTTTTGATGTCGAGTCGAAACGGTTTGACCGATTCACTTGAAATTTTGCACGAATGTTCTTCTTATTACACGGAATTAATGGTATAAACCTGGTTGGAATAAATTAACCCCTTTCGGCCTGGCAGGCTTCCAAAAAATTTTGTGTTTCCGATTTGTGTCCAATTTTACAATGTGGTTTCGCAGTCGAAAATAAAGTCTGGGACAAATTTTTGTTGAGTTCGGTTAACCCGTTTGGGCACGAGAGTGCAATGAAGCTTTTTCAATGTTTTTGATGTCAAGTCAAAACTGTTTGACCAACTGACTTGAAATTTTGCACAAATGTTCCTCTTAGCAACCGTATTTAGTTATATAAATTTGGTTGGAATAAAGTAACCCATTTCGGCCTGGCGGACTTTCAAAAAATTTTGTGTTTTCGATTTGTGTCCAATTTTACAGGTTGATTTTGTAGTCTAAAAGAGAGGCTGCAAAAAGTTTTAGTTAAGTTCGATTAACCCATTTTCCACGACGATGATATGAAGTTTTCTATATATTTTATTTTCTTATACGATTAAAAGTATTTTATTGAAAATTTTGTACCAGCATTTTAATTAAAACCCACAGGTTTAATTTGGTTTTGACCTGTTTGTGCGTTTTGAACAAAGATTCAATGAAATTTTCAGTTTTCTTCAAATGAAATCTAAAAATCAAAAAATTCAATTTGTTATATATAATGCTTAAATACATAGTATTTTAAAACAGTTTTTCCAAAAAATAAGCCTACATTTCTCTCATAAAATCATAAAAAAACGAGGAAGAGCGTATTACAACTTTCAGGTGAGTACTAAACAAAATATAAGTTGAAAAGCGAATTTTTAAACCTTTTCTAAACCATCGACTATATTTTATTCAAGCGTTGGCAATTCAAGAAAATCCCCTTTTGACCTATAGTCATTTTAATTCAGTTAACATTGTTCACCGGAAACCTACCATCCTCAACAATATCGTCAAGGAGCACCAAATTGTCAAGAAGCAGCATGTATAGAAAAATTAGAGATAATCGTTCAAATTGTTTTGCAAACTGTTTTTTAAAGTTTTTGTTTCGCAATCGATTAAAAGAACTCGACAAACCTTTTTTTTAAGTATTCCCCTAATTCAAAGAAGTTGTACCTACTTTCAAAAATTGGACGTAATTTACTTTTGAAATT
Organism: Dolichopus griseipennis; assembly: GCA_963082915.1. Classification (NCBI taxonomy): domain Eukaryota; kingdom Metazoa; phylum Arthropoda; class Insecta; order Diptera; family Dolichopodidae; genus Dolichopus; species Dolichopus griseipennis. Next base: position 158,952,818 of record OY720441.1, on the reverse strand, counting down.
TTTTTTTGAACAATCGTCGGCAGGGGTTAACAACTTTCAAGTCTGTTAGTAAATTGAACTTCATTTTCAAAGAAGAACACATATACGAAATTTGAAGTTAATCTGTTAAATCATTTCTAATATAGAGCAAAGCAACGAAAAAACCTATAAAAAGCTGTTGGGCCACGATGGGTTAACGGAACTCCACAAATATTTTTTTGTGGCATTTATAGGCAAAGTAGTATCTCGAAAAATTGGCTGAAACTTGCTGTTTTACAATTTTCAAGCTTCCGGGCAACGCCGGGTAAATCTGCTAGTCTAATATATAAAGAAGAAAATTTGTTTGTTTATTTGTTTGTTTGTTTGTTTGTCCAGGATTCACGTGAAAACCACTGGTCCGATTGACACCAAATTTTAGAGGTTTAATTTTGGGAGCCCGGGGGGTGACATAGGCTATGTCGCATTTTTATAAGTCAACAGGTTGCGGCTCCAGAGCCGTTTTAAGCTTTTTCGTTTTTTTGATGTCGAGTCGAAACGGTTTGACCGATTAACTTGAAATTTTGCACGAATGTTCTTCTTATTAAACGGAATTAATGGTATAAAGTTGGATGAAATAAATTAACCCCTTTCGGCCCGGCGGGCTTCCAAAAAATTTTGTGTTTCCGATTTGTGTCCAATTTTACAGGGTGGTTTTGCAGTCAAAAAGAGAGGCTGGCACAAATTTTTGTTGGGTTCGGTTAACCCGTTTGGGCACGAGGGCGCAATGAAGCTTTTTCAATGTTTTTGATGTCGAGCCGAAACAGTTTGACCGATTGACTTGAAATTTTGCACAAATCTTCCTCTTAGCAAACGGAATTAGTTGTATAAAGATGGTTCGAAAATATTAATCCATTTCGGCCCGGCGGGCTTCAAAAAAATTATTTGTTTCCGATTTGTGTCCAATTTTACAGGGTGGTTTTGCAGTCGAAAAGAAAGGCTGGCACAAATTTTTGTTGGGTTCGGTTAACCCGTTTGGGCACGAGGGAGCAATGAAGCTTTTTCAATGTTTTTGATGTCGAGCCGAAACAGTTTGACCGATTGACTTGAAATTTTGCACAAATCTTCCTCTTAGCGAACGGAATTAGTTTTATACAGTTGCTTGGAATATATTAACCCATTTCGGCCTGGCGGGCTTTCAATATTTTTTTTGGCCGTTTGGGCAAGAGAGCGCAATGAAGCTTTTTCAATGTTTTTGTTGTTGAGCTTAAACGAGCACTTTTTTCAGCTAATCTTTATTAGCAAAGCTCACAGGGTTAATTTGATTTTTGTCATTTAACCCCTTTTGTCACAAGGGTTCATTAAATTTGATCTCCTTAAAGAGTTCAATCTTTAATATAAATTTGTTTTTCTGTTGAAAAGGTTTAATCAATATGTTAAAAAAAAAACAATTGTTCGACTAACACAGTTTAAAGTTAACGCAAACATTGCATTATTTCACAAGCTCACCAAAAAACATGATTGCGCTCTATTAACCCGTTTGGACCTAATGTATTTTTTTTAAGTTTTTGTTGGCCTGCTTAACGGTCGAAAACAATATTTTTAAAACTTTTAACTCATGTGTATTTGTAATTTTCTAAAAGGTTTTGAATGCAAATTTCTAATCTATATATATAAAAATGAAAGTTTGTTTATTTGTTTGTTTGTTTGTTTGTTTGTTTGTTTGTTTGTATGTTTGTTTGTAGCGAATAGACTCCGAAACTGCCCAACCGATTTTCATGAAAATTTGTATATAGGAGTTTTTGGGTACGGAAAGAAATCGTGGCCCAAAAATTTTGCTCTAATGGGCCGCCAAGTTGGGGCTGTGGTGCAAGTATTTAAACTTCTTTGTTCTAAAATGAAAACGGTTTGACCGATTGACTTCAAATTTTGTATACGTTTTGCTCTTTGAGAATTGAGTAGACACCATTAACAGTTTTGGAATTTGTTAACCCATGTCGGGCCGACGGGTGGTCAAAAAAAATTTTGGGCCCAAATTTTGTCCGATTTTACGAAATTCTGCCTTGGCTTAAAAGAAAGCCCCAAAAAATTTTTTGTTGAGTTCCATTAACCCATTGCGGCCCAACAGCTTTTTATAGGTTTTTTCAATACTTTTCTCTAAATTCGAAACGGTTTGACCGATTGACTTCAAATTTTGTATACGTGTTGCTCTTTGAGAATTGAGTAGACACTATTATTTGTTTTGGCATTTGTTAACCCATGTCGGGCCGACGGATGGTTAAAAAAAATTTTGTGCCCAAATTTTGTCCGATTTTACGAAATTCTGCTTTGGGTTAAAAGAAAGCCCCAAAAAAAATTTTGTTGAGTTCCATTAACCCATTGCGGCCCAACAGCTTTTTATAGGTTTTTTCAATACTTTACTGTAAATTCGAAACGGTTTAACCAATTGACTTCAAATTTTGTATACGTGATGCTCCTTGAGAATTGAGTTGACAATATAAACAGTTTTGGAATTTGTTAACCCATGTTGAGCCGACGGGTGGTAAAAAAAAATTTTGGGTCCAAATTTTGTCCGATCTTACGAAATTCAGCTTTGGCTTTAAAGAAAGCCCCAAAAAAAATTTTATTGTATTGCATTAACCCATTGGGGCTTAACAGCTTTTTATAGGTTTTTTCAATACTTAACTCTAAATTAAAAACGGTTTGACCGATTTTCTTCAAATTTTGTATACGTGCTCCCCTATGCGAATTGAGTTGACACTATTAACAGATTTGGAATTTGTTAACCCATGTCGGCTAGTCAAAATAATTTTGGAAGCTAATATTGTCAAAATTTGCGAAGTACTGCTTTGACTAAAAAGAAAGCCCCAAAAAAATTTTGTTGAGTGATTTGGAAGCAAATTACGTCCAATTTTGCGCAATACTGCTTTGCCTAAAGAGAAAGTGTAGTTCCGTTAACCCAGTGGGGCACAGCGGCTTTTAATAGATTTTTGCGTTACTTAACTCTAAATTAGAAAGGATTTAACCGGTTTACCTCAAATTTTATATGTGTGAAGCAACTTGAAAATGGAGTTGAGACTGTTAACAGTCGGTCCTACGATTGGTCAAAAAAATTTTTTTGGAAGTAAATTACGTCAAATTTTTGGAAAGTAGATTGTACTGCTTTGAATTACAGAGAGTTTCAAAAAATTCTAGGATAATCCTAGAAAAATCGTTTTAAAAAGATTGCTTTCATACATTTTAAAATTTACATGTGTAAACCGTGTGTAATTTTTGTGTTAACTTTTTGCAGTAACATCATCTTCAATTAAACCTCCATTGAGAGGCGCAGCAACGCGCACCGGGTACTAGCTAGTCTAATATATAAAGAAGAAAATTTGTTTGTTTGTTTGTTTGTTTGTTTGTCCAGGATTCACGTGAAAACCACTGGTCCGATTGACACCAAATTTTAGAGGAATAATTTTTGGAGTCCGGGGGGTGACATAGGCTATGTCGCATTTTTATAAGTCAGCAGGTTGCGGCTCCAGAGCCGTTTTAAGCTTTTTCGTTTTTTTGATGTCGAGTCGAAACGGTTTGACCGATTCACTTGAAATTTTGCACGAATGTTCTTCTTATTACACGGAATTAATGGTATAAACCTGGTTGGAATAAATTAACCCCTTTCGGCCCGGTGGGCTTTCAAAAAATTTTGTGTTTCCGATTTGTGTCCAATTTTACAAGGTGGTTTTGCAGTCAAAAAGAGAGGCTGGCACAAATTTTTGTTGGGTTCGGTTAACCCGTTTGGGCACGAGGGCGCAATGAAGCTTTTTCAATGTTTTTGATGTCGAGCCGAAACAGTTTGACCGATTGACTTGAAATTTTGCACAAATCTTCCTCTTAGCAAACGGAATTAGTTGTATAAAGATGGTTCGAAAATATTAACCCATTTCGGCCCGGCGGGCTTCCAAAAAATTATTTGTTTCCGATTTGTGTCCAATTTTACAGGGTGGTTTTGCAGTCGAAAAGAAAGGCTGGCACAAATTTTTGTTGGGTTCGGTTAACCCGTTTGGGCACGAGGGAGCAATGAAGCTTTTTCAATGTTTTTGATGTCGAGCCGAAACAGTTTGACCGATTGACTTGAAATTTTGCACAAATCTTCCTCTTAGCAAACGGAATTAGTTTTATACAGTTGCTTGGAATATATTAACCCATTTCGGCCTGGCGGGCTTTCAATATTTTTTTTGGCCGTTTGGGCAAGAGAGCGCAATGAAGCTTTTTCAATGTTTTTGTTGTTGAGCTTAAACGAGCACTTTTTTCAGCTAATCTTGAACACATTTTTCAGCTAATCTTTATTAGCAAAGCTCACAGGGTTAATTTGATTTTTATCATTTAACCCCTTTTGTCACAAGGGTTCATTAAATTTGATCTCCTTAAAGAGTTCAATCTTTAATATAAATTTGTTTTTCTGTTGAAAAGGTTTAATCAATATGTTAAAAAAAAAACAATTGTTCGACTAACACAGTTTAAAGTTAACGCAAACATTGCATTATTTCACAAGCTCACCAAAAAACATGATTGCGCTCTATTAACCCGTTTGGACCTAATGTATTTTTTTTAAGTTTTTGTTGGCCTGCTTAACGGTCGAAAACAATATTTTTAAAGCTTTTAACTCATGTGTATTTGTAATTTTCTAAAAGGTTTTGAATGCAAATTTCTAATCTAATATATAAAGAAGAAAATTTGTTTGTTTATTTGTTTGTTTGTTTGTTTGTTTGTCCAGGATTCACGTGAAAACCACTGGTCCGATTGACACCAAATTTTAGAGGAATAATTTTGGGAGCCCGGGGGGTGACATAGGCTATGTCGCATTTTTATAAGTCAACAGGTTGCGGCTCCAGAGCTGTTTTAAACTTTTTCGTTTTTTGGATGTCGAGTCAAAACGGCTTGACCGATTGACTTGAAATTTTGCACAAATCTTCCTCTTAACAAATGAAATTAGTTGTATAAAGATGGTTCGAAAATATTAACCCATTTCGGCCCGGCGGGCTTCCAAAAATTATTTGTTTCCGATTTGTGTCCAATTTTACAGGGTGGTTTTGCAGTCGAAAAGAGAGTCTGGCACAAATTTTTGTTGAGTTCGGTTAACCCGTTTGGGCACGAGGGCGCAAAGAAGCTTTTTCAATGTTTTTGATGTCGAGTCAAAACCGTTTGACAAATTGACTTGAAATTTTGCACAAATGTTCCTCTTAGCAACCGCAATTGGTTGTATAAATTTGGTTGGAATAATTTAACCCATTTCGGCCTGGCGGACTTTCAAAAAATTTTGTGTTTTCGATTTGTGTCCAATTTTACAGGTTGATTTTGTAGTCTAAAGAGAGGCTGCAAAAAGTTTTAGTTAAGTTCGATTAACCCGTTTTCCACGACGACGCCATGAAGTTTTCTATAAATTTTATTTTCTTATACGATTAAAAGTATTTTATTGAAAATTTTGTACCAGCATTTTAATTAAAACCCACATGGTTAATTTGGTTTTGACCTGTTTGTGCGTTTTGAACAAAGATTCAATGAAATTTTCAGTTTTCTTCAAATGAAATCTAAAAATCAAAAAATTCAATTTCTTATATATAATGCTTAAAAACATAGTATTTTAAAACAGTTTTTCCAAAAAATAAGCCTACATTTCTCTCATAAAATCATAAAAAAACGAGGAAGAGCGTATTACAACTTTCAGGTGAGTACTAAACAAAATATAAGTTGAAAAGCGAATTTTTAAACCTTTTCTAAACCATCGACTATATTTTATTCAAACGTTGGCAATTTAAGAAAACTACTATTGACATAGCATAATGACATAATGGCAAACTTAGTATCCCCATTTGAGCAATAGTCATTTTAATTCAGTTAACATTATTCGCCGGAAACCCAATCGTCAAGGAGCACCAAATTGTCAAGAAGCACCATGTATAGAAAAATAAGAGATAATCGTTCAAACTGTTTTTTAAAGTTTTTGTTTCGCAATCGGTTAAAAGAACTCGACAAAACATTTTTTTAAGCATTCCCCTAATTCAAAGAAGTTGTACCTACTTTCAGAAATTGGACGTAATTTACTTACAAATTTTTTTTTGAACAATCGTCGGGTCGGCAGAAGTTAACAACTTCCAAGTCTGTTAGTAAATTGAACTTCATTTTCAAAGAAGAACACATATAGAAAATTTGAAGTTAATCGGTTAAATCATTTCTAATATATAACAAAGCAACGAAAAAACCTATAAAAAGCTGTTGGGCCACGATGGGTTAACGGAACTCCACAAATATTTTTTTGTGGCTTCATTTATAAGCAAAGTAGTATTTCAAAAAATTGGCTAAAACTTGCGTTTTTACAATTTGCAAGCTTCCGGGCAACGCCGGGTAAATCTGCTAGTAAGTTAATAAATAAGAAATTTTTTTTCTTTTTTTTTTTTTTAAATCAAAATTAGTATTACTAAATATTTGTATATTTGAATAACAATGTAATTTATTTAAGGTTATGTAATAGAATAAAAATAAAAAATATTTTATAAATTTATCGTGGAAATATAAAATTCTTCTTTTTTAGTAAATTAAGATAATAATTTAAAGTGGAATTCTTATTAATCAAAAAAAAATTGAATAATGAATTACCATTTTTATTCTTTTCTTTTTTTGAGTTAAAATTAGTATTAAAAAATTTGATGTTTAAATAGTAATATAAAGTGCTTGTATTTGGAAAAATAACTAAGAAAGTCACAAAGCAAAATATTGAATGATATAAAATTAAATTGTAGTTCAAAGTTATGTAATAAAGTGTAAATAAGAAATAATTAACAAAATTAGTAATAAAATAATTAATTTGAATATATAATCGTTTTTTAATTAGTAACTTAAAGCAATTATGTAAAGAAAAATTCTTATTGATTAAATAAAGAAAAAGTATAAATTTTAAAAAAGTGTGTAATAATAATTTGTAATTAAACCAAGCTCTTAAATACCTTTTTGACAAATTGAATATCATTAAAAGAAGATATTTGATAAACCTTACTTGCAGCCGTTTGACGTAAGAAAATTTGATTGTTCTTAATCCAAAGAAATTGAAAATTGTGTGCTTCTTTGATCGTTTTGGCTTCATAATAGAGCTTCGATTGCATTGGAGTGAGGTGGTTGCGAAGAAAAATTTCATTATTATTTTGACTTCCAACAAAAATTTCTGATGTGAATATATGTTTTTTCCGTTTCTTCATCATTACCTCATTTTTCGCTTCTTCAACTCCGACTTAATATTCGCATCAATTTTCCCGGCTATTTTAAGAACTATCTCTTTTGAATTTGATACTTCTTGTGAAAGTCCAGCAATTATTATATTTTTATTGTTTTTTTGTTGTAGTGTCTCATCCAATTTTGCTTCAATTTTGTTTATTTTTTGTTTCAGATCAATATTTTTGTTTTCGGATTTTGTAAAGTTTGATTTTCTTTGACAATTTTGCTATTGTGTTTAATAATTTCATTTAATTGGGCGCTAAAGAAATTTTGGGATTTTTAAATTTCAATCACTGATTCTTGTATTCGATTCTTGTATTCAATGTTTTATTATTATTGAAATTGAAATTCATCAAATAGTAGTAGAAATGGTTGAGTGCGTACTAAAACGTAAAAAATAGTAAAAGAAGAGAGTAAAAGAACAACACTGATTTGAATTAAAATTGAGTATTGGCGATATTTCAATTGTTTACTACTCCATAATTTTAATCAAAGATTATCTATAGCAATATGATGGGATACTTTCAAAAACTTATTTTAATGTTATTTTTAAAACTCCCTAAACAAAAAAAAAATCCATTAGTAAAAGTGGATAAAATATATGTTACTTCGCTTCAGTATGATACTTCGTTCAAATATATGTTAATTCTATTCTGTTATTAAAATTTTTTCAAGATAAAAACTAAACGGTATATTGTTCGGATAGTATTTTTACATTGCTTATTCAAAGGTTTAACTATTTTTCTTTATTTATTTATTTATACTGCTTAACACAAACAGTTTACAAAAAGTATACAAGTAACAATCAAAATTATACAATTAAAATCAATATAAAAACGAGGAAGAGTGTAGTAGAGTAGACTGTGTCAACTGTGGGATACCCGTATGACCGTAATATAAACATTCTTTAATCATCAGGTTAATTACTTTTGGAAAAATTTCAAACGTACAGCTTTATTAGGTATATAATGTATTAGGTGTAATGTTCATATAAAAGAAGGAGACCATACTGCCAGCACGAACCACATAAAATTAAAACTAAAATTTTTCAAATAAATATTAAATTAAGTTTAAGTTTTTCAGCTTAACTTTCAAACGAAACGGACGAGCTTTATTAGCTTTGAATTTAGAGCTTTAGAGCTTTTTATCCAAAAACATTTTGTTAACCGACTCCCACTAATTTATGAGGATCCAACTTCTCTCAAAATTTCAAGACCCTAACTGGAAGCGTTTAAGATATGTGTGGCCAATAATTTCGCAAAAATTGAGTTTTGCTTAAAGGTAAATTTTAGTACCGTATGGAAACCCTAAACATTTCCCTTTAAAAAATTTAAAATTATAAAGTTTATAAAACCAGTTATTTTCTGCCGTTTTGAGATTGAAAATACACTTAACTGAACTCTTGCTATAAAAATTTAAAAATAGGGCTTTTTCCAGCTTTGGGGGGCTGTAGCTCCGTAACGAGTGGAGCTACATCAAACTTTCTCCTATGAAATTATTTTTTTTGCAATACCTACCCGTGGTTAAAATTTCTTTCCTATATTTCAAACGATGTAAAAGGTTTTGTAAACATACGGATAGACGGACAGAAGAAAAGACGGACAGGCTGAGTGGAACTATATAGGCACATTTTTACAAAATTTTTTGAAAATCTGCTAAAAATTGGGCTTACGAAATTACATATATAGATAGATTACATGTACTAGGAAAAACAAGAAGAAATTTCGTAAAAATATTCTTAAATATTGTAATGACGATATTATAAAAACTATTGCTAAAATTGTATTGATTAAATAGTATTAATAGAATACCACCAGCTCAAAAAGCTTAATTAAAAAAACACAAAAAACGATTAGATTTCTAGCTTGTGCAAAGAAAAGTATAAAAGCCAAAAGAAAAATTCTAGTTCAACATGGTGGATTTTTACCAACTTTAATCAGAACAATGTTATCTGGAGTAATAGGGAAATTGCTCAGTAGTATGTTCTAGTGCAGGAAGTGACGTCATCTTATTTGCGATTTCTTATTTGTGGTTTCTTATCTTATCTTTAGGTGTGGTTTTTTATCTTATAGCTAGGTGTGGTTTCTTATCTTATCTCTGGTTGTAGCTTCTTATCTTTTATTTTTATCAGTTAATATAATATTTAAATCACAAATAGATAAAATTGTAATTATTTGTTTTAAATTGTTACTTATCAAAATGCCTGTTGATAAATTCGGATGTACTGGATTAAAAAGAAAAACAAATTTCCCTATTTAATGTGAACCAAGTGTTGGATATAAGCATTATACGTTGACGAGTACATTTTATTTCATAAAGAAATACAGGGTGGCGTAAAACAACCGATATGGTTTAATAACTTTTTTATATAATGGTTAATTATTATTATTTTTTTGTTATACAGTATATTAATGGGGGATATTTTTAGCTTAAGTATGAAAACTTATATCCCGCAAGTGGTGACCATTTTCGGCTTCGCACATTCGTGCTATTTACAGTACATTTTCCATTTCATTTCGTAAAATTTCCGGTGCGGAAATTCAAGCCATAAGAATTTCATTGCGAATGTTTTGTTTTAACTGTAGTATGGTCCCTGGCTTGTTTACGTATACCCTTTCTTTCAAATAACCCCAAAGAAAACAGTCTGTCGCTGTTAAATCCGGTGAACGTGGGAACCAATTGACATCGCTTCTGCGAGAAATAATTCGTTCGCCAAAGAGGTCCCGTAACAGAGCCATTGTGTCCCTTGCAGTGTGGGCAGTGGCTCCATCTGGGAACCACAATTTTGGATGGTTTTCTACAGCTGGCCTCAAAAAATTGTCCAGCATCGTTCGATATTCAGCACCAGCAATCGTAACTGAGGCGCCATGTGCATTTTCAAAGAAATATGTACCAATGATCCTTTCAGACAATACACCGCACCAAACATTACAATTAAGTGGGTGTAATTGTCGCCGATGAACTGTTCTCCGTAGTCTATATCCTGCAATTTTGCTTGTTTACGAAACCATTCAATTGGAAATTTGCTTCATCGCTCATTATCAAATTAAAATTTCAAAATTAAATTCAACAAAAGATTTTCAAAATAAAATTCAGCAATTGTTGATCGCTGTTCTGTTGTGTACAGTTCCATTTCCAATTCCCCAAGTTTTCTTTACAAAATTCTGAAATAAAAATAAAAAATATAAATAAATTTAAAAAGTTATTAAAAATTCAAACCATATCGGTCGTTTTGCGCCACCCTGTGTTAGAAATAAAGATGAAAGATCTTATTCAAATAGAAAAAACCAAATCAAATATATTTGAAAAGATTATGTATGTATTAAAAGAAAAACTTCAAAATGAAATATAAAGCATAAATAGTAAATTTTCATCATTCTTAGAACAACAAAAATAATAATTTGAAAGAAGTACAGTAGTTTTCGCTTATAACGACCATGAAGGGACGGAAAATATTCGTCGTAATAAGCGAATGTCGTTTTAAAAGAATCCTGTAAATTTTGAAAAATTAGTAAACGACTTGTAGGTACATACACATATGTCCATTTATATAAACAAAACATTATTTAATTAAAACATTATTTCAACATTTCTAAATTAAAATAAAATGAAATAAATATAAACAAAACAATTCAACAAAATTCATTTTCATAATATACTAAAATATGTACTACTAACTAATTAGAAATTTTAAATAGGAAGGTATGGATATAAATTGTAACCTTAAATCTTTGAAAAGTATTTAGTAATATTACTTTGTTGGGAGAATTTCTCGAAAAAATAAGTTTTTTGTATTGCTTTTTCTATATTTAAAATTGAATTTGTTAAATCTGGTTTATCATAATTAAATTGAATGAACTTTTTTAATGTATCAACGGCATTTAGAGTTTCTGAAAGTGTCGGAAGAACAAAATCTTCTGTGTCACTGTTATCATCATCATCATTATTATTATGGTTATGATTTTCCTCTTTATCTTGTATATTTGCAACGATTTCTTCAATACCTGGCTCATATGCAGTGGTAACGTCATTATCTATAGATACAAATTCTTCCCAATGTTCCACGTTGGAAGTAATGTTTATTGTATTTATTTGATGTATCCATTCTGACAGAGGTAGATCATCATCTTCATCAGATTCTTGGTTATCACTTTCTATAGATTGGAATAATCCGGCATGTTTAAAACAATTAGCTATTACCATAGGTTTGACTTTATTCCAAGCTGTAGCTGCCATATTAACTGCTTCTAATAAATTTACATTGAATTGTTGGTTGTTTTCTGCATTACGGATCATTTTATAAACGAGGTTTTGCCTAAAATAACTTTTAAGGCTCTTGATTACGCCCTGGTCCATTGGTTGTAATACTGAAGTTGTATTTGGTGGAAAAAAAGCAAGTTTAATTGAATGTAATTTATCTATTTTTGGGTGGGCTGGACAGTTGTCAATTAAAAGTAAAATTTTTTTATTTTTTTTCGTAAGTTCTCTATCCCATTTTCTTAGAATTCCTTCGAAAATTTCCGATGTCATCCAAGCTCTTTTGTTAGCTGCATAATCCACAGGTAATGATTTGATATTTTTGAAGCACCTCGGTGAAATAGATTTTCCTATAACAAACAGCTTACGTTTTTCTGAGCCGTCCATGTTTGCCCCTACGAGCAAAGTTATTCTTTCCTTGGACATCTTGCCACCAACGCATTTTTCACCCTTAAATTTAAGGGTTTTATCTGGTGTTAATTTAAAAAATAAAGCGGTTTCATCAATGTTAAAAATTTCATTGTCCTTGTAATTTTCTCTTAATTTCGGCCATACTGAAGATAACCATTGATCACATTGTTCTTCGCTGACGCTGCCAGCTTCACCTGATATCTTTCCTAAGACAATGTGATGACGGATCCGAAATCGATGTACCCAACTTTCAGAACAATTAAAATTTTGATCTAGAAGTTTAGCAATCTCGTTGGCCTTTATTCGTAACATAGGACCAGAAATGGGTATATTTTTAGTTCTCTGTTGTTTAAACCAATCTAAAAGGGCTTGCTCTATATCAGGAAATTTAGAAGATCGAATTCGTTTTATTTTAACATTATTAGATTCGAAGCTAATTTGAATATTTGATCTATTTTTCCAGATTGTACTAATTGTAGAATGGGACACTCCGAACTCATTTGCTAGAATTTTATTTGATGTCCCAGCCTCAAGCCTATGTATAATGGCAGCTTTTTCTTCTAATGAAAAATTTTTTCGTATTTTTGATGCGTTCATTATGCTTTTTTTATTCAAAACTAAATAAAAAATACTTAATTAATCACCAAGCAACATTGTTAGACATAATAATTTTGAATAAAAGAAATATGACTGTAATAAACAACTTACATTTTTAGGTAAAATTCAATGCTGTGGTAAAATTTGTAACGTTTATTACAATTAAAATTGATACATCAAATGAGCACTTTTTTATTTTACGTTGAAATTTTAAACTAATAAGTAATGAATAAACATAACATAACACATTCACTAAAACTATTAGAATTGCTAAAAATTCATTGAATACGTATACGGTTGATTGATTTATACTTATACATATATATACGTATTGTATACGATATGCATATTAATTATGTATTTTCATTCTATGTATTTGATAATTTGCATTTACAGTTTACACAATACATTTATGTAGATTTCAATTTTAAATTTTGTTTTGTATGGATACATAATATTATGTTTGTATTTGGTCGCTATATCCGAATAATTTTATTCGATTTTGTTTAAAAACATGTCGGTATAACCGAATTGTCGTTATATCCGAAGTTGTAATAAGCGGAAGTAAATATAAAGCAATTATATAAGCAATTTTTTGTTCTTTATTTTTCCGTCGTTGTAAACGGAATGTTGTTATAACCGAGGTCGTTATAAATGAAAACTACTGTATTAGAATATCAAATAAAACAAGTGGGGAAAAAAACCAAGGGTTTTTAAAAAGCACATATTTATGGTAAAAATTATATATGGTTTCTTACTGAGTATTTTACCATTTATTTTTATAGAAACATATATAAAAATAAATAATAATATTATAATTTAGTTATTCCATTAATTTATTAATTATATGAATAATAGTGAAATACTTAGAATATAACACCAATGCACTCAAGAAAACCTGTTAATAAGTGTGACATATAATGTTGGAGCTTTAATGTTAACGTTTAAATTTTGGAAAAACTTACACTGGTGAATAAGTTACTGTTTTATAAAAATATTAAAGTTTTAATTTTTAAGACCTCTACTTCAATGCGGAAGGTTCCCAAAGGGCTACTTCAATGGGGAGATTCCCAAATTTTTGCTTAGCAAACTTATGATGGATCTGCCCACTCCCCTCATGTCCTAACCCTTCAATTTTTTTTCGGTTCTAGGAAATGAATTGTGAACTCCACAAATTTGGAATTTTACCTAGAATTTTATTATCTAAGCAAAACTGGTAAAAACTAAGAGACAATTTCTTCAATTTAAAGAAACTTTTTCAAATTTCAATTTCTCTTTCAAAATTGGGTTTTGCAAAATTTTAAATTTTAGTATCGTATGGCAACCCTAAACATTTTTCTTTTAAAAATTTATAAAGTTTATAAAACCACCTATCTTTTCCCGTTCTCAGATTGAAAATAAACTTAACAGAACTCTTGTTATAACAATTTAAAAATAGGGTTTTTTCCAACTCCGTAACGGGTGTGGCTATAGAAAAAAATTCTTCTACGAAATAATTTTTTTTTGTAATATCTAACCGTGGTTAAATTTCTTTACTCTAGTTCAAACGGTGTAATAGTTTTGTAAACCGACGGACGGACGGACAGAGTGAACCTATATAGACCCATTTTTACAAAATTTTTTGAAAATGTGCTAAAAATCAATTAACAAAAAATGCAATAAGTAAGCAATAAGTAACATATACAATGCAAAGATGCTTGAATACAAGAATGTAAAAACCTGCTGCATATATAAAGCAACAAATTATTACCTAACATTTTAGCTAACTATTAACTAAGGAAGAAAAACATAAAGCAAAACGTTTAAAAATAAATAATTAATCAATGAATTCATTATTAATAATTTTAATATTAAAATTAGTCACAGTTACACCAAAATATACAATACAGAGCTAGAAACAACAAAATTTATTTACACTTTCCAAAGTAAATTCATTGATAGACCTATTTGAATTTAAATCTGAAACTCATATAAAAATATCCAAACGATGAAGGCTTAGCTAACACATCAGTTGACTTTAGATCAGTAGTGCACCTTAAAAATACATAAATCTTTACTGCTGTTTTTTGTTTTTTAAAATTCAAGCGACATACTTACGATCTTAAATCGGTAAAATTTTAAAAACTTTTAGCATTTCGAAGTATTTCCATTTTATTTGTCTACAGTTTCACTACCAGATGGTAGGTCTAAACTTCTTTTATTTCTTTTGTAGGTGTCCCTTAAATCTTTCCATCGTTTTCTACAAGTTTCCGCTAGAAGTTATACAGTACCTTATAATATTTTGTATTCACCTACCTGTGGAATTTAAGTAAATAGCAGTTTCTTTCCATTTTTCTTCCTTTTTGTCGATTTTTCTGTAATTTGGATCTTGCAAATTATTAAGCAGGCTCTAATAATTCTTCATGAAAGTTAAAAACTGAACACATTATTAAATGTTTAGTAAATTAGTAAATAAAAGAGCTCGTTTTTTATTTACCAAAACTTTTAAATTATAACGTTTAGAAATTCTGTCAAATTCAAAAATCTGTTTTTTAAGTTTAAAAATGTTGTCAAACTCGAATACAGCGAAAAAGTTAGAAAATAAATCTATTACGACGACGAAAATTTGTCTGGGCGACGATCGTCACAATTATGTGCAAGTACATAAGAACCGATATGTTTAAAAATTTTCGACGCGAATATTTCGCCGGTGGTCGGAATTGTATTTTTACATTTAGGTAACATCAATAGTTGGTTTAAAGAAAATAAACTGAGCCTAAATATTCAGAAAACTAAGGCAATGGTGTTTAATGGTGTCTTAAATTACACTATTTCAATCGATGGTGCTGGACACTATTACTTTCGATGAAATAAAATATTTAGGTTTAATTATTTAAAGAAAGTAAAATTTTAATAAATATATTGATTTCATGTGCAAACAAAGCACAAAAAAATTTTTGTTTATTTATCGTATTAAAAACAAACTTTCTTTATGCAGTGCAATTAATATATTTAACACGATGATAAAGCCACATTTCGAATATTGCTCAACCGTTATTGCTTTCTCCTCTAATTTAATGTTAGAAAGGCTACAAAAGCTCTGCCGGAATGCGTATAATTTAGAAATGTAGCAGATATACATCGATTAACTAAATGCTCAATACTCTGGAGTGGTTTAATATATCAGATTGTTTCAAGTTGAACGTGTTAATTTTTGTATTCAAAATGAAGCATAATATCTTGCCAAACTATCTTTGTTTTCAACTATTGTACGTTCAAGATGTGCAGAATTACTACCTCAGGAATATTTTCATTTTCGATTGAATTTTTTCCGCAATGAAAAAGCAACGAAGGGTTAAAAATGTTTAAGGAGTTTCCCAACGACATTAAAAATGAAAATAATTTTAAAAAATTTACAATAGGGAAATTTGAATAATTAAAGATTGGTCGATCTTTTTCACATCTCACAACACTCTACAGACTACGGTAAATTCAAGCCAATTTCACGTATGTTAAGAGAGATTAACTTAAGGTCTGACCTCTTTGATACTAACGTTAACAAATTAACATTGAGAGCCAGACTTTACGCAAGCATGAGTACTTCTCGTAGTTACTATGACTGATCTAGCATTCGTAAAATAACTTGTATGTGTAATGCTAGGCTCAGTGTTGTTGGCATGAGTTTTAACTTTATTTTATTTTATTTTAATAACTTATTTTTATTGACTTTATTTTTTAGTTTTAATAGTAGAGTAGCATCATTTCACTAGCCCTTGTATATGATGACTTTCAGATTATTGTGATGGTTCACTAAGTGAGCAACATTTACTGATGCTTGATTTAAGCAATTGTCCGATACAGTACAATACAAGAAAGTCCAGCGCGGATTGCTTATGGTCGAGGTCGGACAATGGGTTCGGATTCAAGAACTCTTGAACGAATTAAGGCCAAACGAGCATAATTTAGAAACCAAAGGCGATAGAATTTTAAAATTTACGGCACAAGTGTTTTTTCTTATTTGCTTTGTGTCCATAAAGTTTTGGATAAATTGGAATAGTGGTTTGAGTACAAACCACCTACTCCCAAGACCTTAATGCATATGTCCGAAATTAATTAATAAAGATTGTAACTTGAGATAAATACAGGAGCTTTAAATTTGGTATAACGGTGTTTTTTCCTATTTCCTTTGGGTCCCCGAAATTTTACTTAATTGTAATGATGGTTCAAGTGCCTCCTAAGAAATCTCAAAATTAAAATACTTATCTTGGAAATTCATGGTTTCTTGGAAATTCATGGAGGGTTCCTTTCTATTTCCGTTCTTATTTAACACTTTTATATTTTTAAAGCGCTAAGAATTTTACTATAGAACATATTATGTATTATATTTTGTAAATTAAAAACAAAATATGTTTTTTAATAAAGGATTAAATTTCTTTTTTTTTATATCATATATTTCATATTTGAGTTATTACCTTCAAATTAATATATAAATAAAAAAATGTCTAAGATGCTTGAGTTTTTTTTTTTTTGTTTTTACGTGGGAATGGTAAGCTTGAAAGCCACCCATTGAAACTATGCGGTGTTTCTTTGGGTAGTGTATGATTTTAACACACCAAAACCACACCCTTTTTGAACCAAAACAAACTCTTCACCCTTCAATTATTAACCCACTTTTACCACCAAAAACAAAAATGACACAATAATCTCTTGCCAACAACGATTATAAAATCGCCCTTTCTAGGCTAAGAGATGATAAAGATTGTAACATGGTCAGATTATACTTGTCATACCTGTTAGATGATAAATATAGAAAGGTTTTAGAAGGTAAGACCAGAACAAGTATAAAAGTTTTAACTGATAACGAAGGTTTACCAACTGAATACAAAGAATTATATAAATTATATGTTAAATTTCATTAAAATTTTATTTATATTTGATTCATAATACCACAAATAAATATATTATACAGATGTATTAGTGAACACATTCAAACAAAATGAGAGTGAGCCTCGAAAAAAAATTTTTTTTTGTTCTGTAATTTTTTGGAAAAAAATAAAAACTTTTATGATTTTAACCATATTTTCTTTTAGACTTTTCTTTATTAAATATTTCCCTAAACACTGTGAATTTTATATAAAAATAAAATTTGGAGTTTTTTTTAAAACATATCAAAAATTCAGCTATGAACTCAAAATTTTTAATATGTTTTTCTAAAAAAATATTTTTCAGTTTTTTCCGTGCATTTCACAACGTAGCCATTTTGATACTGTCAAAAAATAATGAGAGTACACAAGAGTAAAAATTTTAAATAATTTTAGAAAACTTAACCTAACTTCAAAAGCTTTATAGTAATCTGTGATGCAATTTTGGTAAGTAAATTTTTTTTAATATCGAGTTTTTATATTTTTAATTTAAATGTTAATATATAAATTATATATCAAAATAAACTTTGAAGTTTTCTCTTTATACACATAAAAAAATTAAATTTGAAATCTTATTTTTCAGCATAAAATGGAAGGATTGAAAATTTTACAACAATCTTAGCATCATTCAACCATATTTCTCGGTAAGCAAAATTTATTTGTTTTTAGTTGATTGATAACAGTAGAAAAAAAAAAGTGCGTGCAAAAAACTGCCGTACTATAATAGATAGTTTTTTTAAGTAGTTTTTACATTACTCTTTTTAATTTGTAAATTTTTTAATATTAGTTTGGAATACTAATGAAAATCAAAATAGTCTTACAAAAGAAACTTGCAATGCCTTAGTATTCACTACTAAAACATTGATAGATTTAGTCCTTTATCCTTAACGGAACTTCATATGGACTACGTTTTATTAGGTAAATTCCAAACTGATGCATTAGAAAATAGATTTGGTCTTTATCGTTCTTTAGCTGGATCCAATTACAACGTTTCATATACGCAAGTTGTTGAATCCGAAAAAAAAATTAGGATTCACCAGGTTTTCAGTAAATATAAAAATGAAAAAGAAAATCTGAAAAAAAAAATTTGAGAAAATACTTTAGAACAAGAAGTAGATTTAGAGCCTTTTGATAAAATTTTTGCTTCGCGTTATTTAAATGAGGTACAATTTGATAAAGATCCCAATTTGTACTCGGGAGGATATGCCTCAAATTCATTGGAAAAACGTATTAAATGCGTCGATTGTAAATCTATATTCCTGAAAGAGCGAGGTACTGATTCGGGGTCTTTTTATTTTGACGAACTGAACAGAAGGGGTCTTTCTATGCCGACAGAACAGACAAATTATATATTATTTCATATGACCGCAATATTTCAGGAAATTTTACGGGATTTTTCTTTAAAAAAATTTTTTTTTGAGAACATTAATCAAAAAGGCATACTAATTGAACTGACATTAACAAGTCTAAGTTTGGGTAAATATGACATAGATTTAGAATCGACGTGTAAATGCGGTAATAGCAGCCGCAATATATTTTTCCAATTAGCTAAAACTTTCGCTAATATATTATTAAATAATTTTACAAAGCAAACAAATGATATATTAAAACCAAACAGGCAAAATAGAAAATTAAAAATTTTTAATAGTTAAAAAGAGTAATATTAAGTAGTATAATTAATTTACTGTGATATTTTTTTTTATTATATTTGGTTTTTATATTATAAATTGAATTGTTTTAGTTTTTTATAATTTTTAGTTTTATTTATTATTTTTATTTGCTTAATTTTTGTGATATTTTTAGTTTATATTTTTTAGATTAAGAATTTTTGTTTTTATTTTTTTAATTGAATTATGATTGAGTTATAATTAAATTATAAGTTGAATTGTTTTACTTTTTTATAATTTTTAGTTTTATTTATTATTTTTATTTGCTTAATTTTTGTGATATTTTTTTATTATATTTTTGTATTTTTTTTTGTTGTTATATAAATAAATTGGATTGTTTTTGTTATTAAAAGTTTAGTTTTTGAAGTTTATGGTTTCTTAATTTTTAACGTATTTTTTTTTCTAGATTTAGTGGATTAGGCCTATTGGGGATACCACTTTAAAAAAAACGCTCCATATTCCCTACCTCAAAGGTGGTGTGGAAATGGGAATAATTTAAGCTATATTAAAATTTATTTTATATTATTTGCAGATAAAAATATTTTTTATATATAATTTATTTTACAATATTATTTTTGGTTTTTTAAATTTAATTTGCTGTGTTATTTTTCAATTCAATATTTTTATTTAAACTAGTTTTATCGATTTATTTATTTATTGCCAACACTGTAGAATATTAATAAAATTATCACTCTCATTGAAAGCTTAGTAAGAAGCTTTTAAAAAAAGTAAAATATATGGAAGTTATTTTTTCAAAAAAGAATTTCTGAATTAAAATATTAAAATTTTTTATATTTGAATATGTTATAAAAATTTTAAAAGACTGAATTTTACGGTCATCTTTGAACGAAATTAAAAAAGTTGCAAATTTGTGAGTTATTATAATTTTAAAAGCAGCCGTCGAGATAAAGCTCCCTATTCCCATAAGACTACGTGATAAATCAGCCGTCGAGACATCTTTTTTTCTCTGAGTGTCATGGCCTGACTTTATACTATAGTTAATCGACAGTCACGTGACTTATTTATTTTTTTAACTCTCTTAAAAGCTTTTTTAATTTTTAACGTGTATGAATGTATGTTGATATTAGACCCATATTAGGGTTTTATTTTTAAAAAATTTTTTATATGAGAATGCACATCTAGTTGTATTCATTATCTTTGCTTATAGTTTATTCATTTAAAGTGACCAAAAGTAATAGGCAAAAGTATTTTAAATACTTATTTGAAATTTTGTGAAATTAAATAAACAAGTAATAATTAAGTGTGCTTTAATTTTTTTTGTTTTTTAAATACTTAGTTATTTGAAATTTTGTGATAATTAATAAAAAAGAATAATTCAGGATGCGCTAATTTTTTTTTCGTTTTAAATACATATTTGAAATTTCGTAATGTTAAATACAATAGTAATAATTTAGTGTGCTTAAATTTTTTTTAAATTAAAATAATGAAAGAATCAATATGAAAATTTCGTGTCTGTGAAAATCATTTTACAAAGGAAATGGTAGGAAAATCAAATAAAAAATTAATTAAAAGTGCAATGCCAATAAAGTTTGTTTGCTGAAGCCACTACTTAAAAATTACAGAAGAAATTTTATTAGTTCCGCAAATAAATATAATAGGTTAAATTATAATTTATAAAATTATTAAAATTTTAAATCTAATTTGTATTTTTTACCATTTTCAGAGAATGAACCAGATTTTCAAATTGAATTTATTAATGTTTCGGAGAATGAAACAGGTGAAAATGATTAAAAATAAATATTGAAAGAAGCAAATACGAAAGTGTTTATCTTTCTGAAAGTTTTACGGATGCAATTGAGGTAATCATTGATGGTGCAAATTTTATTTTTTTAAAATCTTATCTTGTTTATTCCTGTTTCAAAATTAATTGTTACAAATAGAAAGCACTTTAATTTTACTTTTTAAAGTGCAAAATTTATGTAGCCTTATTTTACTTTCAACTTTTATTTTAAATTTTTTTTTAATTATAACCGTTAAAATTTTATTTATACTTGATTCATAATATTTCTAATATTTTAATTTTTCTTTTATTTTTCAGGTATATTCCTTTAATGTAATACAACTAGATATGCACAGTCCATATAAAATAAAAACCTAAATATTCAAGCTGTTTAAAATGAAAAGAAATAAATAAAAATCAGCTTTAAGCTTTATAATCTCATTATTAAATTAGGCAACGAAAAAAATAAAAACAAAATAAAAGCTTTTCCCTTCCCTTATGCTAGGCGTTGGTTCAAATTTAATGAGAAGTCAATAGGTCATTTTAAAATCATCAAAGCTTTTATTAATTTGATCGAAGGACATAGCTAATCAAATTAACATTATAATACTAATAACATTTTCTATTTGTTTTATCATTTCAAAAATATTAAAAATTCTTACTAATTTATCTATTTAAAAATATTAAAAAATAAAAAACCTTAAATTAAATGTATCCATAAAATGCAATTACAAAATTACATATTTAAAACTTTTTATCCAATTCAATAAAATTTTACACACATGCAGCAATTAAGTCTTTTCAGGATTTTCTTCTGTACTGCATTTACTTTTGAATGATTAAGAACAGTTGATTAACTATTTCAATTTTAAATAATTTTTAATTTATTCTCTTAATTTACTTATTTTTTAATGTTATATATAATTCAATTTTTAATATTTTAATTCTTTTAAGTAGAAATTCTGAAAATGTAAAAATTCTTGTTAGATTTAATTTATAGATTTTTAGGAATCCTACTTAGGTTTTCTGGAAATATGAAGTGATCCAGATTAAAGGTACGGAAAAGATTAATTTCAGATTGAAATATTGCCATTAGAATTGGTGAATTCTCATCTTTCATATTTATGATATGGAATTTTGAGCACTTCTGTTATAAATAAATATTAAAATCATAATGCTGCTGTTATCGGTGTCTCTAATTTTCATTAAATTCAAAGTTATTCGAAAGAAATAATAATTTTTGATATTATATATATAAGAGGTTATATAATTTGATGGTTTTTAATGTTAATTAAAAATATTAATGCTTTGATTAGCTTTTTATCACAAAATTTAATAATTGAAATTTTTCAAATTTGAAATTAATTTAAATTCCTTGTATATATACTTATTAGAAAAGCTTATAAATGCAAAATATGCAATAAATTTATTTCTAAAATACAATAACAAATTTAGAACTTTTCATATAATTCATATAAATATAAAAAAAAAATTTTACATACATGCGGAAAGTACCTTTGAATACAACTCAAGTATCGTAGACATTTTTTTATTTATATATTAAAATTATGGTAATAACTCAATGTAATATATGATATAAAAACAAGAAATTTAATCCTTGATTCAAAAACACATTTTGTTTTTAATTTAGAAAATATATTAAATAATATGTTTTATGGCAAATTTTGAGCTTTTAAAAGTATAAAAGTGTTAAATAAGAATGGAAAGAGAAAAGAACCCTCATGCATCAAACTCAAAGTTTCGTTTCTATTTTCATGAATTTCGAAAATAAGATTTTTAATTTAGGGATTTTTTAGGAGGCACTTGAACCATCACTACAATTAAGTCTAAATTCAAAGTTATATTTCGGGGACACAAAGGAAATAGGAAATAACACCGTTATATCAAATTTAAAGCTCCTGTATTTATCTCAAGTTACAATCTTTATTAATTAATTTCGAACATATGCATTAAGGTCTTGGGAGTAGGTAAGTGGTACGCAAACGAATATTCCAATTTATCCATAATTTTACGGACACAAAGCAAATAAGAAAAAACACTTGTGCCCTAAATTTTAAAGTTCTATCGTCTTTGGTTTCTAAATTATGCTCATTTGGCCTTAATTCGTTCAAGAGTTCTTGAATCCGAATTCATTGTCCGACCTCGATAAGCAATCCGCACGGGACTTTCATCATTAGTATTGTACTGTATCAGACAATTGCTTAAATCAAGCATCAGTAAATGTTGCTCACTTAGTGAACCATCACAATAAACTGAAAGTTATCATTTACAAGGTTATTTTACGAATGCTATTTCAGTCATTCTAACTACGAGAAGTACTCATGCTTGCGTAAAGTCTGGCTCTCAATGTTAATTTGTTAACGTTAGTATCAAAGAGCTCAGAACTTAAGTTAATCTCTCTTAACATACGTGAAATTGGCTTGAATTTACCGTAGTCTGTAGAGTGGTGTGAGATGTTAAAGAGCTCGACCAATCTTAAATTATTTAAATTTTCCTTAAACCCCATTTGTTCACGTATACAGGTGTACAGGTGAATTAATTTAACCACGAATAGTTTGCTGAACAAATATTGTCTTATTTTTATTTAGTTATTTATTTAGTATTTTAAATACTATTTAACGACAAATTTTACATAATTTTTATAAAAAAAATACTTTACTTTGATTTTATGATATCTTTATATTAATATTCAAAACTCATAATTTAATTTATTTCAAAAAACAAAGTAGTATACGATAAAGGAAAAAAGTAAAACATCACAATGTATAAAAAATAAAAATAGAACTAAATTATATACAAAAATTATTAATTGAAAAGATTTTAATTTCCTTTAACTTTAATTTTCTTTAATGGACTTAATTGTTTTTAATTTAAATTTTTTAAAATTATTTTCATTTTGAATATCGTTGGGAAACTCGTTAAACATTTTTAACCCGAAAATTTAAAATAACCCTGAGGTAGTAATTCTGCACATCTTGAACGTACAATAATAGTTTAGAACAAAGATAGTTTGGCAAGATATTATGCTTCATTTTGAATACAAAATTTAATGTATTCAACTTGAGACGTTCTGGTATATTAAACCACTTCAGAGTATTGAGCATTTAGTATATCGATGTATATCTGCCGCTTTGTTTACATATGAAATCTAAGTATATTGATTTTTAAAGTTTTACTTTCTGTAAATAATTAAACCTATATATTTTATTTCATCGATAGTAATAGTGACCATTGCCTTAGTTTTCTGAATATTTAGGCTCAGTTTATTTTCTTTAAACCAACTATTGACGTTACTTAAATGTAAAAACACAATTTCGACCACCGGCGAAATATTCGCGTCGAAAATTTTTAAACATATCGGTTCTTATGTACTTGCACATAATTGTGACAATCGTCGCCCACACAAATTTTCGTCGTTGTAATAGATTTATTTTCTAATTTTTTCGCTGTAGTCGAGTTTGACAACATTTTTAAACTTAAAAAACAGATTTTTGAATTTGACACAATTTCTAAACGTTATAATTTAAAAGTTTTGGTAAACAAAAAACGAGCTCTTTTATTTACTAATTTAATAAACATTTAATAATGTGTTCAGTTTTTAACTTTCATGAAGAATTAATAGAACAGATCAGACCAAATTCCCTGCTTTATAATTTGGAAGATCCAAATTACAGAAAAATCGACAAAAAGGAAGAAAAATGAAAAGAAATTGCCATTTACCTAAATTTCACAGGTAGGTACATACAAAATATTATAAAGTACTGTATAACTTTTATATTTCTAGCGGAAACTTCTAGAAAACGATGGAAAGGTTTAAAGGACACCTACAAAAGAAATAAAAGTTGTTTTCTAGCTTTATATTTTATAATTTGGTGTAACTGTGACTAATTTTAATATTAAAATTATTAATAATTAATTCATTGATTAATTATCTATTTTTAAACGTTTTGCTTTATGTTTTCTTAGTTAATAGTTAGCTAAAATGTTAGGTAATAATTTGTTGCTTTATATATGCAGCAGGTTTATGTATTATTGTATATAAGCATCTGTGCATTGTATAAATTAATTTTTTTTTTGATTTATTTTAAAGAATAAGAAAGTTTATTTCAAAGTTATTCTTTTATTTATTTTACATTTAATAGTGACAAAGTTTATTTTACAGTTATTTTTTTTTAGTTTATTTCACAATAAATTAATTGTTTTGATTTATTTTAAATAATAAGAAAGTTTATTCAAAAATATTTTTTTATTTATTTAACATTAAATAGTGACAAAATTTATTTAACAGTTATTTTTTTTTAGTTTATTTCACAATATATTAATTTTAAATTGATGTTACGAATTATTTAGTTTTATTTGATTTAAATTATTTAGTTTAATTTTCAAGTTATTTGTTTTGCTCTATGAGGAATGGTAATTAACTGTACTGTTTGAAAAAGAAAAATACCCCCGATTCAAATTTTAAAACTACTTAAATAAAAAGAAATTATTAAAATTAACTTCATGCGTTGCATAAACTTTCAATAACCTTAGGTTATTAGTCTACACGCGCCTGGAAATTTTGCTTTCTCAATTGTTTTGTTTTTTTTTTTTTGGTTTTTTTTTATGATTGATTTCGAAATTGAAAGGCAGGAAGTTTATAAAAAAATTTATGTAAAAAAAATTTGTTACTTAAATACTAAGAATATTAAGTATTGTTAACTTCCCCCGCATTAAGTTAAGTAACGTCCTCGTTCAAATTTTATTTTTAAAGTTGGTGTTTAATTATAATTAAATACTATGAAAGGTAATCAATCTGATAAGCTCGTAAAATTCCGTTAAAATAGAGTTTAAAACTTTTTATTATGTTAATACAAAATTGCTTCGTTCGCACAATTTGCATTTAATAATTGTGTACTTTGAAAATAAATAATGAAAAAAACGTTTTTAGTATGTTGTCATACTTGGCCTTGATCTAAAATCAAAAGTAATTTTACTGACCTACATTAAATCAGGGTTTCTTAGTTTTTGATTGAATTGCGAACCCATTCTGCAATGTTTTCTGCTGAAATTTTATTGATTTTTGGAATTTGGATTGTGCCTGTAGTTTTTAATTGATACAAGTGCCGTATTTTAAGAAATTTTATAATTACAAAAATTAGACTGATAATCAAACCAACAAGTCTTGATATTATAATAACCCAGAACAATTTGTGAGTCTCTACGTTTTTCTCTACACTTGCTATTTCGTATTTAGAGGGTAGTGGTTGAACGGAAATAAATTTTTTTGGTTTGCCAAATTTTGCGGATTTAATTTCAATTTCTTCTTCGTATTCTACTACATATGTTCCTCGACTTAGACTTGTATTACGTTGGATGGACTTTATATTTAATGCTACATCGTTTATTACTAGTATTCCGTCGTAAATTAATTCAATTTCAGGTTTATGTTGAGAAAGCAGAATTTTGCATATAGCAATGTTGTTATTTAATAAGCTTAAGATGCATTTTGCATCAGTTAACCTTTTACAAATCAAAGTTTTAATGGTGGCGCGAAATAAAGCCATACGAAATAAAGCCATAAAATGACATTATGGCTTTATTTCGCATTCAAATGCGAAATAAAGCCATATCGCCAATTTTTTCGCGTATGGCTTTATTTCGCATTTGAATGCGAAATAAAGCCATATCATTTTCTAAAATTTTACGAAATAAAGCCATATAGTAAAATTGATACAAATTCTAGTTTAATAGTAAACAAAGTAAAAAAAAAATAGAAATTGATAATTAAGTGCAGTTATAAATGATAAATACAGGGTGTTTCGCTAATAACCTGCCATAGAACTAGGGGTTATTCTAGGGTTCAAAACAAAAAAAAAATGCTTCTAGAGGTAGGGTCTATTCTCATCCGTTTGGGAGATATGGGGCTTAGAAAAATTGCTGGGGGCCTAAATAATTTAATTTTATAAAATTGGAACCCTATGTGATAAAATAAATCCAAGTATCAAATTAAAAAGCCTAATAAATTTTCTTTCTAAAAATTTATCAACGAGATTTCTGGACCCCTCAGCACCGGATTTATTGGACCGGGAAATTAAAAATTTCCTATTTTTAAATAAAAAAAATCATTTAAAGCTTGTTTATTCAAAAAATAACGGTATTAACATAATAATTTTTTTTTGAGTCCGTTATTCCTTTTTTTATCCCCTAAATTTTGAGTATAATATCATTCATCTAGTCCTAAAATTTCAGAAGTTCATACAAAAAATTAATAAGTTCCTAATTTCCCCCCCCCCCCCCTAACTGAATTATTGAAGCTAGATTTTGAACCCAACACTTAAATGAAAAGAATGGTATAAGAATTCGGATACCTAATTCATTCAAAAAATTAATAAGTTCCTAATTTTTTTTAATACTCTGTAATAAAACATGTTAAATAATATTATATTTTCATTACGGGGGCTGCCGCCCCCGAACCCCCGCTAACTCAGTTATTGAAGCTAGATTTTGAATCCAACACTAAAATGAAAAGAATGGTATAAGAATTCGGATACCTAATTCATTCAAAAAATTAATAAGTTCCTAATTTTTTTTAATACACTGTAATAAAACATGTTAAATAATATTATATTTTTATTACGGGGGCTGCCGCCCCCGAACCCCCGCTAACTCAATTGTTGAAGCTAGATTTTGAATCCAACACTAAAATGAAAAGAATGGTATAAGAATTCGGATACCTAATTCATTAAAAAAATTAATAAGTTTCTAATTTTTTTAATACACTGTAATAAAACATGTTAAATAATATTATATTCTCATTACGGGGGCTGCCGCCCCCGAACCCCCACTAACTCAATTATTGAAACTAGATTTTGAATCCAACACTATAATGAAAAGAATGGTATGAGAATTCGGCATAGCTATTTCATACAAAAAATAATCAACCCTAATTAATAAATATAAATATTCTGGAAAAGGGGGCAATCCTGCTTTTGAATCCAACTCCAAAATCCCTCCTAATTGAGAATCCCACATATACACATATATATAAATATTCTGGAAAAAGCGTAAAGCCCTGCTTTTGAATCCAACTAACAATCCCACATATACACATATACAGTACTTTTCGGTTATAACGACCATTATGGGACTGAAAATATTCGTCGTAATAAACGAATGTCGTTTTAAAAGAATGCTGTGAATTTTGAAAAATTAGTATAAGACTTGAACATTGTAGAATGTGCTGATTCTAGAATGGACACTTTGAACTCATTTGCTAACATTTTATTTGATGTGTCTCAAATAAAATGTTAAGCCTATGTATAGTGCTTTTTCTTCTATTGAATTTTTTTTTGTATTTTTGATGCGTTATTATGATTGTTTTTATATTCAAAACTAAATAAAAAACACTTAATTAATCGCCAAGCAACATTATTAGATATAATAAGTTTAAATAAAAGAAATATCAATGTAGTAAAAAACTTACATTTTTAGGTAAAATTTAATCTTTATCAAAAAGTGTATAGTTTATTATAATTAAAATTGAGCCGAGTTCGTTATAAATGAAAACTACTGTATAAACCAAATGATTGCTTTCATTTCGAACAGCTCTCATATAAATTCATTTACCTATTTATTTGTAAATTTTTTGACAGAAATTATACGTCAACTTTTATTTCAGTTGAAGATTATTTTTTAGTTTTCAATTATTTGGGATGTATGTTTTTTTAAAAAAAAAATATTTTAAAATATTTTATTTCGAAAACTTAGTCGTAGCAACATCAGAAAAAACAATTACAATATTTTTATACGCTTTGTCAAATTTTAAAATTTTAAATTCCGAAGTACAGTACATATAACATACCTACTTTTTTCAAAATTTTTTGACAGAAACTGCACGCCGTATGCATTTATTCTGGTTGATTCCTAATGAACACATAATTTTTCCTAAGAAATGTAATTTTTTTGTTTCTGCAAACATATGCCCGAACCATAATGCGCATAGACATAGCATAGCAAAACTTCAAAATTACGTATGTAAATATCTACTAATGGAGAAAGCATGCAACTGCCCATAATGACATATGTAAATTTTTTTTTTTTTTTGTTTTTTTTCGTTCAGTTTTCGTTAAGCATAGAATAGCTATGCGTAATTCAAAATGTTTTGAAAAAACATAGCTTTACATAGCTAAATTGACAGTTGAAGTGAAGGGAGAAGAAATTTTTCTAAAAAAAATTAAATTGAAATAAAAAAAGTGGAAGATATTATTGAAGGGGACAATAATTTTGTTGAAAGCCTAATTTCTGAAGTATTTGTTCAGAAATTTTTATACGACAAAGGAAAATTTTAGCTATGCGCTTTTATGTCATTATGGGTGGAACTATGTTTTTTGTATGTTTTGACTAGTTTTGACATTTTGCTATGTCGAGCCGTTAAAAAAATGAAATTTATCTATGCGTACATATGTGCATTATGGTTCCGGCAATATAGCAAAAAAAAAAAATACAGTAAAGCTCGCTTATAACGACCATGAAGAGACAGAAAATATTCGTCGTAATAAAAAAATGTCGTTTTAAAAGAATGCTGTGAATTTTGAAAAATTAGTATAAGAATTGAACATTGTAGATTGTGCTAATTCTAGAATGAGCGCTTTGAACTCATTTGCTAGATTTTTATTTGATGTGTCAGCCTCACCTCTATGTTTATAGATGTATATATGCTTTTTCTTGTAATGATATTTTTTTTGTATTTTTGATGCGTTATTATGATTTTGTTTTATATTCAAAAATATATATAAAAATACTAAAATAATCACCAAGCAACATTATTAGATATAATAAGTTTAAATAAAAGAAAATATATAAATGTAATAAACAACTCACATTTTTAGGTAAAATTTAATTCATTGGCAAAAAGTGTTACGTTTATTATAATTCAAATTGAACCGAGTTCGTTATAAATGAAAACTACTGTATAAACCAAATGAATTGCTTTCATTTCGAAAAGAACTCATTTTTTTCGTTCACTTTTTAAGATAAAGAAAAAACAAAAACAAAAAAAATATTTTAAAAAAATTTAAATCTCCTTGTTCATTGAATATTTGAACAAAAAAAAAGAAAGATATACATAAGTCGGCGCCTATAATCTTTTGATTTAGATTTAGCTGCGAGTTAAAACCGAAAATGAATTACATTTACACAGAAAGTCGGCGCATAATATTAGAGTCATAAGCCTCAACTTTTAAAAGCGTGACCGTTAAATTCAAATTTACGTTAAATTAAAGACGGATTTTCACCTGAAAAAACGCAATATTCTAAAAAAAAATATCATTGTCCTATGAAAACAAAAAAAACCTTTCTTTTGGTTGTTGTTTCATTAAAATTGGTCAAATAGTTTGTTCTAAAAAAGGATGTTTATATTTGTATGGGAAAAAATAAGCCGATTAAATATTATGATATAATATAATAATAAAAAAATTTTTAAAATAATTTTTAATTTAGTGAAAAAATCAAATAAATTTTTGTAATGCTTATTTTTAAGATATGTTAGTGGAGCAATGCGGTATTTAATATGTAATGGGATAAGTCCATGTATATCCAAAGATATTTCTTTTTGGACAAATAATATCATGTACTTATGCTTTCGCTTATATAATATTGTGATGTTCAACATAAAAAAAGTTGCATATGATATTGTGATGATCAATAATAATATAAAAGTTGTTAAAATAAATTTTAATTTATAAATGTTATAAGTAATAAATAAGTGTTTAATATGTATTAAATGTGATTTTAGAATATTTGTTGCTCGTAGAAAAAAGTAAGATAATTTATGTAAAAAATCATATGTTTTAATATGTAATATGAATTGATAAATGATTTTAAAAATTTTTAAAAAAATTTGTGATGTAAATTTAGTAATAAGATTAATGTTAAAAAATGACAATGTAATTAGAAAGATTAAAGTTGTGTTGTCAAATTTAAGTTCAACTGTTTTATTAAATTTAGTAGATGAAGCAAAAAAAATGGATATTAAATAGTAAAAAAAAATTCTTAAGCTAATCAAAGAAGAAAAAAAAAATAATTTTAAATAGTGAGTTAAAATACGTAAATGTTTAAATCTTAAATATATATTTGATTGTCGCGATATCATTAAAATTTGATATAGCAAAAATTTTGCTTGTTTTATTTTCTCGTAGGAAAATTTTATTATTTTGAACCCATAAAAATTCCATTTTTTGTGACATTTTAATTGATTTCGCCTCATAATATAGCTTACTTTGAAGCGGAGATAAATGCTGTCGAAAAAATATTTGATTATTTTTACCTTCAGACGCCAGATCAAATTCACCAGTAAACAATGGTCCAAAGATTTTTTTTTTTGTAAGTATATCATTTTTTAATTCTTCTGAGCTTAGTTTGACAATATATAGGCAGCTTTCTGATGTGATTTCACCTCTCTTTTTTCTTTTTAATGGTGTTAAGCTAAATGAATCTTCATTAGGAATATTCACATTTAATTTTTTTAACACGTTGAAAAATTGTGAATTTTTCAAGCCCGATGGTAGGCCAGCCACTATAATATTGCATTTTCTTTGCTGTTGGTTTGGTTCATCCATCGATGCCTCCAATTCATTTAGTTTATGCTCCAAAGACCTTGTGTACTCTTCCATATTTTCGACTCTTCTGGACAAGTTTCCGTTTTGTTTTTTTAAGATTATATTTTCTTTTAGAGTCATATCGAGTTTGTTTGACAAAAAACTCAATGAATTACTCAGTTTCGACACTGCGAGTTTCAGATACTGTGCCATCTTGTCCATAGTACAATCGGTCAAATCAAACGCAACCAAATCATCCTCCTCTGCTTCATCCACCTCCGCAAGCACCGCAAGGGAATCATTCAATTCTGCAGGACAGCAAGAACACTTCCATGTTATGTTCCCGGTTTTTATTAACTCATATGCGTCATCAGAAATTGTCGCACATTTTGTATGATACAATTTTTGGCATACCTTGCATTTTAGTGCCTTTGATTTGGCAGATAATGATTTATCACATTTTTCGCATTTGGTAACCATTTTTATTTTTATTATTATTTTTCTTTTTCTAATTTTATTTTAATTTTTTAATATATTTTAATTTTAAATTTTTTAATAATTATGTTGAATAATCTTAATCTATTTTTTTATTGAACAAATTTTTATTTTGATTTTAATTTTTAATATATTTTTAAAATGTTATTTGGAGCGCAAAAAAAATACGTCTTGTCTATTTCACAGTTCATTAACTCATTCAGAGATAGTGTAATTTGAAAATGTTTTTAGTTTTTATGGCGTTAAAATGACTTATGGATATGTCATTAAATTTGAACCAAATAGGTGTAGGGTATTTCTAAATCGGTTGCACCGACTGACTGTGTCTTTACTTGTTTTACTATTGTAGCGGTACTGATATAATTTTTTATTCGAACACTCTGTTTCCTGTTTTCTAAATACGATTTGAAGAAATTAATCTCTTCTTCATTAAATTTGATCAATATAAGCTTATGTAGAAGCACTTGGTGATCAACACAATCGAAAGCTTTCTGGAGGTCCAGGAAAACACAGGCAACATATTTTTTTCGATCTATATTGGTGGTAATAAAATTAGTGAGTTCTAAACAGGCAGCAGTAGTGTTAGAGTTTTTTTCGAATCCAAATTGCTCTTTATGCAAAATTCGATTTGTTTGGAGGAAAGAATCTAATCTATTTTTTATTATTATTTCAAAGATTTTTGATAGAGCACTTAAGATTGATATAGGACGGTAATTGGATTTGTCTGTTGCAGAACCACTTTTGAAGACTGGAACAATAATTGCCATCTTTAAGGACTCTGGAAAAATTGAATTTTGAAAGGATTTATTTATAAATTTTACTAATATTGGACTTAGATGTAAGGAAAATTTTTTTATGAATTTAGTAGATATACCATCATATCCTGTAGCTGCAGATGATTTTAACTTATTCATTGTTGCAGTTATCTCTTCACAGTTAGTTTGCATTAGGTTTAAACTATGGTATTTATTTCTAGGAAATTGGCTCAAGTACGTGTAGTCAATCGGATCAGAAGGTACATTTAATTCCTCTGTAACATTTGTAAAAAAATTATTCATTAATTCAGCTATTTCTTGTTCATTCGTTAATTTAAAGTTATCATTTTCGAGTACTTTAATTGAAACATTGTTTGTAGAATTTGTATTAAACATAGCTTTTTTGTATAAGTTCCATAGCCTTTTACTGTTGGATCGCGGATTACTTCATTCGAGTAATATAACTTTTTAGCTTGAACAATAAGGTTTCTTATTTCTTTCTTACAATTCTCATACAAGTTTACGATATGAGAATCAAGAGGATATTTTTTCTCGTGTTTATTATAAAATTCAACTAACTTTATTTTTTGGATAATTTCATTCGTCATCCATTCATTTTTGCGTTTTTGAGTTTTTTTTAATGGTATAGTGTGGGTATTTTCATTAGTTATTATAGTGAGTTCTTGAACAAAATTATCGAAATTGTCTATAGAATGAAGTCTTATCCAGGGACTACTCTTTTAAATATTCTCATAATCAATGAAGGTTTTAAAGTGGGACATATTTTCTTTTATTGGCTTTTGATTAATACTTATAAAAAATCTTTGATGATCTTAGAGTGTGGTACTAAGAACATACTCAAATTTATCATATCTGTTACAAGATAATCAATGATAGATTTAGATGTTTTTCCTATTCTTGTAGCGAAGTCTTCCGAAATTATTTTGATTGATAATGAAGTTTTTAAGGGAACTAATGGTCTATATGAATTGATATTTAAAAAAAAACCAATAAATATACTGAAGGTGATTTAAAAACATATCATCAGATACTTAATAAAACGAATGCAAATAGAAGAAATTATGATAACTTAGAGCAAATAACAGGAAACAAAGGTTTTAAATACAAAAATATATTAAGAAAATTATATAAACATGATTATAACACTATACATAAAAAAATTGGTTCAGGTTGTTCGAAAAAAAATTTTACTAATTAATAAATCTTTTTCACCAGAAACCCATTTAAAATATACAAATCAATCATCTCAGTATGTTTATTGGGATAATCCTAATGAATTAGATGACAGATTAAGACTTTTAATTGCATCAGAAACAGCTGGTAACAACAATCATCATAATGAAATTGTTTCTATAATTGAAGAGTTGAGAGAAGCAAATATAATACAATAACTATTTACATTAACAATCAGTTAAAACCATAATGTCCCTTGATAAATTTGGACGTAGTATAGCTTATTCTAGAAAACTACATACAAGGTCAAGGTCCTCCAGGTATTGGTTTCAAATTGACTTCTGAAGGAAATTATGATTTAGATAACAAAATTTTATCAAGTGTCCAAGAACCTATTAATGGAAGTGATGCAGCAACACAAAATTCTGTAAATAAACATATTTTTTTCCAGAAAGAACTATTACAAAACGAAATGCGAGAAATGTTTAATCATTTAGAGACAACAGTATCTATAGAACTTAAATTAGCAGAAAAAAAATTAAAAATATTAGAAGAAAAAATGCAAGTTAGTTTAGAGGAAATCCATATAAAATCTCGGAATTGTTAAATGAAAAATTTTCAAATATGGGTGATTGAATTGAATTTGAAAAAACCAATTAAATTTATTAATGACAGATTGCAAAAAGCTGAAGGCTAAGTTCAGTCAGCATTGGATTTATTTAGTAGTTTAGAACTTATAAAAACATAATTAGGGACATAATTGGATATACATCAAATCAAATATTCTTTAAATAATTTTTTAGATAAATATGATGATATTTTATTGGAAGACCATTATGAACAATTAAAAATTCACTTCTATTTTTTAAAATTATTTAAAAATTCTATCCTAAATAAAACGAAAGAGTATGGATATCATTGGGATACATGTCCCTATACATCAGACAACATGACAACTGTTCCAAATACTTGTCCTTGTCATTCAGCAGAACATCATATGTTAAAATGTTCCAAACTAACGGATTTATCTAAAAGAATAAAAAATAAAAAATAAATAATTTAATGTTATATAAATAAAGAATATAAATTTTAAATACATTTTATTGTTTTGCTTTTTATTATATATATATAAAAATTTTATATAGGTGCATTTTATTTAAAAATGAGTAAAAATAGCATTTTATTTGAAAATGAGAGAGGTGGTTGGGGAGCTGCTTAAACCTGCACGAAGAAATTTTAAACGACGTAGAGTTATAATTAAAGGATTTGATGATCTTTGGCAAGCTGATTTAGTCGAAATGGGTTCATATGCTAAAGAGAACAAAGGTTTTATGTTTTTATTAACTGTAATTAATACTTTTTCCAAGTTTGAATGGGCAATCCCTATAAAAGCAAAAATTTCAGAGAACGTCACAAAAGCAATGCAAAATATTTTTCTAACTTCTAAAAGACATCATCAAAATTTGCAAACTGATGATGGAAAAGAATTCTTCAATAAAATATTCAAAAATTTGATGAATAAATATCAAATAAATCATTACTCAACATTTAGCATTTTATTAAAAGCCTCTATTGTAGAGCGTTTAAATAGAACTTTAAAAGAAAAGATGTGGAAAGAATTTAGTGTTAACGGAAATTATAAATGGATTAACCTAATTCTAGACTTAACCAAACAATATAACAACACTAAACACCGAACAATTCAAAAACGACCGTCAGATGTCAATAAAGATAATGCTGAGAATTTACTTAAAACTGTATATAATTGCTTCACCTGCAAAATATAAAGTTAATGATTCAGTTCGAATAAGCAAATTCAAACATATTTTTGAAAAGGGGTATACACCTAACTGGACAACTGAAATATTTAAAATCAGAAAAGTTCAAATTACCAACACAGTAACATACTTATTAGAAGATTATCAAGGACAACCAATACAAGGCAGTTTCTATGAATATGAATTTTTAAAAACTAATAAAAAACAAGTATTTTTTATTGGAAAAATTCTTAAAACTAGTGATAATAAAATTTTTGTTAAATGGTTAGGGTTTACTTCTGATCATAACTCATGGATAAATAAAAAAGATATATTATAAAAACAATTTTTTATTTTATTATTTTACAATTATTACAATCTTTCTTTTTATATTAGTTTTATATAATTTCCATTTGATATGATGACTTTTGTTTTATTGAACGCAAATCAAGTACAGTATAATCAGATTTATAATTTATGTCTATTACAGGAATAGTTTGCACTTCTCCATTACTTAAAATTCTTTCAGTTTGCATTTTTCGATATTCAAAACATTGTACTTTGAGAAACCTTTCTATAAAATTGCTATCATATTCACATCTTACCTTAATATCTTTATTATCACCATATTCCAATTGAAAATGTCAGTAAAATTTATGTTCACTCTTTATAATTCCACCAATATTACGTTCTTTTAAAATTAATTCTTGCCTAAAAGCCTCAATAGCTTCATCAATAGAAACATATTGCAGTACTGAGTCAGCAAGATCACCAGTTAATTGCGAATCTGATTTTAAAGTAGTAATTGGTGCTGTTGTTGTTGTTGTTACAATTTTTGATTCAATTGTTGTTGTTGTGCTTAATTTTGATGAAATTACATGTTTCAACAGTTGAACTGATAAATTCACTTTCACTGTCTCATTATTTGAAAGTAAAATATTAAAGTATGCACTACCATAAGCTGATTCATCTAATCTAATATTTGAAATTAGAGCTGAATTTGCTTGAATAATGAACAGACTAAATATAAATAACAACAAGTAAAGAAACAGTCAGTCGGTGCAACCGACTTAGAAATACCCTACACCTATTTGGTTCAAATTGAAGGACATATCCATAAGTCATTTTAACATCATAAAAGCTGTTATTAATTTGATCGTAATACATAGCTAACCAAATTGACTTTATAATACTAAAAACATTTTCTAATTACACTATCTATTAAAAAATATTACAAATTCTTACTAATTTATCTATTTAAAAATATTAAAAAACAAAAAAACTTGAAATAAATGAAAATATATTTATTCCAATTCAATTACAAAATGAAAAAATTCTAATTAATAAATTTTGTGATAAAAAGATAATCAACGCATAATGTATTTAATAATCCAAATTTTTCAAAATTGCAATTATTTTAAATGGTTAGTTTATATACCTAATAGAAAAGCTTATAAACGCAAAATATGCAATAAATGTATTTCTAAAATACAATTACAAATCTCAACCTTTTCATATAATTCATTTAAATATAAAAATAAATTTTACATAAATGCAGCAAGTACCTTTGAACATAGCTGAACCACTACAATTAAGTCAAAATTTCGGGAACACATAGGAAATAGGAAATATATTCTTTGGTTTCGAAATTAAACTCGACCACAACCAATTCCCATGGTACTTTCATTACTAGTAACCTAGAGTTTAAATTTCATCAAAATAACGGCATTATTTTTTGAGTTACGGTGTTTTTAAGATATATGTTTGTTAGCCCTTGAACTTTTCAAGGGTTCCAGAACCCGAAATCATGGTACGATTTCGCCTATATGCAGTCCCCGTCTTACTTTCAATACTAGTTAACCCTTGTACACCATTGGAACGTTCTATCTTAATTTTAAGTTACAAGTTTTATTCATTTCGATGATAAGCTTTTACAAATTGGGGGGTCTAAAAGAGGTACTGAACCACCACTCCAATTGAACCAAAATTATTCTTTATTATGTACAAACTTTACTTGACTTATAATAGAACACACTTACATAAAGAGCGGTAAAAATCTATCTCTTCCATCTGAAAAAGCTTCCATATAATCTAAAAATTCCTCTTTTAAACTTTCTAGTAATTTTCTAAATTTTATTAACACGTCACCAATTTTTGATTTATTATTTTTTTCATTATATGTATTTTCTATTGCATATATAAATATAATTCCTTCATCGATTCGTTTCCTTATCCTTGACTTTTTCAATTCATTCTGATTTTCTTCATATTCATTTCTTGTCAGTGGCAATAAATCAATATGTTCAGTAATTCCTTTATTCTTACCAGCTGGCAGAACATTTGAAATATTCTTTTCAATCATCTCCCAATCATCTTCTTCAAAAAATGGACAATCAGCATGAAAATGATTAGGTGCTGGCTTTTTTTTATTTGTTAAACCTCTTATTTTACCAATAATAGATATGTCACCACCATATACTTCTATTTTTAGATGTTGCCAATCCAAAGGAGATAAAACGAATTGGTTAGTAAATGATTCACCATTTCTAATTTTCAATAAACAAATTTTTCCACCGCCTTCTGGAGTTATATATACCTCCAAAAAATCGAAATATTCTCCAATTAATTATTTTAATTGAAGCCCATTTCCGACCACAAATACAATATTTATACCCATGTAAAATATTATCAGCCCAAAACATTATGATGCTTAAACTTAATAGTTTAATCAGATTATGCTATATTTTATGTTAGAATTAGTCTTTTGTAGAATTTTAAGTATCAAATTATTATTAGAAAAAGAAAATATATATTTTAAATTATTTATTTATTATAAACACCTAAATAATTGTTACATTTCGGACAATAATGATTCGCATGTTATCAGTACAATATGGAATGCAACAACAACACCATAATCCTATCAGACACCTATCAAACACATTAGTAGAGCTGCAATATGAGTTTTGTTAGCATTTTCATATTCAACTCTCGCTACATTGCTTTCATCACAATTGAAACATATTGCAACTTGGGGATAAGGTCCAAATGATGTTTTAAATGTTTGTCGTACAAATGCAGTTGAACCAATACATCCTTGGTTTGTGTTGTACAACGATGATGAATCCATGAATGTCTTTGATTAACTTAATTCTTTAGAAAAAATTAAAAAAAAATCATCTCTGGGTAAGAGCATAGAATTGGGATCGAACCTTGTACTAATAAACTTACCTAATAGATTTTATCTGCACCCTAACACTACTACCCACAGAATATTTAGTTATCACTTGTTATTTTCATATTTTATATCTAAATTAGCGATTTAATTAGTATTTATCACATAATGGAGTTCGCAAGAACAATTCATATGTTTAATAAATTTTATTTAGAAAAAAAAATGAAGTTTAGAAAGAAATACAAAAAGGAAATTAAGAATCATATTAAGTTTCTGAGGAATTATGCTGATTCAACATTAATTCAATTTAATTCACTCAAAGAAGATCAAGAAGATAAATGGACGGATTTGGTTACACACAATTCAACAAAATTTTTTAAAATATCTTTGTTACGATTAGCTAAAATTGTAAAAAAATTTAAAGAAAATAATTATAAATATCGGAAAACGTAAAAAAATAAATAAAAAAGCTTTGTAAATACTAATATATTTTATTTTTTTCTTTTTAAATTAACAAAAGGAATCCCCATCCCATGACATCATACAAGATTTTTTATTTTACAACTTTAAAAATATTGTGATTTAAGATTATTCGAAAACAAATAACAACCACAAAAACATTACTCTATAATTACTGTATATCTGACCAATGGCGTAGTGGTAAAGACGCCGTCTTTCATGTGGAAGGTCTCGGGTTCAAACCCCGGTCAGATCATATCCAATAAAAAAATATCGTAAAATTGTTTAATTATATCGTAAAAGTTTATATCGTAATATAAAATATATAAAATAACATTTAATAAAAATATATAAATAATTCTTGTGTAAGATTATAGATGGCGCACAAAGTTGACATTTGTGCATTCATATTTCATAACCTTATACAATAGCTACAGCCGACTAATCAACGGCTTAGTGAATATTATGATTAAAGAAACTGAAGCCTAGTTTAAAAATTAAACTTGGTGAATGCCCTATACTCCTTAAAGGAGTGGAAAAGGAATAAAAAAAAAAAAAAAATAATTATTGTATAGTTATCATAAAAACTTTAATTATACAGCAGATTCCCTGACTTCATATTTCTTAAAAAATTTTAAAAATACAATATTTCATATCTACAACAAATTATTGTATTATATTTTTTTCTCTTTTTTCACAATTTAAAATTGTAAGAACTACAAAAAGTTCTTATCACCAAAACATAATATTGAAAGTGGAAAGAAATTTATAAAAGCTTTTAATTTAATTCTTTAAAAAATATTTCAAATTTGTCCGCCTCTTATTTTGAATTCCAAAATAACTAACTTAATCTAAAATTTATTCGATGAGTCATAAATGAGTCATACTCCCTATCTTATCTCTCATCATTTCCTTATCGTTAACATCAATCCTTATCTTTAACATTTGTGACGTCATTTCCTGGTCTAGAATCCGCTTAGGTATACTACTAAGGCCGTGGCACTAGTGGGGGTGGTACTCAAACTGTTATTCCAATTCATCCAAAATTTACACAAAACAAATAAAAAGAAACACCTGTGCCCCAAATATAAGGTTCTATCTTTTTTGGTTTCAAAATTATACTCGTTTGTCCTCAATTCAATCTAAAGCTTCTAGAATCCGGACTCATTGTCCGAACTTGACCAGAACCAACTACTATGTTACTCTCATTAAAATAGCGTAACCTTCACTACTAACCTAGAATTTAAATTTCATCAAAATAGCGTCATTTGTTATGGTGTTATGGTGTTTTTAAGATAAATTGTTTGTTAGCCCTTGAACTTTTCAAAGGTTCCAGAAC
The DNA here is from genome assembly GCA_963082915.1 of Dolichopus griseipennis. Taxonomy (NCBI): domain Eukaryota; kingdom Metazoa; phylum Arthropoda; class Insecta; order Diptera; family Dolichopodidae; genus Dolichopus; species Dolichopus griseipennis. The sequence continues at coordinate 158,912,266 of OY720441.1, read as the reverse complement.
CTGAAACCATGGTACGATTTCGCCCATATGCAATCCCCGTCATACTTTCAATACAAGTTAACCCTTGTACACAATTGGAACGTTCTATCTTAATTTTAAGTTACCTTTTTTTATTAATTTCGATGATACGCCTTGAAACCTTGGGAGGTCGTATCCAATTCATCATAAATTAAGGGAACACTTAGGAAATAATAAAGCTTCTAAATTTGTTTCAAGTTACTATCTTTATTATTTTCTATCTTTATTAATTTAATTCCTCAAATTTCAAGTTCAAATATTTTTTTCATTTTTAACAAAATTGTTGCATACAACAACAATTTCCCTATAATATATTAACTAAATGCAAATGCTCTAATAGCATAGTTTTTTGTATTTAAATAAAGTAAATGCTGAAAAGGCATAATTATAATTTTAAATTATTAAATAATTAGTATTAAGAAATTTTGTAAGTTAGGCTTGAATTATAAGTAAAAGAGAACAGTGTATTAATTTGGAAAGTTAAATAAAACGTTTTTCTCAAAACAAAATAAAAAGTTTTTATTGATTTGATATTGTTTTTTATAACTGTCTAAAAGCAATTTTATAAGTGGCGTAGTTCGTGGGATAGCTAAAAAAATTAATTAAAAGCAATCCAGTGATTGAATCGAAATAAAACAAAATAAATTAAAAACTAACTCTTATAAAATTAAATAAAATTTTATAATAACTTATTAACAAAAAAAACCAAAAAATATTTAAGAACTATAAATTTGAGAAAGTGTATAACGAAGTGCAAATATTTAATTCATTAAGAATAAAAAGTGCGTAGAAACAAACTTCTCAGTTATATAAAATTGTTTATGAGAAGATTAAATAAAAACGAACTATTTGACTTAATCCGCAATATTAATAGAAAAATAGAAATGGAAGAATTACAACAACAATTCCAAGAAAGAGATGTAAGATTAAATCAAATTACAGCAGCTCTTCAAATGTACCAACATCAAGACTCAACTAACTAACAAAGGGAAAGAGTACTAAGAGTAGTACGATTTATGTCCTGTGTCGCCGGTAGAGTTGATGTATCTATTAATTCGTAGCAACGTGGAGTATTTTTAGCGGAAACAAATAACATCGACTTTAAAGCTATCGACATTACTCAACCAAACAACTTGGAATTAATTAAAAGTGTAGAAGAATTGGTGATCTGAGAGTATATACGGTAAGTTAATTATTAATTGAAGAACAAAAAAAGAAATTTAAAGCAGACGAATTAAAAACATTTTATAAAGAATTTATTTACAATTCGAATAACAATTACTATTAAAATAGAAATAGGTCAGGTAACTTTAGGGCAAATATAGCCATATAAAACAAAATACTTTTAGAGATGGACGACCAGATAGAAATTGAAAACATAGAAAAATTCGTCAGTTCGCCAACAATATCATTTTTTTTTTAAACTAGCGGAAGAACTACCCATTGTCAAAAGAAACAATATAAAATAAAATATTTAGCCTTAAAAGGCTAAAATAACTGGCTCAACTTTTAGTATAATCGATAAAAAAATAAAAAGATTTAAATAAGTTGAAATACCACCTTTGAAATTCTGCACTGTAAATGGTAAAGATTCAATGAAGTTAAAAGCTCATACACCAGCATTTGATGAGTTAAAAATTGATAAAAAAGCTTTAATCAAATGGAAAGTAAAAGACTTACCCAATCGTTCATATGACTTTATAATAGATGTAGACTTACTTAAAAGCTTAAATTGTACAATTAATTTAGACCAAGGTACTGTAATACTTAATCGACAAATACTGAAATTAAAAAAATTAACCGTACATATTTAACCAAATACATTCTTTAGAACCTCTTGAACCTAATCTTGAAAATTCGAAATTTAACCATTTAAATGAAGAAGAATACGTCGAAATAAATGAACTTATAAAAAAATGTAGCAAATTATTTTTTAAAGAAGGAGATAAATCAACCAGTACAACAGCGATTGAACACGAAATTATAATCACCACCGACCAAGCTATACACGCGAAATTGTATAGAATTCTACCACAACCTGAGGAGGAAGTAAGAAGACAATTTAGAGAAATGGAGGAACAAGGAATCATTAGGAAAAGCAATTCCAGATATACCAGTCCACTAATAGTCATACCAAAAGAAATTGAAAATTGCAAGAAGAAGTTCAGAAATGTAGTGGATTACAGGAAGTTGAAAGAGATAACAGTAGATGACAAACTTCCAAATATAGATGTCATTTTGGATAAATTAGGAAAGGCGCAATATTTCAATACAATTGATCTCGCAAAGGGATACCACCAGATTTTAATAAACGGGGAAACAAAAGGAAAACGGCTCTTGTTACACCTCAAGAATTTAATAGGATGCCATTTGGACTAAAAAATGCACCGGCAACCTTTCAAAGATTGATGAACGAAATTTTAAGAGAACATATAAATCGAACTTGTGTTGTTTACTTAGACGATATCCTAATATTCAGCACAACATTACAGGAACCAGAGCAATAACGGAAATATTTACAGTTTTAGAAAAACACAACCTAAAAATACAAACAGACAAATGTAATTTCATGAAGAACGAGACACAGTTTTTGGGACATATATTAACAGCAGAAGGACTGAAACCTAATCCTTATAAAATAAAGATTATTGAAAGCTTAACAATTCCAAATACTCAAAGACAAATTAAGAGCATGTTGGGCCTGAAAAGTTATTATTGTAGATTCGTTAAGGACTACGATAAAGTAGCCCAACCGATTACGAAATACTTACGAAAAAATACGAAGATCAACACGAAGGGTCCAAATTACATAAATTCATTCGAAAAACCAAATATTCTAAGAACCACCCATCCAATACTTAAATATCCTAGTTTTCAAAACCTTTGTTTTAACAACAGATGCGTCGAACTGCGCGATTGGAGCTTTCTTATCTCAAGAAGGAGATCCAGTATATTTCACTTCAAGGACGTTAAATCAACAAGAACAAAATTATTCGGCAACCGATAAAGAATTTCTTGCCAAAATTTGGGCGGTGAATTAGTTCACACCGTATCTGTATGAAAAAAAATTTAAAATCCTTACGGACCACCTACCTATCAAATACTTACAAGCGAAATCGAACGGTAAAGACATCTCAACTAGACATCAGAGATGTTTTGTAGAGAAACCACAAAAAATAATATCAGTAATTGAATTTAAAGAAATTCAAAATAGAGAACTATTAAACAATGAAGAAATTTCTTTACATTTAACTAAACCCAATAGTCATACGGGAAATAGAGAATTCTCAAATTAAATAAAAATAATTTCTCTGTACAAGTTCTCATTCAACGAGCAATTAGAAACTATAATAATAGATATCACTCGACAATTAAATGTACTCCAAATGCAGTACAAAATCGACAGGTAGATTTTGAAAAAATTAAAGCAAACATAGAACAAACGAAAATACTTAAAATTAATAAAATCGCGAAAACTATGAAGAATACAGACCCTCAGGCTTCATAAAAAATTACAAGGCAGTGAGACATAAAGAACAGTCGAAATTTAAGAAAAGTAAACTTAATAATATATATTAAAGTAACATTAAACGACCTCTTAAATTTTCAGATATGGAAAATATTAACGATGGTCCTACTGCTAACAACAACTAGTTTAGCTTCATTAGAAGTTAAAACATAGACACCGACTCAGGATTTGCAGAAATCAATCTGGACAAAACAGACTTAGTAACACAAACAAGTATTATAATCCACATAATAATTCCTGACGAAATTATCACTGTACTAAATAAAATTACTGACAAATTGGAAAATCTTGGTTTATATTATAAAACCATTTTGCAAACTGAAATAAATCACCTGATACAAAACAATTTAGCTTCTGTCAGAATTCTAGCTTCTGTTAAATTTAAATTATTTAAATTATTACATAAATTAAAATGATCACATATATAACATTATTTAAATTATCACATATATAACATTATTAAACAAAAGTTAATCACAGCATTTATTCCAATGAAATACAAAAACAATTGATTTTTATGAATTACAGTATATTAAATTAGGAGTAGGAAAATTTCAGAAAAGTCCATTATTATTTGCCATTAAATTTCCGTATAAAATTAAACAAATTCAATTAAAGATTATAATTCCTTTACAAAATAAATTAGGTAATGAAATCGATTTTATACAAGAAACTGTTTTTGAGTACGATAATTTAACATATCAATATAAACCATTTAAAACGCTAAATGAATTAGAAATAAGTAAACATTGCATATTGAAACAAAATTGTAAACTTAAAAATAATAATTTAACAGAAATAATTCAAATTGACGAAGAAACAATTGTAATTAAAAATGCTAATAATAATATACTAAATTAATCCAGTGACAAAAGAAATATATCTTTATCTCTTTATCAATTAATATATTTGTACAATTCTCCTTTATTATTCTTTCTAATTCATCTTTGGTTTTAGCACTGTAAGTGATCAATGTGTCATCCGCAAATATCTTGTAATCGGCTTGTAAACTAACACATTGGAAGTGTTTGGATATAGATACAAAGTAGGCCCGAGTACTGATCCTTGCGGAACACCTAAATTTATAGTACGCTGGTTTTACAATATATCATTAACTCTTGTAGCTATTTTCCTATTTTATAAATAAGATCTAAGGAGATCCAGAGCTGTTCCTCTTATATCGATTTCATAAAGTCTGTTTAACAGGATTTCAGGATCAACTGTATCATATGCTTTTTTTTTAGATCGACGAATGCTGAAAATACATAGTTCTCTGTGAAAATTCTGTATTCTATTATTTATTATTTTTTCAAATATTTTTCCGACGCAACTTGTTAAAGTAATAGGCCTGTATATAATGCTGTTATACCATCAACTCCTGATGAACTATTTTTTAGCAGCTTAATGATTTTTAATACTTCTATTTCATTTGTTTTTCTTAGACAAATAGATCGTTCAGTAATATTGATTTTTACTGTGTATTTTTGTGTATCAATAATATTTACCGCCAACTTGTTACTAATTTCACTAAGATACGTGTTAAAAGTATTAGCAATACACAAATTATCACATATATTAATGCCATTGTTATTTATTTCATTGATAACTTTACTACAATTAGACGACATTTTTCTATGATCCGACCCAGCTAAGTAGATTTTATTATTAAAATAATTTTGCTTTTCTCTCTTTATTTCCTTCGTGACACTATTTTTCAATTTTTTAAATTTGGCTTGAACTTCTGGGGAGTGAGGGTTTTTCTGTAAGTTTTAAAATAATTTATTCCTTTTTTGGATGAGGTTTATTATTTCTTTAGTCATCCAGTCAATTTTTTTTTTGTTCTTATTACTGTTTTTTCAGTGGAGTTCTTTGGCCAATCGCCATTTTTTTTATTAGATCAACTACACTATCACAATTATTTGTTGAAAGTAGACTGCTAACTTGAGTTTTGTATTTTTTTATATCTTTAACGATTATTTCCTTATTGAAAATGAGCTCACGTTTTTTTATAACTTTATTTATTTTGAATGGCTTTATGGTCTAAGGGTCTTATCGGGAACATCAATTGTCAATTGCAAATTGACAGCCATCAATCAATTTTTTAATTTGGTATCGTTACTAGCAATTATCAATCAATAATTGACATATTGTGAACTGTGTCAATAGCAACTAAAAATTGGTATCGGGAAAATTTTTTCAAACAATATTTTTGATAGTTTTTGTCAATGGAAAATTTGTAATTGATTCAGCTAGGTTCAATATTTTTTAGCAGTTAGGAATGTGTTTTCAAAATAAAAAATGTCCATTTTTTAGTGTTTTTAGTAAAAAAAACTTATTTATACTTGTTTTTATTAAAAAACTTAAATATTTCGATTAAAAAGCGTTTATATTTTTAAAAAGGTTTTGTTTTATGTCTTTTACATCTTGCTCCATTTTAAATTGAGCAACACAACTCTATTAATTACTATCAGTTACTAAGTTTATTTATTTTGCAGTGTCAAAATTCATGGTAGGTATATATATGTATATTATAATCAGTTTATTTATTTAATCTATAAAATGTAAGTATTTATTAAAAATTTGTTATTTTGTTATTAATAATTTTTCGTAATAACTAATATATTAATACATATATAAATATACAATAAAATATACAAGGTCTAAGGTTGTCAGTAACAAAAGGCAAATAGCCAGACTCACAGAGTTAATGGAAGAAAATCTGGATATTGCAAGAGGGATGTGCACAAAAGTCGCAGCTAGAAGAAAATGGCAGGAAATTGCTAAAGAACTAAATAGCAAAGGTCCACCATATCGTGAATGGGATAAATGGCAAAGAGTAGGTTTAATTTCGCATTTTCAGTTATTTCAATTATCGTTTAAAATTTAGGTTTGGACTGATCTCAAATGTAAAACCAAAAAAAAGAAAGTTCAAAATAAAACTGAATTAACAGCCACTGGGGTAGGTCCAAACAATACCCAGAATTTCACAGATGTCGAGGAAAGTATAATTGAAATACTACAACTCGATAATTGTGTAGACCCATCTGGCCGCGACTTTGGGCTTGAAGATCAAAATACGGAAATTGAAAATAACATAAGGGAATCCTCAATACCAGGATCTACCACGCGTAGGGAATCTCCAATTCCCGGACCTTCCAGGCGTAGAAAATCTCCAACTCCAGGTCCTTTAAACATAAGAAAAGCCAAAAGTAAACAAAGTGTACAAGAAGAGAGGACCACTCTGCTTGAAAAACAGATAAATGATCAAAGCATTTTTTATAGAGAATTAAATACAAAAATAGACAACATAAAAAAAACCCTAGGAAATATTGAACATTACCAACGAAAAAACTATTATTTGAAGAAAGAAAAATTTGAAACGTACAAAAATTACATAAAAAATAAAGAAAATAATATGAAAATAAAATTAGAATTAAAAGCTCAAATACTAGAGTTAGAAAAAGAAAAAATATTAAGCTACATGCGGTAAATTATTTATTTTGTTCTCTTTTTTTTAAGTTTTAATACATAAATTATTTGTTTGGTTCTTTTTTTTTTTATATTTTAATGCATTTGAAGTACAAATATATTTTTTTAATTTACACAACATTTTTTTATTCAAAAGACATACAAATTACATCCCGAATTCTCCTGCCTTGGTCTAAAATACTGCTTGCAGTTTCATTTAAAATTTCCATTTCGTTTGTTGTAATGTCTGCCCCAAGTTGTTCTTCATTTTCAATTTCAGGATTGGGAATTTTATATGTGATGCATATATTATGAAGAGCCGCGCACACGTTTATAATTTGCGTTGCTTTTTTGGGAGTATAATGTAACTCTCGTGCGCCAAGTAAACAACGGAATCTGCTTTTTAATACACCTATTGTTCGCTCAATAATATTTCTTCCTTGAGCTTGAGTTTATAATTAAATTTTACCTGAACAGATGCTTCTTCCGTATTTCGATATGGTGTTAATAAATATGGTGATAACGGGTACCCACCATCTCCTAAAAATAAAAATTTGTTCACTTAAATAAATTTAAAGTTAATTTTTTATATATAAATTTATTTTACCTAGTATTCGAATATCAGTTCTACCATTATTGAAATCTTCTTGCAATTTTCCCTTTAATCGCGACATGTTCCAAATGCTCGAATCATGTGAAGCACCAGGATGTTTTGCATTTATGTATCTCATACACATTAAATGATCACACACCTTAAAAATTAAAAATTTTTTAAAATCAACAATTCCTACTATGACTACCTATATACTTACAATCATAGCATTTATGCTGTAGAAGCCTTTTCTGTTGTAATACAGATGGCGTAAATTTTGACTGGGTCCAATTATTTTCACATGTGTCCCATCAACGCATCCTATTACATTTGGAATTCCACATTTTTGGAAGAAATACATTTTTGCTCTTCTTTCTTCTTCTGTACTATATGAAAACTTTATATATTTTGGACATATAAAATTTTCAAGCACATTAAAAACTTCAGTTAAAGTTTCCGACACTGTTGATTGACCAAGACCTAAATTACAATCGTTACCTACACTTAACTGATAGCTTCCTTGAGCACAAAATCGTAGAGCGGCTGCCAATTTAATAATATTCGGTACGGCTCCGTCAGATTTAATTGGTTTTAATCTGATTTCTACTTCTTTTAGTAAATCAGAAAACGCTTGTTTTGAAAGTCGAAAATTTTTGATGAATCTAAAATTATATGAATGTAGGAAAACCATTAAAAAATATTATATTACTTACGTTTGTTTATCTAAGTCCAAAGGATTTGAAGCGTCCCTTATATTTCTCCTAATTTTCCTCATTTCGTTCACTTCATCGTCTTCACTTTCATCTTCCAAAAAAAAAGCCAACGACATATTTATTTAATTTAGTTTAATCCTCAGATTTCTAATAATTTTACACACTAATAATTTTGTTTTGTACACACTAATAATTTTTTTTCAATAAAAAAACAAAAGTCATAAACGTCAATTTATCAACTATTCACAATAGAAAAATTATTTATCAATTTAAAGTCACGATACGAACGTAATTGACAATTGAATAATTTTGTCAATAGTCAATTGATTGACAATTGCTGGTCACGATAAGCACCTTAAGTTAACAACATCTTAAGTAGAAATTTTAAAATGATACTTTTAATTTTTAAGATTTGATAGAACATGATCAATAATTGTGCCAGTGTTTTCCGTAACTCTAGTAGCATTTCCCTTCCTTAACTTGTTCGTTACATCTACAGCATTAGATTCTAGCATTGTTTTGTAGGATCTAGAGAGTTCCGTATCACATAATATATCAATGTTAGTATCGCCAACCATTACAACATTTTTATATTAATGATATAATTATAGTATTTAACGTTCTATGACTTCTAATATTTTATATTTTTTTTGACATAAATGGAGCTGCTCTATTTAAATTATTTGAATTAAATAAAGCTGTATACCCAGGAATATTAAAAAATATCTCCTCATCAGAGTATATTCAAGTTTCACTAATCATAAGTATGTCAATACATTTTTTAATTTTTATAAATGATTCTATTTCGATATTTTTTCTAAAACTTCTGGCATTAAAATGCACAATATTTAAATTTGAGAGTGTATTGAACATCAAGGTTTACTGATCATATAATTTTGCCAAGTTTCTCTTGTTTTCTGCAAATATTCGCTGTATTTATTATCAATATGCCTCCTGTAATAAGCTAGGTGTTGAATTGCTTCTTTTCTAAATACTCCTGTATTGTCATGATAAATAAAATAAAGTTGAGAAAGTTCTTTGTAGTTATTTGGCAATCCCTCTTGGTGAATTAGTATTTTTAAACTAGTCTGAGTGACACCTTCATAGCAAATATCATCCTTGTCATGGAAATATAATAAAAGCAGCTTTAAATTGTTATAAATCCTGTGGTCTCTTAGTCTTAAAATTGCATAAACATTATTACCAGTATCAATTGCTTTTCTTGTTAGCCTAATAATAGGAGGGACCAATTGATCGATATACGTTTTACTATTGCCCTGTACATTTTTTTCAATGTTTGGCAGAGAGTCTCTCCCTTAGTCCAATTTGAATATTTGTTATCTGGCATTTGGAGTTTGCTTGGAGTAATGCAAGTGTTATTCTTTTCTTTATCCTCATCTTTTGAAACCACGCAATCAATTTTTTTAATTTAATTTGGATTAGCTACATCAACTATAGATTCTTTCGCAGTATTGGTATTTTTATGGTTTTTCTTTGTAAATGATAAAAAATTTCTTTTATTTTTGGTTTTAATATTTGATGAATCATCTTTTGGTTTGACTATTTCTTTAACTGTTTCTATTGCCGTCCCTGTTGTGCTAATATAAGCAATTATATCGTTATCAGTTTTATTATTATTATTATTACTATTATTTTTATTCCCATTTTCTTTCATATCAGAATTATCCAGATCAGATAAAAATTGCTTTTCGTAAAATTAGTCTTTAATTGCTAATATCCAATCTTTTGTTTTTTAATAATCATTATGAATTTCACTCTTGGTTTGGTTTCAATTGGCATTTTTATTTCATAATCTCCCATTTTTTTTTCTAACAACTTTTTTATTTTTCACATTCTTCTTTTGTTTCTGTTTCAAATAGTACCATACCATTTTTTCTATTCTCGACATTTTTGATTTTGAGATTTTTTGAGTCGACTTTTTTACTTAAATCCACTTTAGTTTGTTCACATTTTTGACTTTGCTTTGGTTTCACAAGAAAGAGATCGGCCCATGGATTCGTATTTTGAAACTTTTAACCGGTCTAAGGGCTAAAGAACTTATAAAATAAATCAGTATAACTCAACAACTAATGGCGCTATCTTCATGAAATTTGTAGGTTACTAGTAATGAAACTACAGCGGGGATTGCGTGTGGTCGAGATCGGATTACGGTTTCGGATCCTAGAACTTTTTGATCGAATTTAGGTTAAACGAGCATAACTCCGAAACCAAAGAAGATATAACTTTAAAATTTGTTTTAAGGTCTTTTTGTTTTTTCTTATTCCCTTAGTGTACTGAAAATTTGGAACCAAATGGAGTTATGGTGCGGGGACAGTTCCGAAGACATTAAAGCATATCTTAGAAAATAATAAAAATAGAAACTTCAAACAAATATAGAGGCATCAAATTTGGAACAATGATACTTTACTATTTCCTACGTATTCCCCTAATTTATGATCAATTCAAGAGGTGGTTTGGGGACCCCTCCTAGACCTCCCAAGGTTTAAAAAAGCTTATCATCGAAATTAATAAAAATAGTAACTTAAAATTAAGGTAGATTGTAGTAGGTAGATTAAGGTAGATTTCAATTGTGTAGAAGGTTAACAAATATTGAAAGTACGGCGGGGACTGCATATAGACGAAATTGGATCAAAGGTTCGGGTTCTGGAACCTTTCATCAGTTTAAGGGCTAACGAACCCGGAAATTTTAAAATAAAACGAAATGAAATTACCGCGAGTATTGCTTATGGTCGAGGTCGGACAATGGGTTTGGATTATAGATGGTTTTGATCGAATTGAGGCCAAACGAGTATAATTTCGAAACCACAGAAGAAAGAACATTAAAATTTGGGATACAAGTGTTTTTTACAAGTCCTTGCTTTGTGCCCGTAAAATTTTGGATGAATTGGATTGGTGGATTAGCATGTATTCGATATTAATAAAGATAATTAGTTGAATTAGATATAGAAGTTCTACATTTGGTTAAACAGTGTTTTTTCCTATTTCCTTTGTGTACCCGAAATTTAGACTTAATTGTAGTGGTGGTTCAGGTGCCTCCTTAGTAATCCCAAAATTAAAAAGCTTTTCTTCGAAATTCATGAAGTTAGAAACTTTCAATTTGAAACACGAGGGTTTTTTCCTATTTCCGTTCTAATATAACACATTTATATTTTTAAAAAGCTAAGAATTTTACCATAAAACATATTATGTACTATATTTTATAAATTAAAAATAAAATATTTTTTTATAAACGATTAAATTTTCTATTTTTAATTTTTTTTATATAATACATTTTGTAATAATATATAAGTAAGAAATTGTGTATGATACTTAAGTTGTGCTCAAAGGTAAAATTTTTTTATTTTTAAATGAATTGTATAAAAAATTATAAATTTGTCATTGTATTTTAGAAATACATTTATTGCATACTGTACATTTATTAGTTTCATTCATAAAGGACGTTGAAATGCTATCGTACCTTGTTGCAGCACACGATTTCAAAGAATGTGTGGTCGCATTGATTTCTTCTACATTTGTTGAATTAAGTCCAAAATTGGTATTCAGATTTCGACGATACATATTTAGATACATATTTATATTATCAATTTGTATATTAAGAATATTCGTTATTGTTGCAAACGTTTTGTTCATTATTTCGGCTATTTCGTCCGACATTGATACATTACGGTTTTCATGAGTAATAACTTTTACCAAATTATTACGATTTTGGCAGCCAGTATTCAACATTACTGATTTATATATTGCCACAATTTTTTTGGGTTTCCAGAGTCTATCCTGATTGGTTCAGAGTAAAACAGTTTTTTTTAGCGGCTTCAATAAGTTTCTTCACTTTTGCTTTCGAAATATTGTATAAATCAACAATACACGGATTATAAGGATATCTTTTTTTATATTTACAAAATCACAAACTTTCATCTTTATTTGCAAGAGTAATTTCATCAAATTTATTTATAAAATCGTCTATTTTTGTATAATGAGATCTGTAGCACGCAATAATATTAATGTTTAGCTTCAACAGCTTAACAATAAAAAAACTCGATTGATAATTCTCTGATTCAGTTACTAATGTATAACTAATAGAATTCTGTACAAATATTTTAACGGCTCCGTAAGAATCTTTTCTATTAGGAAAATATGCAATATATCCCTGCAAATTAATAAAAATCATTCTCTTCCTCTTTCACCATATTCCGGACAATACAATAATATGCACATCGGATTCATATGAGGCTATTAAAGATTCAATTTCAAACAATTTATTTCTTAAATTCTGTATGTTTAGATAAACTAGGTATATTAATTTTTTTCTGATACCTATGCAATATCTTTTCGAATGACCCTGTCAAATTTTTTATTTTCGTACCACAATCAAGATTTGTCTCGTTTATTGTAAATTTTAGTAAAAAAAAAACCGTAATAAAATATAATTAATCAAGAATTTGAAAAGAGAATAAAAAAAAAGCGTGTTCTAGTTGTAATAGTCATAATAATGCTATGATAGATGATTACTCTATCTCCAGTGTTATAATAATTCTTGACCGTAGTCAAATAACTTAAGGCGTTTTGAAAAAATTTAAAATTAAATATTTGTTGTAGAATATAATTGTGTTCTGCAAATTTTTTATAATAATTGTAATTTAATTTTCATTCTTAGCTTTTATAATTATAATTTTATTTTAAGTTAGAAAAATAAATAACCAGTTTTGTAATGAAAACAAATTTGATATTAAAAAATATCCGAAAAATTTTAAAAGTATTGATTGATAATAAATAATTAGTATTTTTATGTTGTAAAAATTTACAAAATAATTATGTACTATTTCAAATAATGTTTTATATAAAAAAAGAGGAAAAAAAGTAAAGAAACAGACATTCGGTGCAACAGACTTAAAAATACTCTACCAAATATGTGTTCAAATTTAATGGGAAGTTCATAAGTTGTTTTAAAACCATAAAAACTTTTCCTAGTTTAATCGCCAGACATAGCTAACGAAATTAACTTTATAATATTTTATCAATTCAAAAATATTAGAAATTTTTACTAATTTACCTATTTAAAAATATTAAACAACAAATAAACATGAAATAAATGAATTCGTAAAATGCAATTACAAAATTACATATTTAAAACTTTCTATCCAATTCAATAAAATTTTACCCACATGCAGCAATTACTTCTTTTCAGGATTTTTAACTATAGTGCATTTACTGTTGAATGATTTAGTACCCTTGATTAATTATTTTAATTTTAAATAATTTTTAAAATCTATTCTCTTAATTTTCTTATTTTTAAATGTATTTTATTATTAAACTCAATATTATTCGAAAGAAATATTAATTTGTAATAATATAAATATAAAAGTTTATGTAATTTGATGGTTTTTAAGGTTAATTAAAACCATTAATGCTTTCATTAGCTTTTTATCACAAAATTTAATAATCAAAATATGCAATAAATGCATTTCTAAAATACAATGACAAATTTAGAACTTTTCATATAATTCATTTGAATATAAAAATAAATTTTACAACTTAATTATCGTACAGAATTTCTCAATTATATATTGCCTATGGTAATAATTCTTTAAAATATATATATGATATAATAAAAATGAAAAAAAAAAAAAATTTATATAGTTTATTAAAAAAATATTTAAAACAATTATAATAGAATTTAAATTTTATCACAATAGCGTCATTAGTTTTTGAGTTACGGTTTTTTAAAATCTATGTTTGTTAGCCCTTGAACTTTTCAAAAGTTCCAGAACCCGAAATCATGGTACTATTTCGCCCATATGCAGTCCCGTCATACTTTCAATACTAGTTAACCGTTGTCGAGCCCCCTCTTTAGAAGCTATAATGGTTGCAAAATTGAAATTTTGCTATATTTAAGCACCTGTAACTTGAATACCTGTCCAATTTTTTTTTTATTAATATACAAAATTTAAAGGTCCAACATTATATTTTAACATATGTTGAAGATTTTCTTAAATTTAAAAGTGGTTCCTTAAATTGAAGAAAGTCTCTCTCAGTTTAACCCATTTTTGCTGAGATAGTATAATTCTGAGTAAAATTTCAAATTTTTGTGGAATTCACAATTTAATTCCTAGAACCTACAAAATGGAAAGGGAGAGGGGTTAGATGGAGTTAGGTCCTTGAGAAATTTAGCAACCTTCCCCATTAAAGGGCTATTAGAATTTTTAAATCAGAAATTTTCTGTTAGCAGTAAGTTGTATAAGTAAGCAATAACTTAGTCACCAGTGTATATTTTTCCAAAATAAAAATCAGTATGTAGTACAATATAAATTTGAAAATGTGCTTTTTTAAAAACCCTTGGTTTTTTTTCATCCCTTGTTTTTATATGTTCGTTAGCCCTTAGAACGATTAAAAGGTCCAGAATCCGAACCCAGGGGCTGATTTCGCCCATATGCAATCCCCACCTCACTTAGTCCTAGTAACTTACAGTTAAAATATACTTTTTGAGTAAATTCATAAATATTAATAGTATCATAAATACGGACGGACAGATGGACATGGCTATATCGACTCAGGAAGTTACGCTGATCACAAATATATATACTTTTCCATATCTAGTTCGCTTTCTTGAAGTGGTTACAAACACCACACCAAAGTTAATATACCCTTTCCTATATCATAAGTGTAGGGTGTAATAACGGGCTGTCAATATTTTTATACCATAAGTATTTCAAAACCAAAAAAGCTTTTATTAGTTTGATCGTAAGGCATAGCTTACCAAATTAACTTTATAATACTAAAAACATTTTTTAATTATTTATCAATTCAAAAATATATAAAATTCTTACTAATTTATTTATTTAAAAATATTAATAAACCAAAAAACTTGAAAAAAATGTATTCATAAAATGCAATGACAAAATTTTATATTTAAACCTTTTTATCCAATTCAATAAAATTTTACGCACATGATGCAATTACTTCTTTTCAGGACTTTTTGCTGTAGTGCAGTTTTGCTGTATTCAACAGTAAAATGATTTGGTATTTTGATTAATTAATTCCATTTTAAAATTATTTTTAAATTTATTCTCTTAATTTACTTATTTTTTAAAGTTATATATAATAAATTTTTAAAATTTTAATTCTTTTAAGTTGAAAAATTCTGGTTAGATTTAATTTATAGATTTTTGGAAATCCTATTTAGCTTTCCTTGAAATATTACATGATCAAAATTACAGGTATGGAAAAGATTAATTTCAGATTGAATATTGCGATTAGAATTGGTTAATTCCAATTAATTTTTTATGTATAATAAGGAATTTTTAGCACTTCTGTTATAAATAAGTATTACAATCATAATGCTGCTGTTTTCTGTGACACTAATTTTCATTTAAGACAATAAATGTATTTCTAAAGTACAATGAGAAATTTAGAACTTTTCATATAATTCATTTAAATGTAGAAATACATGCATCAAAGTACCTTTACTATTTTTATTAATTTCGATGATAAGGCTTTAAAACTTGGGAGTTCTAAGAGAGTTACCTGAACCACCAC
This sequence comes from Dolichopus griseipennis, assembly GCA_963082915.1. Classification (NCBI taxonomy): domain Eukaryota; kingdom Metazoa; phylum Arthropoda; class Insecta; order Diptera; family Dolichopodidae; genus Dolichopus; species Dolichopus griseipennis. The sequence continues at coordinate 158,896,392 of OY720441.1, read as the reverse complement.
TGCAATTGATCATATATTAAGGGAACAGGCAGGATATAATAAAGAACACTCTTTTGCCAAATATGAAGCTTCTACATTTGTTTATCTCTATTATTTTTGAAGATATGCTTTAAGGTCTTCGAAACTATGTGGATGGTCCCCGACCCACTACTCCAATAGGTTCCAAAATTCGAGGACACTAAAAGAATAGGAAGGGACACCCTGATACCAAATTTGGAAGTTCTATCTTTTTTGGATACGGAATCATGGTCTTTTGCCTAAATAATAATTCAATAAAAATATGATATAATAAAAATTAAAATAAAAAAAATTTCGTCGTTTATTAAAAAATATTTTGTTTTTAATTTGTAAAATATAATACAGAATATTTTTTATAGTAAAATTCTTATCCTTTTAAAAATATAAAAGTATTAAATAAGAACGGAAATAGGAAATAGTGTATCAAATTTAAAATTTCTATCTTTATGAATTTCGAATATAAAGCATATATATATATATCTATATATAAGGTCTTGGGAGTAATGGGGTTGGTACGCAAATCGGTATTCCGATTCATCCAAAGTTTCACGTACACAAAACAAATTAGAAGAAACATCTGTGCCCTGAATATAAGGTTTTATATTCTTTAGTTTCGAAATTATACTCGTTTGGTTTGAATTCGATCAAAAGCTTCTAGAATCCGAACTCATTGTCCGATCTCGACCAGAGCCAATTCCCATAGTACTTTCATTACTATGAATTTAAATTTCATCAAAGTAGCGTCATTAGTTTTTCAGTTATGATGTTTTTATGATATATGTTTGTTAGCCCTTGAACTTTTCAAAGGTTCGAGAACTCGAAACCATGATACGATTTCGTCCATATGCAGTCCCCGTCATATTTTCAATACTAGTTAACCCTTGTACACAATTCGTACATTCTTTTTTAATTTAAGTTACTTCTTCTTCTTCTTCTATGGCGCTACAGACCGTTGTCGAACCTTGGCCTCCTGAATCATCCTCTTCCAGTTCACGCGATCTTGGGCAGCAGTTATCCAATTTTGCTTTTGCAGCATTGATACAGCGTCTGACTAGACTGCATCAACCCACCGATTTCTCGGCTTTCCCACTGGTCTTTTTCTATCTATTTTCTCGTTCAAAACTATTTTTTTTGAATGCGGGAATCTGGCATACATTGTATGTGACTGGCCCACCTAAGGCGTTGTAGCTTGATGTATGTCACAACATCGCTGTCGGTGTATACATTGTATAGCTCTGCGTTGCGTCGCATTCTAAATTGGCCCTGGTCGATAATTGGCCCGATAATTTTACGGAGTATTTTTCTTTCGAAACGAGAGAGTAGGTTTGCCGTCGCTTGGGTGATCGTCCACGTTTCACTGCCGTAGCATAACACCGGTCTGATAAGAGATTTGTACAGCTCAAGTTTACATTTTCTGCTGACTTCTCGAGATCTCATTATCTTCAACACAGAGTAGTATGCGTTGTTTGCCTTGCTTATCCTTCGGGTTACCTCTGATGTTTCATCGTTTCCACTTGTTATTTCGGCCCCTAGATAGACAAAACTTTTTACTACTTCCACGTTGTCATCACCAAAAGTAATGTTTTGTTTCTCTCTCTGGTTACGTCTGGATACTACTAACATTTTCGTCTTATCGATGTTTATCCTCAGACCCAGTTCTATAGCTGTTTTCTCTAACTGGATATAGCATTCTCTGACACCTACCTCTGATCTTCCTAGTAGATTTAAGTCGTCTGCGTATGCTGCTATCTGGGTGGTTTTGAATAGCAACGTGGCATTCGGGTCAGATGGGATTTTCCTGACTATATGCTCCAGGGCAAGATTGAAAAGCATAGGCGCGAGTCCATCCCCCTGTTTCAGTCCCTGTTTGATGTTGAAGGGTTTTGTGAGGTCCCCTTGGATTTTTACCCTCGCGCTTGTGTTTTGCATAGTAGCTTTAATCAATCTTACTAGCTTTGCCTGTACGCCTAGGTTGCTTAAAACTACATATAATTTTTCCCTTTGGATAGAGTCATAGGCGGTCTTGAAATCTACGAAGATTTGATGTACATCGACATTTCTTTCCCAGCACTTCTCCAATACCTGCTTCAGCACAAATAGCTGGTCCGTTGTAGACCGTCCTGGCCTGAAACCGGACTAGTATTCGCCTATGATGTTTTCGGCAATTATTTCTAAGCGGGCTTTCAAGATGTTAGTGAAAACTTTATAGGAAGTGCTAAGTAGCGATATCCCTCTGTAATTTTTACAGTTGAACTTGTCTCCTTTTTTGTAGATTGGACATATAATACTTAGTTGCCAGTCAGCGGGTATTCTTTCTTCTTGCCATACCTTTAATATTATTTTATGAAGGATTTTTTGTACCGTTTCTCCTCCATCTCGCAGAAGTTCAGCCGGAATGTTATCTGCACCAGGAGCCTTGTTATTTTTCAATAGCTCTATGGCATTGACCACCTCTGTTAATGTAGGTTGTCCCGTGATTTCATTTTGGGTTTGCCTTTCCACTGTGATCTGTTCTTGTTCAATTACTTCATCGTTTGGTGCATTTAGTAAGGTTTCAAAATATTATTTCCACCTGGGCCCCATTTCATAAAACTATTAGTCTAATATTATTAGTGAATTTACTAATATTTTATTAGTTATTAGTAAAATTCTGTTTCATAAAGGCTAATATTTTATTAGTGCTACACTAATAATTATTAGTGAATTTTATTACTGCAAAGCGCGTTTTTTGTTTCATAAAACTATTAGACTAATAATTATTTGTCGCTACACTAATAATTATTAGTAAATTTTTATTAGTTTAGAAAGACTAATAAATTCATTATTAGTCTTTTAAATATTAGGATATTTATATATAATAGAGGTTAAACTTTATATTGTATGCCATAAACTTATTTTTTTTTAGTAAATAATCTTAAATATTTTGTACAAAATAAATAAATAATAAAATCTAAAAAAAAATTACGCATTATTATACATACTTTACATTAATCATCAACATTTTATTTTGGTTACAACTTAAACATAATTCAGTATAAATTTGAAAATCATGTTAAGCTCTGATAGTGAGAGTGATTTTGAAGATTATTTTATAATAAGGAGAAGTCTTGCATTTAATATAAACCAAATAGTTGAACATTCAAATAATAATTATTAGTGACGAGTCTATACTAATAATTTATGATTTGCAGTAATAATTTATTAGTAAAATTTTATTAGTTGCAGAAAAGTTTTATGAAACAAAAAAGTATTACTCCATATTTATTAGTTCTAATAATTATTATTTTATTAGTATTAGACTAATAGTTTTATGAAATAGGGCCCTGTTCTTAATGTCATCCTCAGATGATAAAAGATTATCTTCTGCGTCTCTACATAAGTTTGACTGGGCTTTGTAACCATCTCTGATGATGCGGATTTCTTTGTATACTACTCTGATACTATCGCGATTTTGCAAATTATCTTGAACTTTTCTTAGCGCATCGTTCTGCCATTTCCTTTTTTTCTTTCTGCAGATTTTATCGACCGATCTTCTAAGTTGCTCGAAATGTAGTAGCTTAGCACGTGTTGGTCTACTTAATTTTCCTTTGTGTGCTTCATTTCTTGCGGCTACCGCATCTCTGCATTCTCCGTCATACCATTCGTTTCCAACTTTTATTGGCTGGAAAGCAATAGTTTCTTCAGAAGCTCGATGTAGTGCCGTTTTTAAACTATCCCACATTTCATTTAGCTCCATGTGTTGCAACTCCTCTAGATTTAAGTTTGTCTCGATCGACGCTTTGTACTCGTTTTTTACAGATGTTATATTGAGTTTGCTTACGGCCAGCTTCGTTGCATTGTGTTTCCTCAATGCTCGTTTGGCTATGATTCTGCTCCTATATCTGACTTTCGCAAGATTATGATCCGATCCACAGCAGGCTCCTCTATAGGCTCTTACATCCATGATGTAGGATTCCCCTCTCTTTTCAACTAAAATGTGATCAATTTGGTTGAACGTTTTCCGTTGGGAGATACCCATGTGATCTTATGAATGTCCTTGTGGGGGAAGAATGTGGATGATATAACCATTCTTTTGCTACTCGCGAAATCGATTAATCTTTGTCCGTTATCTTTGGTGGAACTATGTAGGCTGTGTTCACCAATCGTGCCTTTGTATACTTCCTCTTTTCCAATTTTCGCATTCATGTCCCCGAGCAGAATTTTAATGTCGTTCGATGGTATTTGATCGTAGACAGCCTCCAGTTTACTATAGAAATCCTCTTTGATCTGTTCCGCCTTATCCTCGGTAGGTGCATGAGCGTTTATCAAGGATACATTGTGCAATCTTGTTTTGATGCGGATTACACAGAGTCTCTCATTCACCGGTTTAAAATCTAGGATCGCCTGTTTGTACGCTTTGTTGACTAAAAATGCCACGCCGAATTCTCTCTTTCCACCATCTTTTCCACTGAAGAATACCGAGTGGCTCCTAAGATCCGAAATACCTTTGTTGTGCCATTTTGTTTCTTGAAGTGCTGCTATCGCTATTTTATATTTTATTAGTTCAGGTAGCAGGGATTTTAACGCTCCTTCTTTGTTCAGTGTTCTCACATTCCATGTTGCAAAATCAATATCCATTTTCTGTTGCTTGGGTCAGTGCCGTGTTTCCATTTGTATCCGAGGCTTTGATTTAGGTTTCGTAACAATATTTTTTACTGGATAGGGCTGTTAACCGTATGCCAAACCCCCATCTTTGGAGGACCGTTGGGTTTGAAGAGTTGCTTCAGAATTTGCCATATAATGCGTTGAAGTTCTCATAACTATATTACGAGTTCAACTGCATTATATAGCGTTTTCCTACTTCCTGAGACGCCGATGTATGTGGTCATTTAGATTGCAACTATTCTTCCCTCCTCCTTTCTCAACCGGGCTTGGGACCGGCTACGGCGGAGTTAAAAAATTTAATTTTTAAGTTTAAAATTTAAAATTTAAATTACTATTTTTATTAATTTCGATGATAAGCCTTTAAAGCCTTCAGAGATCTAAGAGAGTTACCTGAATCACCACTCCAATTGATCAGAAATAAAAGGAACACGTAGGAAATAGTAAAGAATACCCTTGTGCCAAATTTGAAGCTTCTACATTTGTTTGAAGTAACTGTGTTTATTATTTTCGAAGGTCTTTGAAACTACGTGGATGGTCCCTGACCCACTACTCCATTTGGACCCACTATTCCATATTTTCTAGGACGCTGAGAGAACAGAAAAGACACACTTATACCAAATTTGGAGGTTCTATCAATATTAGTAATCTACAGCACTAATTACATTAAGGTGGCGCCATTAGTTGTTGAGTTATCCTTATTTTTATACTCTACACCTATGAAATAGGAAAAGGGTATATAACTTTGGTATGGTGTTTGTAACCACCTAAAGGAAGTGAGCTAGATATGGAAAAAAATATATATTTGAGGTCAGCGTGACCTCCTGAGTCGATATAATCGATATATATGTTAGTTTGATCGTAAGTTTGATCGTAAGACATAGCTATCCAAATTAACTTTGTAATACTAAAAACATTTTCTAATTACTTTATTTATTCAAAAATATTACAAATTCTTACTAATTTATCTATTTAAAAATATTAGAAAACAAAAAAAACTTGAAATAAATGAAAATATATATATTTCAATTCAATTACAAAAGTGAAAAAAATTTAATTATTAAATGTTGTGATAAAAAGCCAATCAAAGCATAATACGAGTATATTTAATAATTCTTTTTTTTTTAAATTGCAATTATTTTAAATTGTAAGTTTATGTACCTATGAAAAGGTTATAAACGCAAAATATGCAATAAATGTATTTCTAAAATACAATTACAAATTTAGAACTTTTCATTATAAAAATAAATTTTACATAAATGCAGGAAGAGCCTTTGAATATAGCTTAAGTATCGTACACAATGTCTTAATTATATATCACCTATTGTAATAATTCAATAAAATATATGATATAATAAAAATTAAAAAAAAGGAATTTAATCGTTTATTAAAAAAATTGTTTATTAATATTTAAAAAAAAAGGAATTTAATCGTTTATTAAAAAATTTAGTTTATAAAATATTATACAAAATAAGTTTTATAGTAAAATTCTTAGCCTTTTAAAAATACAAAAGTGTTAGATAAAAACGGATATAGAAAAGAACCCACGTGTATCAAATTTAAAGTTTCTATCTTCATAAATTTTGAAGATAAGCTTTTTAATTTTGGGATTTCTAAGGAGGCACCTGTACCACCGCTACAATTAAGTCTAAATTTCGGGGACACATAGAAAATAAGAAATATATTCTTTGGCTTCGAAATTGTATTCGTTTGGCCTCAAACCGATCAAAAGCTTCTAGAATCCGAACTCATTGTCCTAACTCGACCAGACTCAATTCCCATGGTACTTTTATTACTAGTAACCTAGAGTTTAAATTTCATCAAAATAGCGGCATTATTTTTTGAGTTATGCTATCCATATGCAGTCGCCGTCATACATTCAATACTAGTTAACCCTTGTACACAATAGGAACGTTCTATCCTAATTTTAACACTAAAGAAATAGGAAGGGACACCCTGATACCAAATTTGGAGGTTCTACCTTCATTGGTTTTGGAATTATGCTAGTTTGGTTTAAGTTCGATTAAAAAGTTCTGGGTTCCGAGCCCATGGTCCAATCTCTACCGTACACAATCCTCGCCGTTGTTTCATTACTAGTAACTTACAGCACAAATTTGATGAAGATAGCATCATTAGTTGTTGAGTTATCGTTATTTTTTATATATGTTCGTTAGCCCTTAGACCTATTAAAAGGTCCAGAATCCGATACATAATAAAATTATCTAAAGATAAAAAGATATCTAAAATTATGAAAAGATATCGCTGAAGAAGTAACGTTGCAAAATTGTAACTTCATATTATTCCGCTTATTTGATGATACCGAAATTAAAATTTCTATCTGTATTAATTTCAAATATTTTGTAGTTTGATCTAGGGAGGCGTGTGAGGTGTATACATTACTTTAACTTCTCTTATTCTAAAAACAGAATGGAAATGGAAAAAAACACTCTAGTACCAAATTTCAGGTTTCTGACCTTAATTTCGAAGATTCGCTTGTTATTTTTTGAAATTGCGAACCACCATTATAATTAGCCCTGCATTACAAATAATTTAAAAACGGGGGGAAAATATTATACCAAAATTGAAGGTTATATAGTTATTTTAAATTATCCTTATTAATTTCGAAAATCCTCTTTTAAGTCCTGGGAGGTTTGTGAGAGGTATTTGAAACAGCATTACAATTGTGCCCAAAACTCACGGATAGATAGGAAATATTAAAGAACATTCTTACACCAAAATTGTAGCTTTAAAAATTATTTTAACTTACTATCTTTTTCAACTTACTATCTTGCAAGATGTGTAGGTGGTACCGAACCACTACTCCAATTGATACCAAATTTCACGAACAAGAGGAAAATGAAACAAAAAACCCTTCTGCAAAATTTAAAGGTTCTCTCTTCATTGGCTTTGGAATTATGCTCGTTTGGCCTCAAATCTATCAAAAGCTTTTTGAACTCGAATCCATGGTCCGGTCTCAATTATTTACCATCCCTGTTGTTCCTTGTCATTGGCAACCTGCATTATAAAGATGTGTAGGTGGTACCGAACCACTACTCCAATTGATACCAAATTTCACGAACAAGAGGAAAAACAAAAAACCCTTCTACAAAATTTAAAGGTTCTCTCTTCATTGGCTTTGGAATTATGCTCGTTTGGCCTCAAATCAATCAAAAGCTTTTTGAACTCGAATCCACGGTCCGGTCTCAATTATTTACCATACCCGTCGTTCCTTGTCATTGGCAACCTGCATTATAAATGTAATCCATTATGGTGGATTTGAAGGTTGTTTTTTTTTTGAGTTATAATATTACTTTCAATACATACTTGTAATCATTATATTTTAAGTGCACACGGACGAAATAGGCTCAGGAGATGACGAGTTTTGTTGAATATTCATCTTCAATTCAATAATTAATAGATAGATGGAAATAAAAATATATAATACAATACATATACAATATTTCGAGTTAATTTCTTTAAAATGTTTGAGATTCATCTATTATAAGATGAAAATAAATATACACATACAAGTTTTGTTGAATCAAGAATTATCCTTAGATCATAAAGACTACGTAAGGGCGTAACACTTTATTTAGCCCAGGGCGCTCAAAGTTCTTAATACGGCGCTGGTGTAGGGTATAAAAAGGCAAACCTATTAACACAGATGAATCTAACAAATCTTTAATATAATTCTTAGAAACTTTTAATTTATTATCTGTGTTATTTTCAATTTTTTAAATTTTGTTAAATTTATATTAAAAATTTTTTTACATAAATAATAGTTCAGTAAAACGCCGGTAAATATCAAAATGTCGGGTAGTGTACAGCTGTTTTTAACATTGCTTACAATATTTCATACTATGAAGTATTTCCTTATAGTCTTTATGTCATGACATCGTTCAATATTTAAGTTCTGTTCTGTCGGTTTTAAATAAAACGATTTTACTTCTTTTTATCTTCTCTGAAGTTTACCTAAAAGATAATAAATTACTTTTATTTTATATCCAAAATTTTTTAAGAAGTTAAAAACTTTTTCTGTTGTTCATAATCAAAAAATTTTAAGTAAAGTTATAATTAATTTTATTATTTGTGTTATACATATGGTTTGTATATTTTGATATATTTCAGCAAATTCTTTTTTAACCTTAATTGTTTTATAGCAAACTTTAAGATCATTAGTTTTCTTGGATGATCTCAACAGTATGCACGGATTTCAGAACTCGCGAAACAGGTCCCCAAATTTTAATTTTTTAACATTGGTTGATTCTGTTCTGCTCCTTGACAAGGGAAATGTCTGTTTTTTTTTTTTTAATTCCTTTTAGCAAAAATTTTAAAATTTTCACGTTTCTATATCGAACCTTTGATTAAGAATATATAGATATAGACTCAAGTGTATGGATCGGATCAGAATGGAAAAATAAATCGATTTACCTATATATGTTCGTCCGTCTGTCCGTCCGTAATCACGATAACTCAATTAATGGAGCTAGGATTCTGAAATTTTCAACAAATCGGTTTTATGAAAAAACCGTCATCGCTATTTAAATTCAGCCAGTTTGCTCAACGGGCTCGGGTAGCTGCCATACAACTTAATTTTTTATGTGAGCATTACTCAGTACTTATTAAAGCTGGGTATCTGAAATTTTGCCAAAAGTAGTTTAGTGTAATGGCCAAAGTTACTGGAAAATTTGGTTGGTCTACTGCAGAGGGTTCGAGGAAGTGCCATAAAACTCCTTCTTTTATATGAGCATTACACTTAACCTAATAAAGCTGTGTGTTTGAAATTTTGCCAAAAGTGAGTAACCGGATGATAGAATGTTAATTTTACGGTCATACGGGTATCCCAGAGTTGACACAGTCTACTCTACTACACACTTCCTCGTTATACCCTACACCTATAGAATAGGTAAAGGGGTATATTAACTTTGGTATGGTGTTTGTAACCACCTAAAGAAAGCGAGCTAGATATGTAAAAGTATAACATTTGTGATCAGCGTGACCTCCTGAGTTGATATAGCCATCTTCGACCGTCCGTCCGTATAACTCAAAAAATAATGGAGCGAACTTGATGAAATTTTAACTGTAGGTTACTAGGATTGAAAGTACGGCGGGGATTGCAAATGGGCGAAATCTGTCCATGGGTTCGGATTCTGGACCTTGTAATCGGTCCAAGGGCTAACGAACATATATAACAAATCATGATAACTCAACAACTAATGACGCTATCTTCGTCAAATTTTTGCTGTAGGTTACTAGTAATGAGACTATAGCGGGGATTACGTACGGTCGAGATTTGACCATGGCTTCGGAACCTAGAACTTTTTGATCGAATTTAGGCCAAACGAATGAAGATAGAACTTCCAAATTAGTATCAGCGTGTCTCTTTCCATTTCCTTAGTGTCCTTGAAATTTGGGACCAATTGGAGTAGTGGGTCGACCAGCCACACATTTCAGAAGACCTTAACGCATATTTTCGAAATTAATAAAGATAGTAACTTCAACCAAATTTAGAAGTTTCAGATTCGGCACATGGATGCTCTTTACTATTTCCTGCGCGTTCACCTAATTTTGGATCAATCAGAGTGGTGGTTCAGTACCCCTCTTAGACCCCCCAAGGTTTAAAAGCTTATCATCGAAATTAATAAAAATAGTAACTTAAAATTAAGATAGAACGTTCAAATTGTGTACATGGGTTAATTTGTATTGAAAATATGACGGAGACTGCATATGGGCGATATCGTACCATAGTTTCGGGTTCTGGAACCGTTGAAAAATTTAAGGGCTAACGAACGTACATCTGAAAAGCAGTGTAACTCAAAACTATTTTGATGAAATTTAAACACTAGGTTACTTGCAATGAAAGTACAATCTGAACCGGTTCTAGTCAAGTTCGGACAATGAGTTCGGATTCTAGAAGCTTTTGATCGATCCGAGGCCAAAAGAGTATAATTTCGAAGCCAAAGAATGTATTTCCTAAGTGTATTTAGAAATACATTTTTTGCATATTTTGCGTTTATAAGCTTTTCTAATAGGTACATAAACTAACAATTTAAAATAATTGCAATTTTGAAAATTTTTAATTATTAAATATATTATGCTTTGATTAGCTTTTTATCACAAAATTTAATAATTCAAATTTTTTCACTTTTATAATTTTATTAAAATAAATATATTTTCATTTAATACAAGCTTTTTTGTTTTTTAATATTTTTAAATAGATAAATTAGTAAGAATTTGTAATATTTTTGAATAGATAAAGTAATTAGAAAATGTTTTTAGTATTACAAAGTTAATTTGGTTAGCTGTGTCTTACGATCAAACTAATAACAGCTTTTATGGTAGTAGTAGTAACTAGTAACCAGTAACTAACTAGTAACTAGTAACTTTTTTATTAGTATATATATACTTTAATTTTACATTTTTAATTATAATAACTATTAATATAAATTAATTTAACTTGTGGTTTTTTTAATTTCTTCAATACATTTTTTTTTAAATATTTTAAAATTAGTTTCTACTTTAATTTCCCTTGGTTTAATTGATTAAATCTCCTAAAGCCTTTGTATATTAATGAATTTTGGGCGCCAGCTGTTAAGTAATTTTCCAACCTAAAATTAACATCAGCGTTCCTTAGATTATACGGTTGAACGTGCTGGATTAAGTTCATTCTTTGACCTAAATAATTTGGCAGCTTTCCTTTTCTTAAATTAAATATATACATTAGTACATTTAGTTCTATTTTTTTACTTATACTTATCCATTTCAGGCATTCTAGCATTAGTTCTACTGACGTATACCTATTACACTTTAGAATAATTCTCATACCGCGATTTTGGAGTTTTTGCAATCTATCCATATCAGTTTTTGAACATATATATAATATTGTTGAACAATATTCAAAGTGCGGCTTAATTATGGCATTATATATATTAATTGCACATCGTAAAGATACACTGCTTCTAATTCTTCTAAAAAATGCGATCTTTTTACTAATATTTTTGCGAATATAATTAATATGATTCTGAAAGTTAAGCTTTTTGTCAATTATTACTCCTAAATATTTAATTTCTTCAATAGTTTCAATTTTTTCACCATCTATACAAATATTGTCACTTAGACTTCCATTTATAGCCATAGCTTTAGTTTTCATAATATTAATTTTTAATTTATTCATTTTTAACCACTTGCTTAGCATCTTTAAATCCTTTTCTAAATTTATTTTCATTTCGTTAATATCAACCCCATTAATATAAGTTAATGCATCGTCTGCAAATAACATTATTTTAGAGTATTTTAGAACATTTTTGATATCATTAATATATATTAAAAATAATAATGTTCCTAAGACTGATCCTTGAGGTACTCCTAGTTCTATTAAATTACGTTCCGAGGTAACTCCATTTATTTTAGTTCGTTGGTATCTATTACTCAGGTAAGATTCAAACCATTTAAGCTCTTTATTCTCAATACCATACTTTTTTAACTTCAAAATTAATATATTCCTATCAACGGTTTCGAAGGCTCTCTTAAAATCTAAAAATACTGTTATTATTCTTTGCTTATTTTCTATTATTTCTTTCCATTTAATCATTGTCCAATTTAGAGCCGTTTCGCATGAGTGACTTTTACGGAATCCAGATTGTTCTTTTATAATTAACTCATTTTCTTCAACATATTTTTGCAGTTGCATTTGTATAACTTTTTCCAATATTTTTTCTAACGTAGGTAACATATTAATTGGTCTGAATTCTTCACAATTTTTAGTTTTACTTACTTTTTGTATTGGTATTACAAGGGTTTCTTTCCATTTGTCTGGAAATTCACCCAACCTCATTGAGTTATTAATTATTTTAACCAAAATACAGCCTAATTCATTCCAACTATCCAATACCATTTTAATATTTATCATATTATAATCTCTTTTATTATTCATATTTTTACAGATTTCCTTTAATTCATTTTTCGATACTTCTTTAAACTTAAATTTACTATCAACTTGCTCCATCGTATTTTTATAACTTTCGCACGGAATGGATCTATTAATTTCCTTTACACTATCTATAAAATACTTATTAAAATTGTTAGCTATTCTATTACTATCCTTAACCATTGTTGAACCGAATTTAACTTCTCTAATTTCATGTTTTTCTTCTTTTAATACATAATTTTTTATAGCTTTCCATGCTTCTTTTTGATTCTCCGCTTTTTCAATTCTTTTTTCAATAAAGTTATTTTTTGCTTTATTTACTGCAGCTTTATAACTATTTCTTATTACTTTATATCTCTCCCAGTCCTCCTCTACATTACCCAAACACGCCCTCTCATAAATCCAAATTTTATAATTTTTCATTCTTTGTAGTTCATTATTAAACCACCCATTATCTTCTTTAATTTTAATTCTCCTTTTAACTTTAAATTCATTTACTAATTTATTCATCACACCATCTAAATTTCTTACACATAGATTCATATCATTACCATTATTCAGCGCCAAAATATTTCGTTTTCTAAGTTCACTTTTAAACAGCCTTTCATTATACTTAAATGTTTCTATTTCTTTATATATACCACTACATCTATCAATTTTTTTACTCTTGTATTTAAATTCTAATTCTAAAGTTTCATGATCACTAATATTGCAACTCTTATTAGCGGTTACAATCACATTAATCATATTAGTAACTACATAATCAATAATCGTTTTTGAATATTGTGTAATTCTGGTAAAAAAGTTCACGATTTGTTTAAATCCACTATCTGTTATAGTATCCAATAATTCTTTTTTATAACAATCATTATTAAACCAATTAATATTAAAATCACCAGTTATCAAAATATCTTCATTTAATTCTTCTAATTGCCCTAACCAATCCTTAAACATGCTACAAAATTGTCTTTTCTGTGAATGTTCATTAGGAGATCTGTATACTATTACTATTATTACTCTACATTCTTTTTTATTACATCTTACTGCAAGCCACCAAATATTTAATCCAACTCGAAAATTTTGTACCATAGTATACGACCATTCTTTTCTTATAAACATAGCTACTCCTCCCGTGCGTGCCGATTCTGAATCTAACCGAATTAAGTTATACTCTTTTAATTCAATTTCTGCCGAATTAATATCCTCCGTTAAATGTGTTTCACTTAACATTATTATTTCAAATTGGTTTTGTGTAACTATAATTTGTAATTCCTTAAAATTATTTAATAAGCCTTGCATATTTAAATAAACACTTTTAAAACTCTTTAATTGCTAGAATTTTATCTTTTCCCGCTCTACCTTTAACTTGTGCTGATATACCTTACACTCTTTACTTAAAATTGAGTGGTTTATATCTAATTTCAAGTTTAATCTTTTATTCGATTTTTCACAATTGATACATCTTTCTACTATTTCCTTTTTACATACTCGTGAATCATGATCTCCCAAACATTTGAAACATACCTTTTCCGCGTGACAGTCCTTGGCTTCATGATTAAAGCCACAACAATTATAACATCTTCTCACAGATGTCGCATCATAAACCTTTCACCTATCCCAACCAATGTTTATCCTTCCTTTGTGTATCGCCGTTTTAAAATGACTTATATATATCCCATTAAATTTGAACCAAATAGCTGTAGGGTATTTCTAAGTCGGTTGGACCGACTGACTGTTTCCTTACTTGGTTTTGTTCTTATTCGATTTTTTTCTTTTTTTTAGTATCATATTCGTGAATCATGTTGTATGTAGTATGTAGAGTGAAAAATGGTCTACAAATTTAATTGGTACAAATTTAGAGAATAAAAATAAAGGGTATAAAATAGAAATAAAAATATATTATTAATATTAAGTATCAATAGTTACAATACATTTATAATATGCCAAAAGTTTAGAGAGAATTTGAAAAAATATGCGAATAAAATTTCATAGAAATTTTTGACATGAAAATGTTTATCTATATATAATTCTTAATCAATGATCAAACTTAATAAATGTTACGAATACTAAAGCAATGTTGGTACAAAATTTTAACGTTCTCGAGCTGCCGTAGTGCAAATTTTTAAATAAAAAATTAAATACGTTGCCGTAGTGCAATTTTTTATAAATAAGTATCAAAATATTTTAAAGGAAGTATCAAAATTATACTATGTCGAATTGACACACAATTTCGAATACAATCTTGGTTCAATAATTAAAATGGCGGGGGTTCAGCTAATTTTAAAAATAAACACTTCTAGCTAATTTTTATAACATACTAGCTAGTACCCGGTGCGCGTTGCTGCGCCTCTCAATGGAGGTTTAATTGAAGATGATGTTACTGCAAAAAGTTAACACAAAAATTACACACGGTTTACACATGTAAATTTTAAAATGTATGAAAGCAATCTTTTTAAAACGATTTTTCTAGGATTATCCTAGGATTTTTTGAAACTCTCTGTAATTCAAAGCAGTACAATCTACTTTCCAAAAATTTGACGTAATTTACTTCCAAAAAAATTTTTTTGACCAATCGTAGGACCGACTGTTAACAGTCTCAACTCCATTTTCAAGTTGCTTCACACATATAAAATTTGAGGTAAACCGGTTAAATCCTTTCTAATTTAGAGTTAAGTAACGCAAAAATCTATTAAAAGCCACTGTGCTCCACTGGGTTAACGGAACTACACTTTCTCTTTAGGCAAAGCAGTATTGCGCAAAATTGGACGTAATTTGCTTCCAAATCACTCAACAAAATTTTTTTGGGGCTTTCTTTTTAGCCAAAGCAGTACTTCGCAAATTTTGACAATATTAGCTTCCAAAATTATTTTGACCAGCCGACATGGGTTAACAAATTCCAAATCTGTTAATAGTGTCAACTCAATTCGCATAGGGGAGCACGTATACAAAATTTGAAGAAAATCGGGCAAACCGTTTTTAATTTAGAGTTAAGTATTGAAAAAACCTATAAAAAGCTGTTAAGCCCCAATGGGTTAATGCAATACAATAAAATTTTTTTTGGGGCTTTCTTTAAAGCCAAAGCTGAATTTCGTAAGATCGGACAAAATTTGGACCCAAAATTTTTTTTTACCACCCGTCGGCTCAACATGGGTTAACAAATTCCAAAACTGTTTATATTGTCAACTCAATTCTCAAGGAGCATCACGTATACAAAATTTGAAGTCAATTGGTTAAACCGTTTCGAATTTACAGTAAAGTATTGAAAAAACCTATAAAAAGCTGTTGGGCCGCAATGGGTTAATGGAACTCAACAAAATTTTTTTTGGGGCTTTCTTTTAACCCAAAGCAGAATTTCGTAAAATCGGACAAAATTTGGGCACAAAATTTTTTTTAACCATCCGTCGGCCCGACATGGGTTAACAAATGCCAAAACAAATAATAGTGTCTACTCAATTCTCAAAGAGCAACACGTATACAAAATTTGAAGTCAATCGGTCAAACCGTTTCGAATTTAGAGAAAAGTATTGAAAAAACCTATAAAAAGCTGTTGGGCCGCAATGGGTTAATGGAACTCAACAAAAAATTTTTTGGGGCTTTCTTTTAAGCCAAGGCAGAATTTCGTAAAATCGGACAAAATTTGGGCCCAAAATTTTTTTTGACCACCCGTCGGCCCGACATGGGTTAACAAATTCCAAAACTGTTAATGGTGTCTACTCAATTCTCAAAGAGCAAAACGTATACAAAATTTGAAGTCAATCGGTCAAACCGTTTTCATTTTAGAACAAAGAAGTTTAAATACTTGCACCACAGCCCCAACTTGGCGGCCCATTAGAGCAAAATTTTTGGGCCACGATTTCTTTCCGTACCCAAAAACTCCTATATACAAATTTTCATGAAAATCGGTTGGGCAGTTTCGGAGTCTATTCGCTACAAACAAACATACAAACAAACAAACAAACAAACAAACAAACAAACAAACAAACAAACAAATAAACAAACTTTCATTTTTATATATATAGATTATATGTATATTTGAATTTTTTTATTTTTTGTAACAAATAGATGTGTCAAATTTACATACTATTTTTATATTTCAGTTTTGGTTACAAAATCTAGCTTCAATAATTAAGTTAAAGGAGGTTCGGCGCCGGCAGCCCCTGTTGCATATAATTCAACAATTTTAGCTTGTTTTTATACAATTGTATATGAAAATTCAAAAATTCTTTCTTTTTTCTATGAAAAAGTTAACACGAGATCCCATACCATATGACTTTCAAGGTGTACATTATTTATATTATAACCGAAAGAAATAGTACATCCTTACGTCTAAAACTAATAACCTTGCTATTATTAATGTTTGGTTCTAACTTATTAGAGAAGCACCATTCTTGTAAAGAACTCGCATTTGTCTGAAGTAGTGCAACATTATAACCATTTTTCATTAAATGATAAATCTTGAGATCGTCAGCAAATGCAACATGTGACACAACGAAAAGTGTCCTAGAAAGATCGGAATTGAATGTATTAAACAAAAGTGGACCTAAGTGGCTACATTGCGCAACTTCTGATGTAACAATAATTGAGTCCGACAATAATTATTGAAATATGATATTTTGCGATCTATTTGTAGTCTGTATCTGTATCAGATAATTGCTCAAATAAACAATTAATGATTATTGCTCACTTAATTAACCATCACAAAAAACTGGTCATCATTTACAAGGGTTAGTGTGGTAGTAAAATGATGCTACTCTGCTATTTTTTTTTTTTTTTTGTTCCTTTTCCACTCCTTTAAGGAGTATAGGGCATTCACCAAGTTTTTATTTTAAAATAGGCTTCAGTTTATTTAATCATAATATTCACTAAGCCGTTGATTACTCGGCTGTAGCTATTGTATAAGGTTTTGAAATATGAATGCACAAATGTTAACTTTGTGCGCCATATATAATCTTACACAAGAATTATTTAGATATTTTTATTAAATCTTATTTTATATTACGATATAAACTATTACGATATAAGTAAACAATTTTACGATATTTTTTATTGGATATGATCTGACCGGGGTTTAAACCCGAGACCTTCCACATGAAAGGCGACGTCTTTACCACTACGCCATTGGTCAGATCTCTACTATTAAAACTATAAAAATAAAGATAATTAAATTAAGTTATTAAAATAAAAGCAAATTAACTTAAAACTCATGCCAACAACACTGAGCCTAGCGTTAGAAATGCAAGATAATTTACGAATGCTAGATCAATCCTACTAACTGCGAGAACTACTCATGCTTGCGTAAAGTCTGGCTCTCAATGTTAATTTGTTAACGTTAGTACCAAGGAGCTCAGACCTTCAGTCAGTCTCTCTTAACATACGCAAAATTGGCTCAAATTTACAGTGTGTAGAGTGGTGTGAGATGTTAAAGAGCTCGGCCGATATTAAATTATTTAAATTTTCTCTAAACCTCATTTGTTCACGAATAACAGGTGAATTAATTTTATCACGAATAATTTTCTGAACAAATATTATATCCGCCACTAGACGCCGTGACTTAAGGGATTTCATATTAACAAAAAGAAATCTAGCTCCATTTGGCGGAAGACGTATTGGATATGCCCTAGCAAGATCGCGTAGAGCGTAACGGAGAAATTTTTTTGTACTGATTCAATACGTGAAATGTCTACGATAGGGAGATCATACTTGACTTGCATATTTAAGTATAGGTTTTACAAAAGTAACGAAGAGTTGTTTTGTGATATAGAGATCAGAACATTCCTTTGACCAACGCATGACAAATCCAAGAGTTAAGTTAACTTTATTAATTATAAAGTTGTAGTGGTTCTTTAAATCCAGGATGAGTTCCAAATCAGAAGCACAATCCGTTCTTTTTATAGGTTGATTGTTTATATTGTAATCGTATTTGATAGTTGAGTCCAATCTTAACCTTGAAAAGCTCATAATTTGGAATTTTCAAAAGTTTAATACGAGATTGTTGTTTCTGCACCATGAGTCAAATTGATTAATTATGCCATACAGCAATAATTCACAATCACGAGGTAAGGTTATAGTTTTGTAGATTTTGGTTTCAACAGCTAAACTAAGAAGGTAGGAGTGGGATAGATTTTGGGGACTGTCATAGGTCGAAACTATGAAAATTAAGGGACCTAGATAGCTTCCTTGCGGGATTCGCGACGTAAGTCACTGAAGTTGTAGATCTAAAAAGAACTTGGCAAGACCTATATGACAGAAATGATAATAGCTATTTTAGGCTATGATTTACAAATCCTAATACTTCAAGCTTTTGATGGATAATTTTATCAGGTCCTTACTGATATCAGTGAATACCACGTCCACATTTTTTTTCGTTTCCATGATTTTTTACGTATCAGAAACAAATTCGGTTAGATTGGTAACCGTAGACCTACCCTTTTGAAAGCCATGCTGTTCTGGTGGTATAAATTGTTGACAATAGTCAAAGAAATGAGAGAAAATTATTTTTTCAAACAATTTAGGAATAGATGATAATTTAGTAGTTGGTCTATAATGACTAACATCATCAGGAGATCCTTTCTTATGTACTGGGTTGACAAACAAAAGTATTCAGGACACGGGGAAGTAGCTACATTGAATGGACAAACTAAATAGTTTACAAAGAGGTTCAATCAAGGTTGGGCACATTGTTTTAATTTTATTAGTTGAACCCCGATGGGGCCGCATGGGAAGTCATCTTTTAAAGCCAAGAAGTGAGGCATTAAAATTTCTTCTGTTATAAGAATACTCTTAATGTCAAAAGTTAAATGAAATGGAGGAACAAAACTATTTAAATACGACTGATTCAGCTCAAATACCCAGTTTTGGTAGGTTTTGGAGAAAAATGTGGCAAAAAAGTTAGAAACAATCTGCGAGTTATTTGATGTTGCATTAACGTATCGCAAAGCAGATGGATACAGGATACCTTTCTTTTTCTTACGTTTACTATTCAAAATCAAAAAAAATCGCGGATTACAAAAAAGTTGAGAATTATTTCTTGATAAAGAATCTTTATAAAGAATATCAGATAAATACTTGATATCAAGAAAAGTATTATAGTGGTCAACGGAGTTAGTTTCAATATATTTTTTCCACGCAGAATTATGTTTGTTCCTCAAAGAACGCAATTCGTTGCATGACCATGGAACTGAGTAGTTAGAATTTTTATGAGATTTTATAGGAATTTCTAATCGAAAAATTGTGGTTAACTTCTCATCAAATTATTTTAGGCAAGTGTTTATGTTTGATGAAGAGAACATTGATTCCACTTCATGGGAGTCAAAGATAGAGTTTAAGTATGAAAAATCAAACTTTGGATAATTCTCAAAAAAAATGGTTCATTAGATTGATTTACAACAATTTCCAGCAATTTCCATGGTCTGAAGAAAAATTTTAGTAGAGCATCGAGAGGTTCTTTTTTGTATTGGGTGATATTTTCTAATGCAATAAGAATTCATTAATTAGTATTCTTTATAGGAGGATATTCAATAAAGAAAAGATCCCGAAATACCTAAAGAAGGCAAGTTTTTTTAGTCGAATTTTGTGATGAACACGATTGAATGCTTTGAGATAGTTCGTGTAAATAGCAACAACTTGGTGCCCATTTTCCATTTATTAAGTATTTCAGAACTCTAAACTAAAAGGTTTGTTGTTGTGGAACGAATTTTTCTGAATCCATGTTGCTGTTCGTTTAGTTTTGTATTTATGATGGGTGTAATTTTGTCTACATCAATGTCTTCGAATAACTTTGGAATAGTTGATAGAATAGCAATTACACCACGGTAATTTTTGGCGAAGTATTTATCACCCTTTTTTTGGATAGGGATTAGATAAGAACATTTCCAGAAAAAAGGAAAATACCTAAGGAAAAAGATTTATTAAAAATAAAATGAAGCGGATCATTGAGAAAACTGACACAGTTGTATAAAAAGGTCAGTTGAAATAGGTTTAGTTCTATACCTTTTTTAGTATCAAGTTATATGCGATTGCTTCAAATACTTCCATGTCTGAAAAGTATAAATCCGTAATAATGGGATTTGAATTATTTATTAAGTTAGAGAAATCAAAATCAATTGCTTGTATAGACGATAAACTCTTTAAAAAGAATTAGCAAAACAATTGCCGATAGTTTTAGGACAATTAGAAGACGTGTTTTGACCTTGAGTTTGGGTAGCCGTAAGTTTTACGTTTTGTGTTAACGAAGTTAAAACTTTTTAGGATCTGTAATTATTTTGTTGCGTATATTAGTGAGATAACTATCACAAGCTAGGTTAGATTTTTGTTTAAATTTAAAAGTAAGATCCTTATACTTGTTTAATAAGTAATTATTAGGCTCAATACCCTGTTCGTTTAGCAAGTCTTCCCAATTGATGACTGGCAAAGCATTACTGATGCTGAAGATGTAAGATTTGGTAAAAAGTTGTATAGAAGTGGAAAATTCGGAGATGATTATGATGAGGAGTCTTAGTAAAAAGGTTTTCTGAATCATCAGCGAGCCTTACCACCACTCTATCATATGTATTCTTGAATGAAAAATCTAACCATTTGCTATAATTATTCGCATAATTTGGTACTGTAAATCGTTCCCATAAAATGCATTAAAAATATCGAAATTTATTACGTCCTGAAAGTTGAATTATTTTCAATACAAATCAAACCGGTGAATATTAAAGTCAATTAAAAGCTATTTATCACAACAATTAAACTCTTGAGTATCATTTTTATATCTCTGAGCACATAAATAAATATTTTATTAATGTCAATAAAGTAATACAAATTTCCAATAATGTTGTTGATCAAAATTTTATGAATCAATTCGGGCGATCAATATTTTCTAATTTTCAATTAACACTAACTAACATGGATAAAGTCAGTGCAGCGATTAAGTCTTTAAATTTAAACGCAGCAACAGGATATGATGATGTATCAAATAAATTTATTAACAGGTTCGCTGGATATCTAATTCTCATCCTGGTGAAATTCATAGACAATACTTTTCAATCCAGTACTTTTCCCCCTTCACTGAAAACAGCTATTGTAATTTCAGTTTTTAAAAAAGGGAATTAAACCAACTGTTCTAATTATCCTCCGGTGTCCATATTACCAGCTTTTTCGAAAATATTTTATAATTAAAAATAGGTTGAAAGATTTTATAAATTCTAATGGTATTTTAAGCGAGGACCAGTTTGGTTTTGAAACAAGTAAAGAAATAGTCAGTCGGTGCAACCACAAAAGCTGGTAGTTTGATCGTAAGACATAGCTAACTAAATTAACTTTATAATACTAAAAAAATTTTCTAATTACTTTTATCTATTCAAAAATTATACAAATTCTTACTAATTTATCTATTTAAAAATATAAAAAACACAAAAAAACTTGAAATGAATAAAAATATATTTGTTTCAATTTAATTACAAAAGTGAAATAAATTTGAATTATTAAATGTTGTGATAAAAAGCCAATCAAAGCATAATACGAGTATATTTAATAATTCATATTTTTCAAAATTGCAATTAATTTAAATTGTAAGTTTATGTACCTTTGTAAAGGTTATAAACGCAAAATATGCAATAAATGTATTTCTAAAATACAATTACAAATTTAAAATTTTTTATGTAATTAATTTAAATATAAAAATTAATTTAACATAAAGTACCTTTGAATATAGCTATCGTACACAATGTCTTAATTATATAACACCTATGTTAATAATTCAATCTAATATATAAAGGAGAAAATTTATTTGTTTGTTTGCTTGACCAGGATTCACGTGAAAACAACTGGTCCAATTGTCACAAAATTTTAAAGGGATAATTCTGAGAGCCCGAACCTATGTCACCGGTTATATTACATTTTTATAAGTCAACAGGTTGTGGCTCCAGAGCCGTTTTAAGCTTTTTTGTTTTTTTGATGTTGAGTGAAAACGGTTTGACCTTGAAATTTTGCACGGCCTGGCGGGCTTCTAAAAAATTTTGTGTTTCCGATTTGTGTCTAATTATACAGGGTGATTTTGCACTTAAAAAGAGAGGCTGACACAAAGTTTTGTTGATTTCGGTTAACCCATTTGGGCAAGAGGGCCCAATGAAGCATTTTCAATATTTTTAATGTCGAGTTAAAACGGTTTGATCGATTGACTTGAAGTTGTGCACAAATGTTCCTCTTAGCAACCAGAATTTCTTGTATAAACTTGGTTGGAATGAATTAACCCATTTCTGCCTGACGGGCTTCGAAAAAAAATTGTGTTTCCGTTTTGTGTCCAATTTTACAGGTTGATTTTGCAGTCCAAAAGAGAGGCTAAAAAAAGTTTTAGTTAAGTATGACTAACTCGTTTTCACCCGAAAATTTTGTATCATAATTATAAAAACCCACAGGGTTAAATTTGGTTTTGACCTGTTTATGCGTTTTGCACAAAGATTCAATGAAATTTTAAAATTTCTGGTATTAACGCAAGTTAACCTTTATTCCAAAAGCTCACTTAATTAATAAGACTAATTTTTTTGCTCTACTTAGATAGTCTCAAATAGTACAAAAGCTAAATAAGACAATATAAATAACAATAAAAATAAAGCTAATAACGAATCCGAATAGTAGTATCTTTAAATTTAAATAACATAACATTTTCCTTCTCCACATTTTTTCGTAAGTCTTTGTTTTTTAAAAATAGATTTCAGTGTGAAATTGCAGTTTTCTTCAAATGAAATCTAAAAACCAAAAAATTCAATTTCGTATAATATATAAATTTAAATTCATAGTATTTTAAAACAGTTTTTCCAAAAAAGAAGCCTAAACTTCTCTCATAAAATCATAAAAAAACGGGGAAGAGTGTAGTAGAACTTTCAGGTAAGTACTAAACAAAATATAAGTTGAAAAGCAGATTTTTAAACCTTTTTCTAAACCATCGACTATATTTTATTCAAACGTTGACAATTCAAGAAAACTACTATTGACATAGTATAATGACATAATGGCAAATTTAGTTACCCTTTTGACTTATAGTCATTTTAATTCAGTTAACATTATTCGCTGGAAACCCACCATCCTCAACTGTATTGGTAAGCAGCACCAAATTGTCAAGAACCACCACGTATAGAAAAATTAGAGTTAATCGTTAAACTGTTTTGCAAACTGGTTTTTAAAGTTTTTGTTTCGCAAACGGTTAAAAGAACTCGACAAAAAATTTTTTTAAACATTCCCTTAATTCAAAGAAGTTTTACCTACTTTCAGAAATAGGCCGCAATTTACTTACAAATTTTTTTTTGAACAATCGTCGGGTCGGCATGGTTTAACAAATTCCATGTCTGTTAATTGCGTGAACTCCATTCTCAACACATGTACAAAATTTGAAGTCATTAGATTAAATCATTTCTAATATATTGTAAAGCAATGAAAAAACCTATAAAAATCTGTTGGACCACAATGGGTTAACGGAACTCCACAAATATTTTTTGAGGCTTTATTTTCAACCATAATAGTATTTCAAAAAATTGGCTGAAATTTGCTTTTTTAAAATTTCCACTCTTCTGGGTAACGCCGGATAAATCTG
This sequence comes from Dolichopus griseipennis, assembly GCA_963082915.1. Classification (NCBI taxonomy): domain Eukaryota; kingdom Metazoa; phylum Arthropoda; class Insecta; order Diptera; family Dolichopodidae; genus Dolichopus; species Dolichopus griseipennis. Next base: position 158,872,234 of record OY720441.1, on the reverse strand, counting down.
CTAGTAAAACATATGATATAATAAAAATTAAAAAAAAGGAATTTAATCGTTTACTAAAAAAATGTTTTGTTTTTAATTTATAAAATATTACACAAAATATGTTTTATGGTACATAAACTAACAATTTGTATTAAACATTTATTTCAAGTTTTTTTGTTTTTTAATATTTTTAAATTATATAAATCAGTAAGAATTTTTAATTGTTTTGAATAGATAAAGTAATTAGAAAATGTTTTAAGCATTAGAAAGTTAATTTGGTTAGCTCTGTCATACGATCAAACTAATAAGAGCTTTTATGGTTTTAAAACGACTTACGGATTTCTCAATAAATTTGAACCAAATAGGTGTAGGGTATTTCTATATGTATATTTCTATATATATAGGTGTAGGGTATAAGTCGGTTTAGTTTTATACGCAAAATATACAATAAATTTATTTCTAAAATACAATGACATATTTAGAACTTTTCATATAATTCATTTAAATATAAAAGTAAATGTTACATACATGCAGCAAGCACCTTTGAACAAAACTTAAGTATGGTAGGTATACAATGTCTTAAATATATACTTTCTAAAAAGAAAACCTTAAAAAAATTATATTGATGAATTAAAAATTATAGAAATGATAAAAAACGTCCGTAGTTCTAGTAATACTTTAAACTTTATTTGAACTTTATATTTTAATATTTGTACCTACTAAATTATTTTTCTATTACCACTTATACTAAATACTTAGTATAAGAAAAAAGTACCGGAAATTTAGTAAAATCAGATTATAAAATAGTACTTATCAGTAGATATACTTATTATTAGAAAATCATTAATATATATAGTATTAGTATTAGTGTTATATACATTAAGAAATAAATAGTATTATCGATCAAGATACGAGTATTTATTTATTAGAACCCAATATGTATAATTACTAAATTATATATTTATATTTATTAAAATTCGTTATATAATTGCTTATTCGTTATATTATAAAATTTCTTTATTTTGCATAGGAGATTTTCCCACGTAAATTGGAAACAGTTTTTATTAGAGAATCTAACGAACAATAAATATAAAAACCAGGAAAAGTGACAAACTTAAAGAAGTCAAGTGAATTTCAAGTGAACTTGCCAATTTATTTGAAAATTACGAATTCTATAGAGAAGAATGTTCAAAATATAATGTATAAAAATGAACTAAAAAGGACGTATTATTATACAAAAATTTATTTAAAATTTATTATACATTATATAATAAATTTTAAAGTGACTGTATACTATATATTATGTACATACATATTTGTTATTAAAATACACTTCAAGTTTTTTAAGTTTTCGAGTTTTACTAGTTGTGTATGTGTACGCGTAGTAATCAAGTTTCATATCACGATTAGAATATTTGCCTATAATATAAGTAAATTTATATCTATTTTACTTCTACAATAATTTATTTCGTTTTATTTTGTTTTAAGTATAGACACAACGAAGCAAATTTAAAAAAACGTACATTTTCGTAATTCTTACTTACATTATCATTTTATTTAGAAATAATAAAAAAATGTCACGTAAAAAACTTCATAAATCTTGAAAATCACAGAATAAAATTATTTTAAATATTTTTCAAAGGTTTTTTAATTTTACATTTAAAATCGTAAATTTAAAATTATATTATTAATTTACTTAAAACATAATAAAGTTATATTAAAAAATATTTATAAAAGGAGATGCATACATATGGTTTTATTAAAATTAAAAGCAAAATATTTAATGAAATATATATGAAATATATATGTTTATTTAATATTATTATTCAATTAATAAGTTATAAGTGTGAATTATACCAAATTAGTTATTAAATATTCAATTATACGTGTCAATTATACAATATTAATTAATAAATATAATACAACTTGAATATAAAAAGATTTAATAATTTTACTTCTGTTGAATCCTTAATTGCTTGTATCCATGTCCACGGTTTTTCAAGAAGAGAAAGAACTCGGAAATAATCTTCATTTTATATTTCGTTTTAGTAGTATTAGTAGTAGAACATATTATATTTTGTAATAGATTAATTTCGAAGTGTATAAGAGTGGATTTCCATTTATTACATTCCACACGGCCTTTCCTGATGATCTTCGGCCCCTGAAGATGTCTAAAAGAGAATGTTAATTTAGTAAGAGTTATTACGCATCTTCGAAATTTATTCACGGTTTCATTCTATCTGCGCTCGTGTCGGTCATATTCGGTCCTTCATGTTCTCCTTCTTTCTGGACTTGATACCTATCAAACTCTTTGATAGTAACTATCCGGTATGGTCCTAGGTATTTTGGAGAAATTTTAAACCAGTTCCGAATTGTACCTTTTCAATAGCTACCAAATCTCCAAGTTGGTATTTTGTGGCGTCCTTTCTTTTCTTATTGAATGTTTTCGTCCTGGATAGCGGCAATTTCTTTTATTGCCTTTTCACGTTGTTCTTGACGTTCATATTCAAATTCTTTTATATATTCTTCATTTATAGTGTCAATAATTCTTAAATCTTTTTGAGTTTTCATCGCACAACCCGTAATCAGCTGAAATGGGCTGGTTTTTATTGCGCGTTGATAAGTCGCATTAATTATTTGTTGTACCGGCTTGACATAATTGTGCCATTTTTCGTTTTCTTCTAAAGAAAGTTTCGTTAAAGTCTTTATCACTACAGAATGAGCCCTTTCGATCTGACCGTTTCCTCGTGGTACTCCGACAGTGATGAAATGCAGTTGGATGTTTCGTTCTTTACAATAATTTTGAAATAGGTTTGATATAAAGGCTCCTCCTTTATCTGCTATTATCCTTTCTGGTTAACCAAAAGTTTCTGCAATTATCTCGAGTTTTTGTATAGCTTCCTCGCTGCCAAGTGTTTTGGTCGGAAAAAGCAAAAGAAATTTGGTGAATCCATCGATTACGAAAAATATATATTTGTAATTCTTTTTTGTAGCTGTCATTGGTCCCAAGTGGTCGATATGCAATGTTTCGAATGGGCGTTCTCCTTTCGGGATTGGTTGTAGCAAACATTCTGCCTTTCCCGTCTTCCTCTCAGCTAATATACAGCGTACGCAATTGTTTATATGTGTTGCTATTCTAGGTTGAAGGTCTAGAATGTAGAAGTCTTTCTCGATAATTTCTTTCATCTTCTTGTGATGGAAATGTCCCATTTCGTGAACTTCTTTAATGATATAATTTTTCATCGAATCTGGAACGACAAAAAGCAAATTATTATTTATGTTTTTGTAAAGAATTTTGTTCTGAATAATGTAATCTTTATACGGTTTTTCTCGTAGTATTTCAATGATGGCAAGTAAGTGTTGGTCTTCCTGTTGTGCTTCTACTAACTTTATTAAGAATTCGCTTTTTTGGAACATGCGCATAATGATCGGATTTCTGCTCAGAGCATCTACGTGTCGCATTTTACTACCAGCTCGGTGTTCCAGCTGATAATCAAATTCCTCCAGTAACAGAGCCCATCTAGCAACCCTAGTTGTGAGATCTTTCTTCTTCATGGTACCTTCAAACGCTTTACAATCCGTAACTAGCTTAAATTTTTGGCCAAGTAGATAAACCCGGAATTTTTTTAAAGCTTCAACAATAGCAAGCACTTCCAACTCGTATGACGTGTAGTTTCTCTCGGCTTCGTTGGTTTTTCTACTATAATAATAAATAGGGTGAAGTGAATCATCTGTGCCATCCTTTTGCAGCAAAATTGCGCCGTATCCGTCTTGAGATGCATCAGTGTGCAGCTCTGTATGTGCTCCATATCTAAAAAGGTTCAAAATGGGTTTACTTGATAAAGCTTGTTTTATCTCGTTGATGGCTGCCATTTCTACCGGTCCAATTCTGAAATAAATATTTTTCTTTAAAAGTTCATGTAATGAGCGTGCCTTTGTAGCAAAGTTTGGTATAAACTTTCTAAAATAATTAGCTAATCCTAAGAAGCTTTGAAGATTTTTGACTGTGGAAGGTATTGGAAAGTTCAATACGGCTTTTGTCTTCAAGCTGGATGGTGAAATACTGCCATTACAAATCCTATATCCGAGATTCGCAAACCGTTCCCAGCAGCTACATCCAATACTATCTCCAATCGCTTGATGCCCTCTTCTAACGTCTGCGACGGTATGATGATATCGTCGATATAAACTATGACTAGGCTTTGTATAATGAGATCCCTAAGAATAAAATTGATATATTTTTGGAAAACACTGGGCGAGTTGCAGAGTCCGAATGGGACCTTATTGAACTCAAATTGTCCGCAGTGTGCGACAAATGAAGTGAACTTCCGGCTTTCCTCTTCTATCGTTACGTGATGAAACCCATTTTCAAGGTTTAGTGTGGTGAAATATTTGGCCGATTGCAATTTGTCTATTTGCTCCTCGATGTTTGGCAAAGGATACCTATCTTTGATCATCTTTTTATTTATTCCGCGATAGTCAATACATAAACGATAAGAATTGTCCTTCTTTTTAACGAGAACTATTTGGCTTGCGTAGTCGGATGCACTCTCCCTTATAATTCCTTCGTTTAGTCACTGGTTGATTTGTTGCTCGATAACTTTGAGTTCGTATGGTGGAAATCTCCTGGGAGGTCTATAAACTGGATTGTCGTCTACCGTAATAATCTTCATTCGAACTGTTGATTCTTTTGGAAATTTTGGGGAGTAGTCTTTTATTAAAGCAATTACCTTATTTTGCTCATTCTTTTCGAGGTGTGTTAGTCCGAAAACTTCTTTAGGTTCCTCCAAGTTTTGGTCCAAACTAATTTTAGTTAAATAGCACGAACGGTCTTTGTCTTCATTACCTCCGCTTATACTCCTTCCTTCGGGCATGTTCTTTTGGATAACAATTTTGCCATTGCTTATATTGACGGTGGCTTGACTCAGTAAATTCATTCCGATTATCATATCGGGTTTCAAACATGATTCTTCCACAGAATGAACTTCTATATTTTCATAAGTTTCACCATTGATCTCTATGGCTGCTTTACATGATCCCTTAGTTTTGATGTTAGAACCTAAGCCATTAATTACTATTGGTGAATTCCTAAAATTATAATTTGGATTAATTAAATTAAAATAACATTCTTTTAACACGCATATGTCGCTTCCAGTATCCATGAGACATTCGAAACCAATATTATTGATTTTAGCCCTAATACGCATATTATTTTTCGGATTTTCTATAAAATGCGTTGATGCATTTTTATTTACACCACTATGTCTATTATAGTCGTTCGCCGGCTCTTCCTTACATTCTGGCCTTTTGTGTCCATATTTGTTGCACCTAAAACATTTCGGGCCGTTACCTTTTCGTGGACAATTATGAGCCTCATGTTCAACTGATCCGCAATTAAAACAATAACGTTGACGAATTTTTCCCCTTCCTTCTATTTTACTTATAGTTATATTTCTCTTATCCAACGTTGGTTTTGAACTTTCACTTTTCGTCATTTTTTCGTATATCAGTAATTTTTCCTTTAATTCAGAGATGGTCTTGGCACCAAAAAGAATCATTTTATTACTAGGTATGTCCTTTATTCCGTCTATAATGTAATTTATTAATGTAGCTTCATCTATTTCAATTTGAGAGGCGATATCGAGCATGCAGTACAAATATTCACGAAGAGATTCCTCATACTTTTTCTTTCTTTGCCGTAACTTAGCGTGAACATCGGCACTGGTGACCCTTGCTTAAAATTCCTTAAGTAGTTCATTCTTCAGAACACGGTAGCAGAAAGGTTTTACTTCATATTCCACGAATAATTTAGCAGCCCCTGTTAATGACCTTTTACAAAAGAAGAATTTCTGTAATTCATTCCATTGAAATACGCTCGCATACTGATCGAACTCGTCTATCCATTTCCTAACACTAATGGTTTCATCACCATTAAACTTTCTAATCACACTTTCAGCTTCACTAAAATTAATTTTTGTAGTCTGGTTGTTTTGGGAAGAACAATTAGGAGGTGTTGGCTCGAAATCAACAATCGAGTCGCTGCGCTGTATTATGCGACGCCTTCTCCCGCTCATTCTGAATAAATTAATAACCTCTGTTTAAATAATAATTAAATTTAAAAATTAGTTTTTATTTATTTATTTTTCCCCTTTTTTTTTATTTTATTTTTTATTTTTTTTTAATAAATGTAACAATGTAAATTAGTTAAGCATAAAATTTGTTTTAATACAGTTTAGAATCATCTGTTGGTAAAATATTTAATTTTTCGTAATGAAATTTATTAAAGTTTGTTCTTAATATTTTGTTGAATTTATTTTTAATATAAGTTTATAAGTTTCATATAGAAGATTTCATCGGTTGATGACAATATTTAATTTTCAAAATAATTTTTTTTTTTAGAATTTTTAAATTTTTGTATATTGTAGTTCTCGGTATTTTTGCTAAAATTTATTTTCAATAATAAGTCCATATATATTTTTTTTTTAATAGAAATTCTGTAATTTTTAATAAGCAATATTTAACTATTTAATTTTTTGTAATAAAATTTATAAAAGTTTTACTTTTTGACTGAGTAATTCTTGATATATATATTTTTTTTAAGTTTATTTTTAATATCATTTTATAATTTTTATACAGAACATTTCATAAGTTGATAGCAATATTTAATTTTTGAAATAAAATTAAAATATTTTTTTTTAAATTGTAAATTCGGTAATTCTAAGTAACATCCTAAAGTGATTTAAATATTAATTCATTTCAATTGCTTATATTTCTTACTTCTTTTAACAAAATTTATTTATTGTTATGCAAAATTTATTAATAACTTTAATTTTAACTACACTGAAATCTTTGACTCGGCCTACGTAAATTGTAACTTAGCATTAAAATATATGTACCCTTTTATCATTATTATAAATTTTTTTTTTTTTTTTTATTATATTTTTTAAATATATTATTAAATATAAAAACATCTGTTCACCAACATAAATTTTTTTTTTTTTTAAGAAATTTAATAAGTTTGCTGTTTTTACTTCTTTTTACTTTTTGCTTTTGAGTCTGCGTGCACATCCCGGTTGAGCCCCCATATGGTTTTATTAAAATTAAAATATTTAATGAAATATATATGAAATATATATGTTTATTTAATATTATTATTCAATTAATAAGTTATAAGTGTGAATTATACCAAATTAGTTATTAAATATTCAATTATACGTGTCAATTATACAATATTAATTAATAAATATAATACAACTTGAATATAAAAAGATTTAATAATTTTACTTCTGTTGAATCCTTAATTGCTTGTATCCACGTCCACGGTTTTTCAAGAAGAGAAAGAACTCGGAAATAATCTTCATTTTATATTTCGTTTTAGTAGTATTAGTAGTAGAACATATTATATTTTGTAATAGATTAATTTCGAAGTGTATAAGAGTGGATTTCCATTTATTACATTCCACATACATGCACGGTTGAGATCGGACCATAGGTTCGGATCCTAGAACTTTTTAATAGAATTTAGGCAAAACGTGCATTATTCCGAAACCAATGAAGATAGAACCTACAATATAGGTATCATACCTCTTCCAATTTCCTTAGTGTCCTTAAAATTTAGGACCAATTGGGGTAGTGGGTCGGGGACCATCCATACAGTTCCGATGACTTTAAAGCATATCATTGAAATTAATAAAAAAATTAGCTTAAAATTAAGACCATTTAGTTTAAAAAACCTTAAGGTTGCGAAGACCTTAGAGCATAACTTCGAAATTAATAAAGATAATAACTTGAAACAAATGTAGAAGCTTCCAATTTGGCACACGGGTGTTCTGTACAATTTTCTAATTTATGATCAATTGCAATGATTATTTAGGTACTTCTCTTAGACCTCCTAAGGTTTTTAGTCTTTCTTTATTAGCAATATGAAATATACAATGAATTAATTTCGTATATAATAGTTATAATAAAATTTTAAAGAGCTTAGCATGAGCTATTTAGTCGTATAGATTAAAAAATATATGAATTTATTATAATTTGATTCTTATTGATTCTTATTTAATATTAATTTTATTGAAAGCTTGAAATATATTCTTGTTCGACATTAAATTTAGTTTTAATTTCATTTAATTTGAAGTCATTAGATTAACATTCAGGATTAGAACTAATTAGAAGTAATTAACGTTAGAGATTATGTTACTAATTTAGACTACATTAGACTACAAATCATAGATTTTAAGTTTTACTTTAATACTGTCTTATCCTACACAAAGTGTATTTGACTACAAAGATCAATTTAAATTTTTTTTTTTTTTTTGCCGGCACCTCTACGTGCTAACTGTTCACTGTGATAGACTAAACAGCCTTACTATATATGTAACAATTTAAACATAAGATAGTACTACGCCTTATAACATGTACAAAATGTCTTAGATTTTCAATAAATACAGTCCTATTTTTGTTTATATTGTAATAATTTTGTATTTGAGTTATATGGTATTCTATATCAGTGAGTTATATTATTTAATTGATATATTTATTTACATTTTATATATGTTTATATTGTTATATTTATGTATTATAAATATATTTTATAAATAATTATTAATTATTGATTAAGCCATTAATTTGAACCCAATGGCGAATGGTAGCTGAGTCGAGTTAAAAAACCAAGTAAAAGTTTTTTTGCTTTCACTGGGATTCGAACCGGGGCCTCTCGCATGAACGGTCGGCACTCTAACCACTGTGCCACCCAGCCGATAAATTGTTAATAAGTTGCATATGGGCGAATAGGTTTAAAAGCTGATCATCGAAATTATAAAATTAGTAACTTAAAATTAAAATAGAACGTTCCAATTCTGTACAAGAGTTAACTCGCACTGAAGGGTACAGCGAGGACTGCATATATGCGAAATCGAACAGTAGCTTCCGATTCTGGAATCTTTGATCTGTTCAAGGGCTAACGAACATATAATTAAACAAGCAAATAAACAGTCAGTCGGTGCAATCGGCTTAGATATACCCTACACCTACGTCATTTTAAAACCATAAAAACTTTTAAAACTGTTAGTTTGATCGTAAGACATGGCTCACCAGATTTACTTTATACTACTAAAAATATTTTCTAATTATTTTATCAATTCGAAAATATTAACCGTTCTTACTAATTTATCTATTTAAAAATATTAAACAACAAATAAGCTTGCGATAAATGGATTTGTAAAATGCAATTACAAAATTACATATTTAAAAGTTTTTATCAAATTCAAAAAAATTTTACAAACATGCAAAAATTACTTCTCTTCAGGATTTTTAGCTGTAGCGCTTTTACTGTTGAATGATTTAAAACCCTTGATTTATTATTTCAATTCTAAATAATTTTTAAATATATTCTTTAATTTACTTATATTATGTTTTATATAATTAAACATAAAGTTATTCGAAAGAAATATTAATTTGTAATAATATAAATATAAAAGTTTATATAATTTCATCGTTTGTAATGTTAGTTAAAACCATTAATGCTTTCATTAGCTTTTTATCACAAAATTTAATAATCAAAATATGCAATAAATATATTTCTAAAACACAGTAACAAATTTAGAACTTTTCATATAATTCATTTAAATATAAAAATAAATTTTGCAACTTAAGTATCGTACACAATTTCTTAATTATATATTACCTATAAACACAAAAAAATTTTTCGCCGTTTATTAAAAAAATATTTTGTTTTTAACTTATAAAATGTAATATGTTTTATAGTAAAACTCTTAGCCTTTTAAAAATATAAAGTGTTAAATAAGAACGGATATAGGAAATAGTGTATTAAATTTATTTTTTTTATCTTTAAATATTTCGAATGTATTATGCTTTAAGGTCTTGGGAGTAGTGGGAGTGGTACGCAAACCACTATTCCAATTCATCCAAAATTTCACGTACACAAAACAAATAAGAAGAAACACCCGTGTCCCAAATATAAGGTTCTATCTTCTTGGTTTGGAAATTATACTAGTTTGATCTCAATTCGATTAAAAGCTTCTATAATCCGAACTCGACCAGAACCAATTCCCATGGTATTGACCAGAACTTTCATTACTAGTAACCTAGAATATAAATTTCATCGAAATAGCGTAATCAGTTTCTGAGTTATAGTGTTTTTAAAATATATGTTTGTTAGCACTTGAAATTTTCAAAGGTTCCAGAACCCGAAACCACGGTATGATTTCGTCCATATGCAGTCTCCGCCATACTTTCAACACTAGTTAACCCTTGTACACAATTCGAGCATTCTATATTAATCTTAAGTAACTTAACAATATCCATTGCAAACTCAAAACTTTTGATAGTCTTTTAATTCTAGGTGATTTTAATCTTTCAAATTTGAAATGGTCTCCTACAATTAATTTATTGATTACAGAAAATGTCTCATTCAACTTGGATCTATTTTTATTGACGTCTAGATCCGCAACAAATCAGTTCTTTTACTAATAAGATAGGCAGTTAGCTAGACCTTATTTTTTCCTCAGACAATGAAAATTGTTGGGTATCCCATAGCGAATTATTAACATTGACAAATATAGATGACTATCATCTTCCAATAGAGATAATTCTCAATATAAATCAATCAAATGAACCTTTTCCTACTGAGAATTATCCAAAGTTTGATTTTACATACTTAAACTCTCTCTTAGACACCCTTGAAGTGGAATCAATGTTCTCCTCATCAAACATAAATACCTGCCTAAAATAATTTGATGAGAAGCTAACCACAATTTTTCGATTAGCAATTCTAACCACAATTCTGTCTGTTAGAATATTTTGAGTAAGATAGACGTGTTTTTTGCCGGGTCTCCTAAAATTTGGATATAAAGTAGTGAATTGTAATAAAATAATAAAAACAGTGCTTAAATGAAATTGAATTTTATGATTTTTTTTTTTGCATAGACAATATTAAATTAAAATTCATATAGACAGTATTAAAATAGTTTAATAATTAAAATTAAAATATCGATAATTAAATTGTGGCGGTGAATTTAGCGGATTGTCGCGAAATCCACTTGTACGGTTTTTATCACGAATGAATTTAACGAATCAAAACTAAGCTAAATATATAAATTATCAGTATTTAAATACTTTTAGCACTGAACTAAATAATTAATATTTAATAAACTAAAACTAAATCTATTATAAAATTAAATATAATAATAAACGAGGAAGATTATAGTTGCTCTTGTCAACTTTTAGATACCCGTGCATACCCACTATGGTGTATAAAATAAACTGTAATATACTTCCCTTATACATTTAACTCATTACTCCATAATTTTGACGTAAAAAAAAAAAAAAAAAAAATCACAAAACATAAAACAAAATTTTCATTCATTGTCCCATAACTTTAGCTTAAAAAAAAAAAAAAAAATTAACAAAAAAAAAAAAAAATTAACAAAAAAAAAAAAAATTACAAAAAAAAAAAAAATCACAAAAAAACAAAACAAAATTTTCATTCATTGTCCCATAACTTTAGCTTAAAAAAAAAAAAAAAAAAAAAAAAATGGCCCACCCTAAAACTCCGATGGTCCGAGTGATGTCCAACTTTCCCAACTAACTTGCCCTATTACTTTACCTGCCCAATTTTAATTTTAACCTTGTAGCTTCATTAGATTCGCAGTTATTGAATCGAAAACTTTGTATGGCAGCCCCCCAAAATGGGGCCGTAACATTTTCAAAAATTCCTATAAGTGCTCGATTCATTATATAAATAACCGTGTGTAATTTTTATCGTCGTACTATAATTAGTTTTGAAGAAATTCATATTGGTGCAAATAAATTGTATGGCAGCCCCCCGAAAATGAGGCCCTAACATTTTGAAACTTCATATAAGTGCTCGATTCATTATATAACTAACCGTGTGTAATTTTCAGCCTCGTAGTATAATTAGTTTTGAAGAAATTCATATTAGTGCAAAGAAGTTGTATGGCAGCCCCCCGAAAATGGGGCCCTAACATTTTGAAACTTCATATAAGTGCCGGAGTCATTATAAAACTAACCGTGTGTAATTTTTATCCCCGTAGTATAATTAGTTTTGAAGAAATTCATATTGGTGCAAAAAAGTTGTATGGCAGCTCCCCGAAGCCTTGGTCCGATTTTAACCAAAAACAATAGGGAACCTAGAAATTGTCTAAAAATGACTTTGTGTGAATGTCAAGACTCTAGCCCTTTTAGTTTTTGAGTTATCGTGCTGACACACGGACGGACGGACGGACGGACAGACACACATAGCTAGATCGACTAATTTTTCGATTCTGAGCCGATACGTACCCTTGACACTATATCTAGCTCCTCTAGATCGATGCGTTACAAATGGAGGAGTAATTTTAATATACCCGATGTTCATATATGTATGCACGGGTATAATAATTAATATTTAATAAACTTTAATTAAAAACTATCGTAAAAGTTAATATACATACTGCAAGTTTGTAAACAAAATAAGAACTGTTATCACAATCACATAGTACATAGCACATACGTAGTTCTTAAAATTTTCAACAGTGTTAGCACATTCTAGGATATCAAAATAGCACTTTTTTTGAAAGAATAGTGGTAGCACATACGCTACCACTAAGAAATAAAAATTGAAAGCATTTAAGGTAAAATGTCGATGAGCTGTAAAAAGTGCGACAAAGGTTTTCGAAATGAGTCATTCATTACCTGTAGCGGTTTATGTGGTTTTGTATATCATCCTAAATGTGTGAACTTATCTCAGTACGATGTGGATATAGTTAAAGCAAAAGAAAATATTGTATTTGTGTGTGATCAATGTAAGGATTACAAAAGAACTATAATAAGTAAAATTGAAGCAATACTATTAACGGTGAATGAGAGTAAGGAAAAAATAGCAAAGCAAGAAACTGAGCTTAAAAATATTTTAGATGGTGTAAATAAACTAAGTGTTGATGAGAATAAAGGGTTAGATGAAATTGGAAATATTAAAGTGAAAGGTCAGTCAAAGAAATTGTTTTCAGAGATTATTAAGAAATCGCAAGCTATTATTGTTGAACCAAAAAAAGATTAAAATGCAGATGAAACTAAAAAAGTGGTTAAAGCTAATATTGATCCGATTTCATGGGGATTCAAACTAAGGGGAATGAAAGGTACAAAAAAAGGCTCCTTAGTTGTTTTTTGTGAGGATGACTTATCTGGCGGAAAATTTAAAGCAGCAGCTGAAAATGCATTAGGCGATGACTATAAAATTAATGTAGTAAAATCTAGAAAACCTCGAGTTCGTATAATAGGAATCTCTGAAGATATGAAGGAAGGTGACGTAGTAAATAATTTAAAAGTTCAAAACGATTATCTAAACAATAGTGATATGGAACTCAAAGTATTTTTCAAAGGTAAACATAAATTTAATCCATATGTAGCGGTGATAGAGACCGATGTTGATTCCTATAATCAGATTATGAAGGAAGGAAGTGTTAGGCTAGGATGGGACTATTGCAGAGTCTATGATGGTATATTTATAAAAAGATGCTATAAGTGTTTAGGATATCAACACCTAAGTAAGGATTGCACTGCTCCTACAAAATCTTGCTTTAAGTGCGCGAAGGATTATGATGAGAACCATAAATGTAACAAGAGTGAATATGAGTGCATTAATTGTATAAAAATGAACAGGGATTTTAAATTAAATTTAAACACCTGCCACAATGCCTTTGATACTGAAAGTTGTGAAGTTTTTAAGAGAAAGATAAATATTGAAAGGAGAAAAATATTTTAGCAATTAAATGATAATTCAGCAACGCAAGTAAATCAGAAGTGTACCAAACGTATAAATCAAGAACAAAATAAGGAAATTTTTAAAGGTTTTTATACAAATATACAAGGGTTGATTAATAACTTCAATGAAATTGAATTAATTGGTAATAGTGGAGAACATGATTTTATATTTTTGGCTGAAACGCATTTACATGACAATGATACTGACAACTTGGTAAAGATCAATAATTATAACATGGTAAGAGTAAATAGTGATTCAAGACACACTGGTGGTATTTTAATTTATATAAAGGATCACTGGTATTCTGAAGTATTGAAGTCCTTTATTTATGGTAGGAATCTGTGGTACATAGTAGTAAGAATAAAACTAAATTCTTTCAGCTTGATATTGATAACATTGTACAAATCACCTAACAGTGCTTATCCACAAGGAACTTTTATTAATCACTTAAATGATATGGTCGAGTATTTACATGAACTGAATGAATTGGTTTTATTAGTTGGAGATTTTAATATTGATTGGTTGGGAAGTTCTTCTTTATGTGCTGATGTTAGGCAGATTCTCAATGACTCTAATGTTATACAAATTGTGAATGAACCTACTAGAATAACGAATACGAGTAGAACTCTTATTGATTATGTTGTAACTAACCACAAGAAATTAATAACAGCTAAAATCGATAAAAATAACAAAATTAGTGATCATGAGGCGATTGAAATAAACATTAAAGAAAACAATAATATTACCAGTATATTGCCAAAATCAATAAAAATTCTCAGATATGAAAAAAGTTTATTTTGCAATTTGATATTCGGCAGTCAAATTATGACTACATTTTTCTCGGTTGGCATTAATGAAAAAGCTAACATTTTTAGTAACGAATTGGCAAGCATTGCACAAGATTTATCTAGGTACACAACACTAAATAACAATAGAAATCCTTGGTTTAACCGTTTACTTCGTCAAATGAAAAACGAGAAAATTAATTGGTACTATCAAGCAATTTCAACAGGCAATGAAACCCATTGGGATAGATATAAATTAGAGAGAAACAAATATAAGAAAGAGCTTGATAAAGCTAAGAACTCGTATATATGTAATAAAATTTTAAACACCGAACAGTCAAAAATGTGGAAAACAATAAAAACGGTGGTTTTAAATGAAGGTAAAAGCAATATCAATAATATAAGTTTTAATGGCATAATTTGTCGAAATAATATTGACATTGCATTTCAATAAATACTTTGTAAATAGCGTAATAGACATTAATAACAATATCCCATATGTAGCATACCATAATATAATTTTAAACAACAGTACAAGTACGTTTAAATTTAAAGCAATTAATTCAACTAATTTAAAAACCACATTAAAATCAATGAACAACAAAAAGGATTTCAATGGATTAAAAGTGAAAGTGATTCTTGATTCGTATGATCTTATATCACGTAATCTAATTGATATTATTAATGAATCATTATCTACTGGAGTATTTCCTGAAAACTGGAAGGAGACTGTGGTTACACCGGTGGAAAAGGTTAATAATACTAAATTATGTAGTGAATTCAGACCAATCAACATGATGAATATTGAGTCGAAAATAATGGAGAAGATTGTATATGCTCAGCTTGTGGAATATTTAAACCTGAATAGTATAATTACGGAAAATCAATCTGGGTTCAGAGAAAACCATAGTTGTGAGTCGGTGCTTAATTTGGTCATCGCGAATTGGAAGCAAATTATTGATGAGAAAAAGGTTGTAGTGGCTGTGTTTCTCGATCTTAGGAGGGCTTTTGAAACGATTGATAAAAACATCCTAGTAGCAAAATTGGATGCGATAGGAATAAAAAATACAACGCTATGCTGGTTTAAGTCATATTTGGCGAATCGCAGACAAAGGACTAAAGTTAATGATGTAATGCAATAATGGTTTATAATGCTATTATAAAGCCTCATTTTGAACTTTACTCGAGTATCATAGCATTTGTTAGCAATGAGCAAGTAAATAGATTACAGAAACTGCAGAATAAGAATATGAGGATTATCTTGAATTGTGCTAGATTAACACATATACGGGACATGTTGCGCTCGTTAGACTGGTTAAATGTTAAACAGAAATTAGTGTATAATGCGTTAGTGTTAGTGTTTAAAATAAAAAATAATATGATGCCTAAATATTTATCTGTTAAATTAGTTTACGTAGGTGAGGTTCAGCTTTATAACTTGCGAAATATTTTTAATTTTAGATTACAATTTTTCAGAACAAATACTGCTCAGAATAATTTAATGTATAAAGGTTTAAAATTATATAATGAGCTACCTGTAGATATTAAAACTCAATCTAGTCTATCATTATTCAAAAGAAAATTGTTAAATAATATAAAGAATTGTTATTAGCTTGATTAACCAAAGCTTTCAATTGTAATATAATTTATAAAATGAAGTTGATTTGAATTTTTAAAATTTTAATGTAATAGTTTTTTAAGAAACTAAATACATATTTAAAATAAAATAAATAAAATAAAAAAAATTCCTATAAAATCTCATAAAAATTCTAACTACTCAGTTCCATGGTCATGCAACGAATTGCGTTCTTTGAGAAACAAACGTAATTCTGCGTGGAAAAAAATTATTGAAGCTAATTCCGTTGACCACTATAATACTTTTCTTGACATCTATAATAGATTCAAGTTTTTATCTGATATTTTTTATAAAGATTTTTTGTCGAGAAATAATTCTCAACTTTTTTCTAATCCGCGATTTTATTTTTGATTTTGGATAGTAAACGTTAGAAAAGGAAACGTATCCATCTGCTTTGCGATACGAAAATGCAACATCAAATAACTCGCAGGTTGTTTCTAACTTTTTTGACACATTTTTCTCCCAAACCTACCAAAATGGGGTATTTGAGCCAAATCAGGCTTATTTAAATACCTTAGTTCCTCCATCTCATTCAACTTTTGCATTGAGAGTATTCTCATAACAGAAGACATTTTAATGCCATACCTCTTGGCTCTAAAATATGATTTCTCATACGGCCCCGACGGGGTACCGCCAATAATATTAAAATAATGTGCCAATGTGCCAATGTGCCCAACACTTAGTTAAACCTCTTTGTAAACTATTTAATCTGTCCATTCAATGTGGCTACTTCCCCGAGTTCTGGAAACTTTCGTTCATCAACCCAGTACTTAAGAAAGGGGATCGTGATGATGTTGGTAATTATAGACCAATTGCTAAATTATCATCTATTCCTGAATTGTTTGGAAGAATAATTTGCTCTCACTTTGTTGACTATTGTCAACCGATTAACAATAATATTAATAATGTTGTTAATGATAGTGTTGATACTATTAGTATAAATAATGATAATAGTATTATAAGTACTGATAATAGCAATACAGACAATAGCAATAATAATACTAGCTCTTTAAATACTTTAACTTATTCGACTTCGAATAATAATAGTTCCTTAACTTCAGTAACTTATTCAACTTATTCATAATATTACCAGATATGCAATATGTAGCCATTAAATCGGTTTCACCTACAGATGTACTTGAAAAAAGTCATTCTAATACTGTAAATGGTGGTACAATAAAAAAGTCGTTTGTTAAACCTCTTATGCCACCCATTACTAGAATGACTCATGAATCACTACTCGGAGAGGGCGCGTATGCTCTTTCAAGATTTAGGGAGGAACGAGTTTATAATAACGTTAGGTTATTTTTAGCTTACCTTCACAATGATTCGTACAATCGTGTTCTAGAAGGTAAAACTCGTACTAACCTTAAAGTTTTAATTAATAATGAAGGACTCCCAACTAAATATGAAGACCTATATAAGTTATATATTAAATTTCACAATTCTATAGATGTTTCGGAAAAAGATGTAAAAGATGATCTTAAATCTTATCGAAGTCACTGTGAGAGTAATTATTATAAACATTTAAACTCAGCTCGTGAAAGTTATAATAAGTTTTTTCTCCCCAGTGCCTCGAAATAATCGTCTCAAGGTATCTATCAACCGTAACTTAAATAAAGATAATATGTCTTTTTATTATCAAAATGTTAGAGGCTTGAGAACAAAGACTAGGGATGTTTTTCTAAATTCATCTATTTTAAATTTTGACGTATTTGCATTAACTGAAACGTGGTTAAATCCAACCATATTGGACTTAGAACTTTTTGATAATTGTTATACAGTTTTTAGGAAGGATAGATATTCTGATCCATCCGATTACTCAAATGGTGTAATTCCTAAAGGGGGTGGAGTTTTAATTGCGGTAAAAAATAACTTTAATGCAAATCAAGTCAATGTCCCTGGATTAGAAGACCTTGAAGTTATTATTGTGAAAATTGAACTTCCTTCTAAAAATGCATACCTTGTTAACTGCTATATTCCTCCTTCGTCTGATTCTGATATTTATACTTCTGTAGGTAAAACGATAGATTTTATTTGCAATGACTTTAGTCCTAAAGATGAATTGATTTTATGTGGTGATTTTAATCTACCCAATCTTAAATGGGTAAAGCATGACGAGGAATATTTTATGATTCCGAAACATATTAGGACCGAATGTGAATATGTATTTATTGATAAATTAAATACTAATTATTTGCAATAAGTCTCTGAAATTTGTAACTTTCAGGGTAAACAACTTTACTTCTGAATGGAACAATTTAATTTTCTGCGAAAATACCTTACCATTAATAGGTATTGATAAGTATCATCCACCATTAAGTTTTACTCTTTGTGTTAATCCACCAATCAATTCTGATTATTCTAATTCTTATAGTTTTAATTTTAACAAAGCTAATTTTGCTGTTTTAAATGAATTCATTAGTTCCTTTGATTTTTATTCTGTATTTAACAATACAGATGTTAATATAATGACAAAAAGGTTTTATGAAGTTATTTTTGAAGGCTTTCGGCAATTTGTACCAAAATCTAAGAACCGAAACCCTTTATTAAGTCCGCCATGGTTCAATTCGGATTTGAGAAAACTCAGAAATAAAAAGAATAAAGCTTGGCGTTGTTATCTTAAATCGAAGAATTCGCATGACTATAATAGATTTAAAATTCTTTTTGATGAATTTAAATTATTGTCTGAATTGCTCTATAATGAATTTTTTTCCAGTACATCTTCAAAATTAATATCAAATCCAAAATGCTTCTGGAAATTTGTTAATTCCAAGAGGAAAAGTGACGAGTTTCCCTCCCATATGAAGTATAATGGTGTTTCAAGTAATGATTCTAAAATAATATCTAATTTCTTTAGTGAATATTTTTGTTCTTCTAGTAATTCTATTTTTACACCAAATTATAATGATTTCTCTCATTTGGATACTTTTCCGAAAACTACTTGGTCTAATATAAATATTAATGAAGGTGTAATTAAAATGTATTTAGATAAACTTGGGAATAATACTCTTCCTGGACCTGATGGTATTCCGGAAGTTATACTCAAAAAGTGTTCAAGTGCTTTGGCTATTCCCCTTTCAATACTATTTAACTCTTCTTTAAATTCAGGAGTTTTCCCTTCTATCTGGAAACACTCATATGTTAGACCTATTCATAAGAAAAATGCCAAAAATGAAATTATTAATTATCGACCAATTGCGAAACTTTCTTCACTTCCAAAACTGTTCGAATTAATAATGTATGATTCTATTCATAGTCACTGTAAATCTTTTTTAGTTCATAATCAACATGGATATATCGATAAAAAATCAACAGTTACTAATCTTGTTGAGTCAGTTTCAACTTTTACAAAAAATATGGAAGAAGGTTTTCAAACCGATGTTATCTTTACAGATTATAGTAAAGCATTTGATGTTTTACCACATTCTATAATACTGATAAAGCTAAGAAAACTTGGTTTCCCAGATATTTTTGTGAAATGGGTTGACTCATATTTATCTGATAGGACCTACAGTGTTTTATTTAGAAACATTACTTCTAAACCTTTTAACGCCAATTCCGGAGTTCCACAAGGCAGTCACTTAGGTCCTCTTTTTTTTATATTCTCGGTAATGATGTTTCTTCAGTTATTGTTAATAGTGAGCTTCAAATATATGCGGACGACATGAAAATTTTTAAGAAAATTGAGTCATTAAATGATGCTTTACTCTTACAAAATGATTTAGATAATTTTTTTATTTGGTGTAAAAACAATAATCTTCTTCTAAATGTAAAGAAATGTGCACTTGTGTGTTTCACACGTCGTCTTAATCCGATTTGTTTTAATTACTGCTTGAACGGAATTAGTATTCCTAAAACGAATTCTTTTAAAGACCTAGGCGTTTACTTCGATGATAAGCTTAACTTTAAACTTCATTTATGTTATATTATAAATAAAGCTAATTCTATGCTTGGTTTTATAAAACGTTGGTCTAAAGAATTTAATGATCCTTATGTTCTTAAATCTTTATATTCTTGTCTTGTTAGACCTAATTTAGAATATGCTAGCCAAGTTTGGTCACCATTTTACGAGGTACATATTAATAGGATAGAAGCGGTGCAAAGAAATTTTTTAAGATTTACTTTGAGAAATCTTCAATGGTCAAACCCGCTGACCCTACCTCCTTATAAAAATAGATTGAATTTAATTCACTTGAAAACTTTAAAATTAAGACGAGAAGTTGCTGATGTTATTTTTATTACTGAAGTTATAAAAGGTAACATTTCTTCTCCTCAAATCCTTAATAACATTAAAATTAATTCAAATAGTCGTTTACGTAATACTAATTTATTTACGTTAAGTTTTCATAGAACAAATTATGGCAATTATGAACCAATTCATAGGATGTTGATAATGGGTAATAAACACAAGAACAACATCGATTTCACACTTTCAAAACAAACACAAAAACTTAAATTGTATAAATAGAAATATAAATTCTTTTTTTTTTATATATATTTAGTTTTTTTTATTCTTCACTTAAATTTTAATTTAAGAAATATGAAATTGTAACTTAATAAATAAATATGTATATAACAATTGTCAACCAGAACAGCATGGCTTTCAAAAAAGTAGGTTTAAGGTTACCAATCTAACCAAATTTGTTTCTGATACGCTAAAAATCAGGAAAACTAAAAAACAGGTGGACGTGGTGTTCACTAATATCAGTAAGGCCTTTGACCTGATCCCCTATAAAATTATCCTTGAAAAGCGTAAAGTACTAGGATTTTCAAATCATAGCCTAAAAATAGCCTTGAAATAACTCTCAGTGTCTTACTCTTTTGAAGAAATTATTAAAATCAAATCATTAAAATATATCATGTAAAAAATAAAAAAAATTATTTCTGAACTAAATACGTACAATAACAGTAATTAAGCAAACAATGAAAGAAAACTGCCCCATATGCAAAAACAATTTCTCTCACTCAAAAAATGATTCAATAATGTGTAGCGGTGGATGCAATATGGCATTTGACTTAAAGTGTATAGGATTATCAGCTTATGATAAAAATTTATTAGGAAACAATAAATATATTTTTTTAATATGTGAAGAGTGCAAAGATAGATATAATAAAATAAAATCTATTAAAGTGCAGGTTGAAGCTATGGAAGAAAGTATAGATGAAATCAAAAATTGTATTAGTGAGCAAAAAAGTAATTGGAATGAGATAAAGCAAAATTTAAAAAATATAAGTGAGAACGATAAAGAAATTTTCAACCAAATTGAAAAGGTATGTAACGAGGAAGATTATAGTTGCCCTTGTCAACTTTTAGATACCCGTCCATACCCACTATGGTGTATAAAATAAACTGTAATATACTTCCCTTATACATTTAACTCATTACTCCATAATTTTGACGTAAAAAAAAAAAAAAAAACAAATTAAAAAAAAAAAAAAATCACAAAACATAAAACAAAATTTTCATTCATTGTCCCATAACTTTAGCTTAAAAAAAAAAAAAACAAAATTAACAAAAAAAAAAAAAAAATTAACAAAAAAAAAAAATTACAAAAAAAAAAATCACAAAAAAAAAAAACAAAATTTTCATTCATTGTCCCATAACTTTAGCTTAAAAAAAAAAAAAAAAAAAAAAAAAAAAAAAATGGCCCACCCTAAAACTCCGATGGTCCGAGTGATGTCCAACTTTGCCAACTAACTTGCCCTATTACTTTACCTGCCCAATTTTAATTTTAACCTTGTAGCTTCATTAGATTCGCAGTTATTGAATCGAAAACTTTGTATGGCAGCCCCCCAAAATGGGGCCGTAACATTTTGAAACTTCATATAAGTGCTCGATTCATTATATAAATAACCGTGTGTAATTTTTATCGTCGTAGTATAATTAGTTTTGAAGAAATTCATATTGGTGCAAAGAAGTTGTATGGCAGCCCCCCAAAATGGGGCCGTAACATTTTGAAACTTCATATAAGTGCTCGATTCATTATATAACTAACCGTGTGTAATTTTCAGCCTCGTAGTATAATTAGTTTTGAAGAAATTCATATTGGTGCAAAGAAGTTGTATGGCAGCCCCCCGAAAATGGGGCCCTAACATTTTGAAACTTCATATAAGTGCTCGATTCATTATATAACTAACCGTGTGTAATTTTCAGCCTCGTAGTATAATTAGTTTTGAAGAAATTCATATTGGTGCAAAGAAGTTGTATGGCAGCCCCCCGAAAATGGGGCCCTAACATTTTGAAACTTCATATAAGTGCTCGATTCATTATATAACTAACCGTGTGTAATTTTCATCCGCGTAGTATAATAAGTTTTGAAGAAATTCATATTGGTGCAAAAAAGTTGTATGGCAGCTCCCCGAAGCCTTGGTCCGATTTTAACCAAAAACAATAGGGAACCTAGAAATTGTCTAAAAATGACTTTGTGTGAATTTCAAGACTCTAGCCCTTTTAGTTTTTGAGTTATCGTGCTGACACACGGACGGACAGACACACATAGCTAGATCGACTAATTTTTCGATTCTGAGCCGATACGTACCCTTGACACTATATCTAGCTCGTCTAGATCGATGCGTTACAAACGTAGGAGTAATTTTAATATACCCGATGTTCATATATGTATGCACGGGTATAAAAATAATATGAAAACAGATCAGATGCAGAAATTACTAAAAAACGAGGAAGATTATAGTTGCCCTTGTCAACTTTTAGATACCCGTGCATACCCACTAACCGTTATTTATTTCCCCTATGCTATTATAAATATTACAAAAAAAATATAAGAAAGTAAAATAGTTTAAAAAATATTTAACTTATTAGGTATCCCATAATTTTTGATTAACTTATTATCCCATAAAAAAAAAAAACATAGCCCACCCTAAAAGTTGGTCCGAGTGATGTCCAACTTTGCCAACTAACTTGTCCTATTACTTTACCTGCCCAGTTTTGATTTTAACTTCGTAGCTTCATTAGATTCACAGTTATCGAATTGATTACTTTGTATGGCAGCTGCCCGAAAACGGGTCCGTAACATTTTGAAACTTCATATAAGTGCTCGATTCATTATATAACTAACAGTGTGTAATTTTTATCCTCGTAGTATTATCAGTTTCCAAGAAATTGATATTGGTGCAAAGAAGTTGTATACCAGCCCCCCGAAAATGGGGCCGTAACATTTTGAAACTTCATATAAGTGCTCGATTCATTATATAACTAACAGTGTGTAATTTTCATCCTCGTAGTATAATCAGTTTCCAAGAAATTCATATTGGTGCAAAGAAGTTGTATAGCAGCCCCCCGAAAATGGGGCCGTAACATTTTGAAACTTCATATAAGTGCTCGATTCATTATATAACTAACAGTGTGTAATTTTCATCCTCGTAGTATAATCAGTTTCTTAGAAATTCATATTGGTGCAAAGAAGTTGTGTGGCAGCTCCCCAAAACCTTGATCTGGTCTTAACCAAAAAGAATAGGGAACCTCAAAAATGTCCCAAAAATGTTTTGTGTGAATTTCAAAACTCTTGCTCTAATTTTTCAATTCCATCTCTTATAATTAATTTTTAATTCACGAATATATTAAACTTAAGCCAAATCAACTTCATATGATCATTATTCATATAATAATCATCATGATGATTCATCATATATATTCATAAATATCTATCAATATCAATAAGCCATTTACTTAAAAAAAATCTTTGTGTTCTTTTTTGCTTATTTTAAATAAACTACGCATCATTTAAATCATATGAAATTCTAACTCGAAATCGTACAAAAAAAAATACAAAAAAAAAAATAAACAAAAAAACAAAAACAAACAAAATTCATATAATTTCATGTTACAAGGTGCATAGCTAAATTTAAAATTTTTGTATGAAAATATTGGAGTTAAAAAAGTTAGCTGTTCCAGAGCTACCCGAAGTTTTGGTCCGATCTTAACCAAAAAAAATAGGGAACCTAGAAATTGATTGAAAAATATTTTGTGAAAATTTCACAACTGCAGCTCTTTTAGTTTTTGAGTTATCGTGCTGACACACGGACGGACGGACGGACGGACGGACAGACACACATAGCTAGATCGACTAATTTTTCGATTTTGAGCCGATACGTACCCTTGACACTATATCTAGCTCGTCTAGATCGCTGCGTTACAAACGGAGGAGCAAATCTAATATACCCGATGTCATATATGTATGCACGGGTATAACTACCAAAAATTTTACAAGAAATTGTAATAAAAATTGTAATAAAAAAACTAAGAAGGATTAAGAAAATAATTTAAATTTAGTAGAGAATGAATTAGCTGTCTCTTCTTTAGTTAATATTTATATAAATGTATAAATATTTGACAAGAGTTAAGCGGGAGTTAAAAATAAAGATTTAATATAGAAAAACAATAATATAAAAAGAAAAATTATAAAATATCATAAAAAGAAAAAAAAAATGATATTACAGGGAGTAAAAGTGTTTCAATATCGCAATGATGGTATGAGAAAAGCCAAATTTTGATTTGTTTCAAAAAGGCAATTTTTGACTTTTCAGCTCTGCAGTTTTCTGGTAACTTATTAAAAAGACGAGGTGCAGTAATACTATAGAAACGACTAAAATGTTTTTTATTGATTTTCGGAACAATTACAATATTTCTGGTGTTAATACGCACATTATAATGGACGTTCATTCTCGCATTTGAATAACCTGATTTTAGAAAGAAGATCTTAAGTACCTACCTTGAAAAAATATAAATGACGTAGCGGGAGAATCTGGAAACATTCCTTCTTTAATTTTAAAGATTTAAAATATAACATAATAAAATTAAAAATATAACATAATATGTCAACAATTTAAAAAGACACATTTTTTAAAATTTTACTTGAAATTCTATCAAATGCAGTAGAGGCAGACGTCTTTATAGAAATCATAATTTTATGAATTTCAGAAGCATTAAACTGCACGAAAAAAAAGCTTTCAGTAAAGACTGCATCTAACTTAATATTTTTTTCACATTGACACGGTGGTTGATTGTACACTGAATAATCTAATATTCTACTTGTAATTGAACAAAAAAATCATTAAATAAATTAGCAACTTTTACAGGGTCAGACACATAACTATTTTCATTTGATTTTATTACTATATCTGAATTTTTTTTATTTTTATTCAAAATTTCATTCACAAAATTCTACTCTTTTTTAGAATTACCAGAATATTCAATAAATTTATTACTATAATACCTATCTCTTAGTTTAAGAATTTCACGTTTTAATGAAGATGCCAGTTTACGATAATAATTTTTTAATTTAATATTATTTGGAATTTTTTTAATTAGTTTACCTATCTTATTTTTCAGAGTAATCTTCCTTCATATTGATCGAGTCATCCAAGGTTTCAATTTTCTTAATTTATCATATTTACTAGAAGTTTTTACTTCGCAATTTAGTATATGATGTTGAAATTTTTTAAGAAAAATATTAAAAGCAATAGATGGATTTTCTGCATTATATACATCCTTTCATGTCTCAGCAGTTAAAATTTGCTTTAAAATATTGAAATTAATATTATGTATTTCAACTGTACTATAACTATTTATCTTTTTGTAAGTATTAAAACTAAATTGAATTGTAGTAAGAGAATGATCGGTTATATTAAGATCAAATACTGCAGTTTTATACAGAGATGCAAGATATGCAAGAAACAAATCAAAATTTTTTCGAAAACCCTGAATTTATTAGATATTAATGAAGATTTTACACTATTATCATTTAAGTTTTGAAGATTTTTATTTAAACTATAATTTATCATAAAACTATAAATAACAATACAAAATAAAATTAAACTTTTGACAGATCTCCAATTTTCTTAATAATAATAGCACTATCTCCTTCTTTCTTTTTAATACAAATTGTTGAATCTTTTAGCCATACATACTTAAATTTTTTTTCTTTTTTCATTTGTATTGCTTTATACTACAGTTCTCCGTTATATTTAGTCAGCGAGTCGTTAACATATAACTGCTTGCTGTTGTTATAATGTTCACCAAAAATATTACATGTAAGCTTAATTTTGCCTTTCCGTATTTTGATTAGTATTTTTTGTTTGACAAATGCTGAAGTAAACTTTACATGCACTATATTGACATCCATATAATAAATTTGATCTTGATCTTGACAGACTAATTGTGTACCATTAGTTACTGATAAAGTGTTTGAATATGATCCTAAAAAAGAGCATTCAGATATGGATATCGATTTAACATATTACGATCTAGATGATGAAAGATGAAAAATTAATACAAAAACCATTTATAAGCTCTGATTATCGAATTATGTTTGAAACACCAAGTGGTGATGTAATTACCGTTGCTGTACAATCTCCTGAAAAAAAAGAAAACAAGAAAACACTTAGATCGGCCTGTATTTCAATTTCCTCAACTATACTTTCACAGTTTCCTGAAACAAAAAAAACGAAAACTAAAACCATTACTAAGAAGTCCAAAACTAAGAACTTCATCAACACCGGAATGGACAACATATAAATAATGCAACATTTTATGTTTTAGAATAAGTTAACAAAGATGGATCGTCAAGATGACTCCTATGTAACAGTGTCTAGTAATGATAATTTTAACCTTTTTCCAAAAAACACTTTAGCTTCATTCGAAAGTAAATTGCCTATTCACTTTGATTTAAAAAACAAAAACTGGAAATAGGTCTGTCAGAAATTTGCCAACGCTTATTAACTCCTAATCCAGGATTTACTCGAAACCAGGTTTTTACTGAATTTTTTAATGAAGTTTTGACATATATCTCCAACACAAAAAATTATGATGATGTTTCATCTTTTCATTTCGAAAGGATTTAATTCGTATATCGTAAACTTTTGGTGAAGATATCATTCTGATAAAGGTAAACATCATTCTGATAAAGAGTATCAAATTTCAAAAGAACTATTTTCAAAAGGTTATACAATACTAGCTTTAATCATCAGATGGTTCTAGAACTGATACTTGTCAAAGACTCAGTTCTCAATTAGCTTTAACATTTCAATGCATTGAGTTAACGGAATTTGATGCCAGAAATGAATTTGAATTATGAAATTGCTAAAAATCGTAACGTCTACTTAAACATATAAAAGAAAGTTTAATGTACCATTTTCATTCATTTTAAAATGGCCTGTGCTCTAGTAGATTTATCGTTCTGTACGGGCGATAATTATTATTAATATATTTGTCTAGGATGAGGTGTAACAAACGCATTTAATTAAATGTGTTTTGTTGGATGTGTTCAATTATAAATTCTCCTAAAAATATGCAAAAAAATTTGTCTAGAATGAGGTGTAACAAACGCATTCAATTAAATGTGTTTTGTTGGATGTGTTCAATTATAAAGTCTCCTAAAAATATGCAAAAAAATTATCAAAATTATTTTGATGGAAAAATTTTTTGAACAAAAAAAAAATAAAAATTCTGTGGAACACGAATGAAAGAAATTTATGTAGATTGCATAATCCTACCCACATTGCATACTTTTAGGATGTGTTTTATTTTCTCATAATCAATATAAAAAATTAAATCAAAATCTGTAGGTAATAAATTTTAATTATTTTATTGACCTTTCTATTAATTTTATTTTTATTTTAAATTTTCTTAAATATCCATTTTTTTTTCTAAAAAATTTATAAAATTTTATTGATTTAAAGTTTCTTTTTGAAAATCCTTTTGGAAATTTTTAATTTTTTTTTTTTTCCAACTTTCCTAGAAAAACTGTATTGGTACCACCTGGCTTTATTGTAAATATTTTGAAAGTTATGATCTAAACTTTATTTATATTTTCATTCATTTATTCATTCAGATAATTTTTTAAGCATCTAAATTTTCCACCACCATTTTTCCAATAAAACGTATATTTCTTTTGATTATTGGATATTATAAATTTGAACTTTCATTTATTATTTAGTTATTTTTAGAAAATTCAACATTTCCTTTAATTGTGTCTATTTAGTACAAGTGGAATTTGGGTTTTATACAATTCGACCACACCATAAAGTAGGGCGCTTCCCACCCCTTAAAGCTAAAGTTATTTTATTTAAAACATTAAACTTCTTAATTAAACAACTTCGACATTAGATATGAGTATTATTATTATTATTATTATTATTATTATTATTATTTATTATTATTATTATTATTATTATTATTATTATTATTATTATTATTATTATTAATATATTTGTCTAGAATGAGGTGTAACAAACGCATTCAATTAAATGTGTTTTGTTGGATGTGTTCAATTATAAAAAAATAAAATATTGACGTTTTGTTGGATGTGTTTTATTTTAGAAAATAAAATATCATAAATTATCATAAGCAGGCCAAAAAATATTTTATTTATTTTTAATAAAAAAAAAAAAATTTTTTTTTGAAATAAAATTTACTTATTAGTGAAAAATTTCATTTCAGTTTTAAAAATCACAGAAGATTTTCTGGAAATTTTAAATATATAGTAAGACATTTTGTCAATAAAAATTAAGAAGACAATGCTTCACAGGAACATTTGTGTAGTTGGTCTTAATAATTTTCAGTAAATATCTGAAATAAGGGCGAAAGCCCAATGTATGCTTTGATGCATTGCTTGGTTTGCTTAAGCAAATAAACCAAGAAATGTATTAAAGTAATTTCAAAGTTTCCCCTCATCTCGCTCTCAACTCTACCTCATCTATCTCTCATCCCTTCCTTCATAACTTTTTAATTATTTATCTATTTAAAAGTTAAAATGGAAAAAAATTATGTAACAACTGACGGTTGGGAAAGTGGGTTCAGGTATACAATACCTCTGAGTTCAATGCACCATAAAAACCAGACAAAATAGATTTTAAACTTAGTTAGGGTTAGGTATATTAAAAAAATTTCAAATAAAATTTATAATTTGCATTTGATAATGCAAAACTCAATTCAAAAATCAACATTTATTTAATACAATTTCACGTACATATAAATAGATACATTATTTAGCATGTTGAATAAGTACATTATAGAACGGTTAGCCTTCAAACAAGTATTTTGATTTGAATCTAAACAAAGGAAACAATATAGAATGTATAACAACATTTTTTAAAAATGTATATACAAAACATTAATAGTTGGAGAAATAAATCATTATTGAAACAAAATAAATCTATTTCACATCTCTTATTAACACAAATTTATCGAACTTAATTTTAAAAAGTACGTAATTGAATAAAAAAAAAAATATTAATTGAAATTAAAAAAACATTTCACCAAGAAGGGATTTGAACTAACAGCCCCAAAATTTTATCAAATTCAAAACATAAAAAAGGTAGACTAAATAAATTATTCATCTTCAAATTTTTAGATACAACAACATATAAGTTTTTGTTTTTTTTGTACATAACTAGAATTGAAGCATAGTCTGTATTACGTAGAATGCAACGGTTACCATTTTATTTAAGAAAATGGTATTGATATATAATATATGTTTATGTAATATATGTAATTAAATTAGAAATAGTTCTTAATTAGAAAAAGTTCTTCTTTCAACTGACCTTCCGTCATTCTGTGACGGGCCAACAGCTAGTAATACTATATTTGTGAAAAATCTTGCTGAAGCTGGAATAAAAGAAAAATGTTAAACTATTATCATTTGTGAGATGAATTAATTGACGTGGTATGAATTTTATAAAAATCTTGCCAAAATTAAATTCAAAAGGATTTTCGTTAACATTTAATCATACCAGGAAAAATTAAAAAATTACATTGCAACTGGATGAGTACAAGTTACGGATTATTGACCTCTCAAAAGCAATGAACTTAACTTCCGATTCACTTTAAGCGAATTCATTACATTTCATTTAAATTAAAAAACAATAAAACAAAATTTTAGATTCTAATTTTTTAACTTAAATTTTTATTAAACGTTTTAACTCCAATTTGGAATTAAAACGTGTAAAATGCGAAATAAGCATATTTAATTTTTCATTTAATAAATAAGGAACTACGTTGCAAACAAGTTAACTGTACTTTATTTTTGAACTAAACTAAATAAAGCTTCAATGGTCAGCATTTTTATAAACTAATTCAAGTTATGTGATGTTTCCGTTTGAAATTCAAATTCATTCTTAGTATTACATTAAAAGAGGAAACCTGTAAAATAAATTTTAAAGTAAAAGTTTAAAATCAGATTATTAAATTATAAAATAAAATTATTAAATTAAAAATTTATAAAAAATCAAATCATTATTAAAATTAAGTTAATTTAAAATAATGATTCAAAACCCATTGAATTTAATTCTAGTAATAATGAGATTTCTGTACTTGAAAAATTTTTAAATAAAATTTCTCGTAACGATAGTATGTTTTTGAGAACGAAAAATGTAACCGCTTTAGAGGACGCTTATTATGAGCTCCTCCAAACCGGTATAAGTAATTTTGAAAATAAAAATAGTAAAAATCAAAAAAATTTTAATGATCGTTTCAATTTTAATCACAATAAAAATGGTTCGCATAATTTTAATAATATAAAATCAAATCATTATTAAAATTAAGTTAATTTAAAATAAAAACTTTAAAATAAAAAATTAAAATAAACTTAGATAAATAAAATTTAAAATAAAAGTGTGTGCAATCTTAGCAATTCCTATAGAAATTTTTCGAATCATAAAAAAAATAATTTTATTAAATTTGCAAATAAAAGTAATAATAATAATAATTATGGTAATCAATTTAATAACAATAGTAATAATAATGGATCTTATTCGGGAAATTTTAGGAATAACTTGCCTAATATAAATAATAACAATAATCGATGGTACAATAATTCGGGAAATTATAGAAACAACTCATCTAATAATAATAATACCAGAAGTGGTAATTTTAATAGAAATAATTATTCTAATAACTATTATAATCGAAATGAAGGGTAACCAATGGATGTGGTTGAACCAATAAATGAACAAAATTTTCATATCGGATGACAGTAAACTATTTCCTAAAATTAAAAGATCCAATAGAAATTGTCACCTTAACGGGAAAAATAAAAATTTTTTACGAAATTATAACGGAAGTTCTATTAGAATTTAATCACGAGGCTGAAATGGTATGGAAATTACTAAAATTAGAAAATAAAAATTTTAATGCCATTTTAGGCCAAAACGTTTTAAGACCTATTGGAGCAAAAATTGACTTTGAAAATGGTAGCATTGAAATCATGGGAAAAACTACTTTATTTGAAATTGTTTAAGTTTATCAACTCATGTCCATTTTCAGAAATTTATCAATTGTATCCTATTGATTCTAATCCGAATCAAATAATTGATCGAATTAAGACCGACCATATGAATAACGAAGAACTAAAGCATTTAAAAAATATTATATATAAGAATATGCATCTATTTTATAAAGAGGGTGATAGACTTACTCACGTAAAAGAAATTAAACATCAAATCATTACTAATCATAGTCGACCAATTTATTCCAAAATCTACCGTTTTCCTAAAATACACGAACAGGAAGTGGAGAAACAAATATCTGAAATCTTGACTCAAGGTATCATAAAACCGGTAGTTCCGAAGAAAGAAGATCAATCTGGAGAACAAAATTGGAGAATTGTCATCGAATACAGGAAGTTGAACGAAATCAATGTAGATGAAAAATTTACTATACCGAATATCGATTCTTTGTTTGATAAATTGGGTCGAGCCCAATACTTCACCACGCTAGATTTGACTAAGAGAAAGACCAGCCAAAAACAGCGTTTTCAACAGCTCAAGGAAACTTTGAATATGTCAGCATGCCATTCGGTTTAAAGAATGCTCCTGCCACATTTCAAAGAATGATGAACTACGTTGTATAGGTTTAATCAATATTTCTTGTGTTGTCTACTTGGATGATATTTTAATATTTAGCACAAACATGCAAAACCACGAGAAAAATATTTTTTTTTTTTTTATTAAACATCCCTTTTTGGATATGGTTAGTAAATCTTATAAAATATTATATAAATTATTACTATTTTTAACAAAGTACTTAGAATTACTAAGCATAACTTGTTTGAGTTTATAGAATCAATATCCTATTCTCTATACTACTTCTACAATTACATTACATTACATTACATGTATTTATTTATTTAATTAGATTATATGGTTTTAATCTTCTTAATCGTCTTGTGTTGTTGCGGTTGTTCATCAGTTGTAAAACTTCTATGTTAACATGCTGCGAAAGTCTGTTTTGATGTTTTGTGGCATATTCACCTATTACATCTTCGATTACCTTTATGTTAAGGTCATTATGAATTTCTTTATTGGTTACATAACGATACGCGTTGGTAATCGTACGAAGAAATTTATTTTGACAACGCTGAATAATTGCTCTATTTGATAATTTTGTACATCCCCACATCTGGATACCATATGTCCATATAGGCTTAATTATTGACAAATAAATGAGTCTTTTGGATGAAAGTTTGAGTTTAGAATGTTTGCCTATAATCCACCACATTTCACGTAGTTTTAAGTTAATTTGTAGTGCTTTTTGTTTAACGTAATGTTTCCAGTTTAACCGTTCATCTAGATGTAACCCCAAATATTTTGCTGATTTTTCTTGTGGTATTTGAATGCCATTTAAATAAGTGCAATATTGATCGTTTTTCTTTTTTAATGTGTATGTTACTTGTACCGATTTTTGTTCATTAAGTTTAATCTTCCAATCATTTGTCCATTTGGTTACTTTATTTAAAGCACGTTGAAGTTTTCCTGTTGCATCTTGTTGTGTTTCACTTTCCGCAAATGTTCCGATAATAGTTTCGCTTGACGTAGGTATATCTGCGGTATAAATTAGGTACAAAAATGGTCCTAGGACGCTTCCTTGTGGTACACCTGCTAGTATTGGATAAAAGTCAGAGCGAGCTTCTTCATGTGCTACTCTAAATTTACGCTCAGATATGTATGATTTCAGGAGTTGGCAAAGGTTATTCGGTAATAATTTACTTAATTTAAAAATGAGACCCTCATGCCAGACTTTATCAAATGCTTGTGATACATCAATAAATACGGATGGACAATATTTCTTCTCTTCAAAAGCCTGTTCAATTACTGAAGTGATTCTGTGTATTTGGTCAATGGTGGAATGTTTCTTTCTAAACCCAAATTGAAAATCTGGTATCTTAATCAATGGTCTTATACGTTTCAGTACTAATTTTTCAAACAATTTTGATATAGCTGGTAATAAAGATATTGGGCGATATGATGAAATCTCATTCGGCGGTTTATCTGGTTTTTTCAGCATAATGATTTGGGCTACCTTAAAACATAATGGTACATGTTTTAGTCTAAAGCAGGCGTTAAACAAGTATGTCATCAAAATAATACCCTTTCGTGGTAATTCTCTAAGAAGACCAGGTGAAATTTCATCAATTCCAGGAGCTTTTTTTGGATTTATATTTGTATCTATTTCTTGTGCAATTTCAAGAGGTGTAATTGTTTTTAAAGTTTTTTCAGCAAGAAACATATTTGTTGTATTGATGTCTGATTGCATATCATGAGGTTTAAATACGGAAGCCAAGTGTTGAGCGAATAACTCTGCCTTCTCATCATCGCGTCTCGCCCATGTTCCTCGTAGAGTTTTTATAGGTGGTACATGCGTATCCGGTCTTTTAAAACATCGTGTTGCTTTCCATAAAGAGTAGTTTTTATCAGCTTTAGGACTTAGATTTACAAGAAAATTATCAATATCACTTTGCTTATAATTTTTGATTAATCTATTTAATTTGTTGCTGGTGCTATTAAATATTGTTTTGTCAGCAGGATGTCTGGATCTATGCCAAACTCTTCTCGTTCGACGTCTCTCCTTGATTAGTTCCCTAATTTCAAGAGGATAACAAATACTTTTCGCAGCAGTTTCTACAGGAACAGGAGTTGCACTTTTGGCAGCATCTTGTATGTTGTTGATAAATCTCTGTGCCTGTGATTCCAAATCATCAATTGTTTTGATTCTTATTTTGAGATTCACTAATTTTTCCAGATTGTCTCTAAATAGATCCCATTCAGTGTGCTTATTAGTCAAAGTTTGTTTCCTCTGCTTTTTGATGACTTTTGAGCTTATATCCATTAAAACTGGAGTATGATCTGATGACAAATCTGCCATTCCTTCTACTTTAATATAACTTGACGCTATACCTTTCGTTATATAAAAATCAAGCACATCTGGTATTTTATTGGAATCTGTTGGCCAGTATGTTGGACTGTTGGATGAGTGGTATTCACAAGATGCTAACTTAATAGCATTTAAGAGTTCATTGCTCTTTTTGGGTGTAATTAGCCGAGAACCCCATGCTGTATGCTTCACGTTAAAGTCTCCGGCAATAATAAATCGTGATCCCAGCTGCTTAAAGATTTCCATATACTGTTTTTTATCAGTTTTGTGAGATGGTGGACAATATGCTGCTGCAATGTTCAATTCTGCATCATTATGGTTCACAGTTATTATTGTGGCTTGTATATAATTTTCTCTTATGTCATCTTGTTGATAGTGTGAGATGTTTTTCTTAATAATAACTGCAGTTCCTCCTCGTGCACGTTCACTTGGATGTGTGGTCCAGCAACTCTTATACCCTTGAATTTTTATGTAGTTTTTATTTGTAAAATGCGTTTCTGAAATGAGTGCTATGTCTATATTATTTGTGTTAAGGAACACTTCTAGTTCACGAGCTCTTTGGTTTAAGCCGTTTGCGTTCCATGTTATCATTCGTAAAGAATTATCTGTCATTTTTATTTTCTATAATCTGGTATGGCGTCGATGTTTTTTTCTGTATTTCATCTACACGCCTTGCTAACTGCCTGAAATTTTGTTTAGCTTCAGACTGGAACTTTGTTATTAACTTCATAAGGTCATTTATTGTTGTTTCATTCTCTGTTGTAGGATTTTGTGTTTGTTCATTTGGTTTATCCTCTACTATTTTTATAGCCTGCGCAAAAGTTTTATTAGCAGTCACTTTCTCTGCCGGTTTAGCTTGTACAGTTTGAACTGCTGATCTCTTTTTAGGTGCTTGGTTTTTTGCAGCTTTTTGGTAAACTTCGCATCCCTTGTAGTTAGCCGGGTGGCCGATTTTTCCACATAGAGTACATTTAGGTTGGGTATCAGGACTTTTTTTACACTTGCTAGTGTGATGATCTTCGGCACATTTTACACATCTGGGTTGTCTTTGGCAAAAGTTTTTGGTATGTCCTAATCTTTGACAATTCGTGCATTGAGGAATACCTTTAATTTTATTTGGTGTTTCTACTTTTATCTTACAATGTAGGAGATTTGTCATTTGAAATACTTCTTTATTATTGTTTTTTGATATTAAATCCACATAGAATAACGGAAAAGTTTTTGTAATTTTTTTACCTTCTACGATAGATTTTTTAATGACATTTGAAATTGCAATCACTTGATGGCCTTTTTGTTCTAATTCACTTTTAATGTCTTCCAGACTTGTAGAAGCCGGTAATCCTCTTATGACGAATCTATAGCATTTATCGTCCTTAAGCTGATATGTGTGAAATTCTATATTTTTTGGAATGTTTTGGTTTGAAACTATTTTTTTCAGATAATTTTTGATTTGTCTGTAATCATCACTATTTGCTGTTGATATCTTTATATCTTCGTTAGCTATGGCTTTGAAAGTGACTTGATGTTGTGTAATATTCAATATGTTAGTTCTGAATATGTTGAAATTTGCTACGTTGCTAACAGTTATTGGAGGTGGTAATGGCTCTCTCTTTTCTTTAGGTGCAGGTTTATTTATGCCCCCACCCTCGTTATTTGCTTTGTCTACTTGCTTCGTTTCTATTGTTTTCTTTGCCTGTAATGGACTATTACCTTGTATTATTTCAGGTGAATTTTTCATTTTTCTTTTCTTTCGATCTTTTTTATGGTTGATTTCTTTATCTAGCTGTTCTTCATCTGTAAAATATTCATTTATCTCGTTCTTCTGGTCTTTAGATAACAAACTAATTTTGTTGTGGAGTTCTATAATTTGTTGATTTAATTTTTGAACTGCTTGTTCTAAATCAATTCTTGCTTTTTTTTCACTCTGCCATTTTTCATATATTAATTTCATTTCTTCTGCCGTGTTTACTTGTTGAATGTTTGGTGTTTTGGTAATTGATCAGATTGCAATGTAGCTGTTTCTGGCTTCCTTACCTTAGGCGGAGTTCTAGCCGTCAGCTTGCTCTTATTGCTAAAATCTGCTTGTGATTTTCCAGTAGTATAAACTGTAACATCAGCCTGCTTACTCACCGATGTACTGGGCGGTTGCATGATATCGACCCGTGGGAGCCCGCTCGCTCGCTCCCTACGTGCCGGTTCTGGGTATCCGAATCCCTGTCCCGTAAATTTTATTTCTTCTTCTGACATCTCCATTTGTTCACGTGTACCCTCGCCAGGAACCCTTACAAGGTGCTATCAGCCGGGCCAGCTGAACCAAGGTTTTTAACGAGGTTGTTACTCCTCCCCCTGCTCTTTTTGCATCCGGGCTTGGGACCGGCAATGGCAGAGTTAAAGAGAAAAATATAAACAGAATTTTAAACAGATTACGCGAGTATAATTTAAACATACAAATTGACAAATGTTCCTCTTTTTTCGAAAAATTCCGAATACCTCGGACATTTATTGAAGGATCAAGGTATCAAACCTAATTCAAAAAAAATCGAGGTTATAAAAAATCTTAAATTGCCAACTACAAGGAAAGCAATAAAAAGTTTCCTAGGCATAAAGGCTATTACTGTAAATTTATAAGAGATTATGCAAAAATTGCACAAACACTAACTAACAGTTTGAAAAAGAACAACAAAATTGATATAAATGATCCCAAATATTGCGAAGCTTTCAGTATACTTAAGGAATTAATAACAAAAGACCCAATTTTAAAGTATCCCGACTTTAATAAAAAATTTATGTTAACAACTGACGCAAGTCAATATGCGATTGGCGTTGTCTTGTCTCAAAATGGGCATCCAATCTCATTTGCAAGTCCAACATTAAATGACCATGAAATCCGGTATAGTACAATAGAAAAAGAATTATTGGCTATAATTTGGTCAACAAAATACTTTCGACCTTATCTTTACGGCACTAAATTTACAATTATGATAGACCACCAGCCTTTAGTTTGGCTCCACTTTTTGAAAGAGCCAAATTCAAAACTACAAAGGTGGAAAATTAAATTAAATGAGTTTGACTTTGAAATTAATTACGTCAAAGGCAAAGACAACAAGGTTGCTGACTTCTTAAGTAGAATTGACACAATAAATATGAAATTTATAATACCAAACAAGAAGAAATAAATACAGAAATGGCTACAATTCATAGTGGAGTTGAAGACTTAGACGACCACGTACCGATTGTACACAACATTATTAACTAATATCTAACACAAATACACCTTGTACAAAATAAAACAAGTGAGTTGGTAATTAAATTTAGGAAGTATAGACAAATTTATATTACAAAAGAAGACCTCGAACATGAAAATTATCTAAACGACTTACTTAGAAGATTGATAAAAATGGGTACTACAGCAATTTATTCGGAATTAAACGATAATCATTTTATCAAACTTCAGAGAATATTACTAAGTTTATTTAGTAACAATAAAAGAATTAAATTTATAAAATTTTAAAAAAAAGCAGAAGATATTGAAAGGGAGGAAAAGGTCTTAGAAATAATAAAAAATACTCATCAAAGTACAAACCATCACGGAATTTTAGAAAAATTTCGTGAAATTCAAAATTCGTTTTATTTTCCTAAACTTCAAGACTTAATTTATAAATACATAAACAATTTTTCTACATGCAACTTAGCTAAGTATGATAGAAACCCCGTTCAATATAAATATAATTTAACTGAAACCCCTAGCGAACCAAATCAAGTTATTCACGCCGACGTTTTTTACTTAAAAAAAGAAATATTCCTAATTACAATAGATAGATTTACTAAACATTTAATAATCTCTAAATTATCAGATAGAAATATTATTACCATAATCCAAGGTTTCAGAACCAGAAATTAAATTTGATAGCTTGAATATAAAGGATTTCTGTCGATAGAAAACATCGATATTCATTTTACATCCCCACGGAGCCATACGGGCAACTCCAATATAGAAAGAGTTCATTTAACAATTCTAGAACATATTAGAATACTAAATATTACTGAACCAAGTTTAACCATACGGAAGAAAAAATTCTAAAATTTGTAGAAAATTATAACAACACCATTCATTCTACAACTGGAGTCATACCAAACGACTTCATTAACCGAAAATATTCCAAATATAGAATCTATCAAAAATAGAATGCAAGAACAAAAAATAAAAATAACAAACAAAATAAATAGCAATAGGAAAACTTTCGAAACACCCGATTCGCAAGGGTGTTAAAATATTCTTTTAAAACTTTAATACCATTAAGATTTAAGAGAGCCTTAATTAACGTCGGAGGTTCCTTCCTTAAATTGATTTTTGGCACAATGGACTAAGAAGATAAAATTGAATTAGAAAATCATATGAAAAACCATAGATCAAAATAATAATATAATACAAAATTATAAAAATAAACTCGGTACTTCAAGAAAACATTATTACCTTAAAAAATAATATCCAACAAAATCATATAATAATAGAAAGAATTTCAAACTATGTTTCAAACGACCACAGAAATAAAGTTAACCAACTACAATATCTGCAAATTTTGACTAACATCAATCTCCTAAACGATGAAATCGAAAAAATACAAGAAAATATAATGTTTGCTGAACACGAAACAATGATTAGGTCTCTATTAACCCCTGAAGAAATCGATGATTAAGAAATTGATATCTGTAAATTTCAAGAATTAAAAAATTCAGTAGCCCTTTGTAACAAAACATTACTTTTTGCAATACAAATCCCAAAATTAAGTAAAGAAAACGCGAACCAATTTTAAGATAATTCCAATTCCTAATTCAAAATTTCAGCAAGTTTCAATAAATATAACGGATGTTATAATTTTTCGCAACAAAACATATCAAAACGAAGAAAAATATGAAAAAAAATTACAGTTAGTTCCAAAATGCATTTCAAATCTATTAATTAATAAAACTTACTATAATTGTTTTAAAATATTTGAAAATAAATATAAAATGGTAGAAATTGATATAGGTATAATTTTAATAAACGAGGAAGATTATAGTTGCCCTTGTCAACTTTTAGATACCCGTGCATACCCACTAACCGTTATTTATTTCCCTTATGCTATTATAAATATTACAAAAAAAAATATAATTAATTAATATACATATATAATTTTTAATTCATACCATAATTCCCATAATTACCATAGGTACCATCATTATTGCTTAAAAACAAAAAAAACCCTAAAAGTTGGTCTGGATGAT
This sequence comes from Dolichopus griseipennis, assembly GCA_963082915.1. Classification (NCBI taxonomy): domain Eukaryota; kingdom Metazoa; phylum Arthropoda; class Insecta; order Diptera; family Dolichopodidae; genus Dolichopus; species Dolichopus griseipennis. Next base: position 158,832,620 of record OY720441.1, on the reverse strand, counting down.
GTCCAACTTTGCCAGCTAACTTGCCCTATTACTTTACCTGCCCAGTTTTAATTATAACCTCGTAGCTTCATTAGATTCAAAGTTATCGAATCGACAACTAGGCATTGCAGCTCCCCTAAAATGGGGCCGTAACATTATGAAATTCCATATAAGTGCTCGATTCATTATATAACAAATCGTGTATAATTTTCATACTCGTACTGTAATTAGTTTTAAAGAAGTTCATATTGGTGCAAAGAAGTTGTATGGCATCCCCCGAAAATGGAGCCGTAACATTTTGAAACTTCATATAATTGCTCGATTCATTATATAACTAACCGTGTGTAATTTTCGTCTTCCTGGTATAATTACTTTTGAAGAAATTCATATTGGTTTAAATAAGTTGTGTGGCAGCTCCCCGAAACCTTGGTCTGATCTTAACCAAAACGAATAGGGAACCTCAAAAATGTCCAAAAAATGTTTTGTGTGAATTTCAAAACTGTAGCTCTAATTTTTCAATTATCTCTTTTAATTAATTTTTAATTCACGAATATATTAATCTTAAGCAAAATAAGCTTCATATGATATGATCATATTCATATAATAATCATCATGATAGATATTAATCATCATATTCATAATCATTATATCTATCAATATCAATAAGCCATTTACTTAAAAAAAGTCTTTGTGTTCTTTTTTGCTTATCTTAAATAAACTACGCATCATTTAAATAATATGAAATTCTAACTAGAAATCGTTATCTACACAAAAAGAAAACAAAAACAAAAAAACAAAATTCATATAATTTCATGTTAAATACGATGCATAGCTAAATTTCAAATTTTTATATGAAAATGTTGGAGTTAAAAAAGTTAACTGTTCGAGAGCTACCCGAAGTTTTGGTCCGATCTTAACCAAAAAAAATAAGGAACCTAGAAATTGATTGAAAAATATTTTGTGAAAATTTCAAAACTGTAGCTCTTTTAGTTTTTGAGTTATCGTGCTGACACACAGACGGACGGACGGACGGACAGACACACATAGCTAGATCGACTCATTTTTCGATTCTGAGCCGATACGTACCCTTGGCACTATATCTAGCTCGTCTAGATCGATGCGTTACAAACGGAGGAACAAATCTAATATACCCGATGTCATATATGTATGCACGGGTATAAAAATGCAATTAATGTAAAACTAACCAGTAATTGTAACAGTATAGAATATATCTTAAATAAAAATTATATTGTAATTTTCAATAATTGTTCAATTTAAATAAATAATTTAAAATTTTCTATTAAACAAACTGAATACAAACAAAAAATTATATTACCTATTTATTCAACTTTGAAAGATTTGAATTTTTCTATAAATTTAGAAACATTTTATGTTAAACAGGTTAAAAACAATAAGAAAATTGAAAATATCTACTATGAAAAAAATTAAACCTATATTGTAATTTACTTTAATATTAGTTTAATTCTAATCTTTTTTGTATTAATAATATTTATAATTCAGCATAAAAAACAAAATCGCATAACTTATTTTAAGAACGTTAAAGATAAATATGTTGTTCAGGAAAACAACAATCTTAAGGGATGAGAAGTTACATATTCCATTGACCTCTCAAAAGCAATGAACTTAACTTCCGATTCACTTTAAGCGAATTCATTACATTTCATTTGAATTAAAAAACAATAAAACAAAATTTTAGATTCTAATTTTTTAACTTAAATTTTTATTAAACGTTTTAACTCCAATTTGGAATTAAAACGAGTAAAATGCAAAATAAGCATATTTCATTTTTTCTTTAACAAATAACGAACTACGTTGCAAACAAGTTTACTGTACTCTATTTTTGAACTAAACTAAATAAAGGTGCAACGGTCAGCATTTTTATAAACTAATTCAAGTTATGTGATGTTTCCATTTGAAATTCAAATTCATTCTTAGTATTACATTAAAAGAGTAAACTGTAAAATAAATTATAAAGTAAAAGTTTAAAATAAAATTATTAAATTATAAAATAAAATTATTAAATTAAAAATTTATAAAAATCAAATCATTATTAAAATTAAGTTAATTTAAAATAAAAACTTTAAAATAAAAAATTAAAATAAATAAAGATAAATAAAATTATTATTAATATATTTGTCTAGAATGAGGTGTAACAAACGCATTCAATTAAATGTGTTTTGTTGGATGTGTTCAATTATTAAAAAATAAAATATTAATGTTTTGTTGAATGTGTTTTATTTTAGAAAATAAAATATCATAAATTATCGTAAGCAGGCCAAAAAATATTTTATTAATTTTTAATAAAAAAAAATAAACAAAAAAAAATTTGTTTAGTTTATGAAAAAATTGATTTCAGTTTTAACGAGGAAGATTATAGTTGCCCTTGTCAACTTTTAGATACCCGTGCATACCCACTATGGTGTATAAAATAATCGTAATTTACTTCCATTATACATTTAACTCATTACTCCATAATTTAGACGTAAAAAAAAAAAAAAAAAATTAACAAAAAAAAAAAAAAAAATCACAAAACAAAAAACAAAATTTTCATTCATTGTCCCATAACTTTAGCTTAAAAAAAAAAAAAAAAAAAAAAAAAAACAAAAAAAAAAAATGGCCCACCCTAAAAAAATTCCGATGGTCCGAGTGATGTCCAACTTTGCCAACTAACTTGCCCTATTACTTTACCTGCCCAATTTTAATTTTAACCTTATAGCTTCATTAGATTCACAGTTATTGAATCGAAAACTTTGTATGGCAGCCCCCCAAAATGGGGCCCTAACATTTTGAAACTTCATATAAGTGCTCGATTCATTATATTACTAACCGTGTGTAATTTTCAGCCTCATAGTATAATTAGTTTTGAAGAAATTCATATTGGTGCAAAGAAGTTGTATGGCAGCCCCCCAAAATGGGGCCCTAACATTTTGAAACTTCATATAAGTGCTCGATTCATTATATTACTAACCGTGTGTAATTTTCAGCCTCATAGTATAATTAGTTTTGAAGAAATTCATATTGGTGCAAAGAAGTTGTATGGCAGCCCCCCGAAAATGGGGCCCTAACAATTTGAAACTTCATATAAGTGCACGATTCATTATATAACTAACCGTGTGTAATTTTCATCTGCGTAGTATAATTAGTTTTGAAGAAATTCATATTGGTGCAAAGAAGTTGTATGGCAGCCCCCCGAAAATGGGGCCCTAACATTTTGAAACTTCATATAAGTGCTCGATTCATTATATTACTAACCGTGTGTAATTTTCAGCCTCGTAGTATAATTAGTTTTGAAGAAATTCATATTGGTGCAAAGAAGTTGTATGGCAGCCCCCCGAAAATGGGGCCCTAACAATTTGAAACTTCATATAAGTGCTCGATTCATTATATAATTAACCGTGTGTAATTTTCAGCCTCGTAGTATAATTAGTTTTGAAGAAATTCATATTGGTGCAAAGAAGTTGTATGGCAGCCCCCTGAAAATGGGGCCCTAACATTTTGAAACTTCATATAAGTGCACGATTCATTATATAACTAACCGTGTGTAATTTGCATCTGCGTAGTATAATTAGTTTTGAAGAAATTCATATTGGTGCAAAGAAGTTGTATGGCAGCCCCCCGAAAATGGGGCCCTAACATTTTGAAACTTCATATAAGTGCCGGAGTCATTATAAAACTAACCGTGTGTAATTTTCATCCCCGTAGTATAATTAGTTTTGAAGAAATTCATATTGGTGCAAAAAAGTTGTATGGCAGCTCCTCGAAGCCTTGGTCCGATTTTAACCAAAAACAATAGGGAACCTACAAATTGTCTAAAAATTACTTTGTGAAAGTTTCAGAACTCTAGCTCTTATAGTTTTTGAGTTATCGTGCTGACGGACGGACGGACGGACGGACACACATAGCTAGATCGATTCACTTTTCGATGCTGATTCGATACGTACCCTTGACACTATATCTAGCTCTTATATTTCGATGCGTTACAAACGGAGGAGTAATTTTAATATACCCGATGTTCATATATGTATGCACGGGTATAAAAATCACAGAAGATTTTCTGGGAATTTTAAATAAATAGTAAATCATTTTGGTATTAAAAACTAAGACTATGCTTCACATGAACAGTTTTGTAGTAAGTCTTCATTAGTTTCAGTTAAAAACTGAAATAATGGCGAAGGCCAAATGTACGCTTTGTTGCGTTGCTTGCTTTTTGCTTTGGAAAATAAATAAAGCGAGCAATGTTTCAAAGCAAATTCAAAGCATCCCTCATCTCATCCCTGAAATAAAGCCAAATGAACTGCACCATAGAAATCAAAGCAAATATATTTTTTTACTTAATTAGGTAGGTGTAATAAAAAAAATCAAAAAATTAGTTTGATAATGCAAAACTTAATTCATAATTCAATAATTAGAAATAGGTACATAATGAAACATGTTGAGTAGAAATAGGTGATTCAAAAATTGGTGAATTCAAAAATTTTTTTCAAAAAAATTCAAATTTAGTTAAATTTCAGGGATCACAAAAAAGTTTTTACTTTATAACTTTCAAAGTTTTTGAGCTATAAAAGTGCTAGTATACTCAAAATGCAGGGAAAGAGAAGGGTAATATTTTGAAGTAAAAAAACTGTTATGTTAATACCGTTATTTTCTTGATAAAAGGGATTTAATTGATATTTTGTTAAAAATATTGGACTTTAAGCCCTTATAACCTCAGGCTGAGAAACTTTAGAGTAATGTTTGATAGTACTTAAGAAATCTGCATTAATAAGCATTTAAATGCTATACTTATTTTTGTTTTATCTTATTTGGTTCCAATTTTATCGAAATAAAACTAAATTATGGTCGAAAAACAGTTAAGGCCCCATAACTTCTAAACTAATGCAAATAGACCCCCCCCCATTCCCATACAATTTTTTGTTCTGCTCGATATGCCCGATCACCCATTTGAAGGAAGACCATCGAGTCGGGAACACCCTGTATAAAGTTTATAATAAACATAAAGAAAAAGTTTTTCTTTCAATTGACATTCCGTCATTCCGTGACGGGCCAACAGCTAGTTTAAAATAAAAGTGTGTTTTATTTGTGATAATTATTTGGAAATTGGAATAAACAAGATAAACATAAAAAAAATAAAATTTACACGCGCCTTTTTAGACTTTATACAAGCAGTGTTGTATAATAAATATTTTTTTATATATAAGTAGTTAATACAAATAATATTTCTTCCGCTGTAATCCATAAACGTAAGCAGTTCTCTTTTAAGTTGTTAGAGTTAAAAAGAACAAAAAACAAAAATGGAATCTAACTTTTGTAATAAGTGCAATGTAAAAGTTGCAAATCGTAATGGACATGAACGTTCATTTTTCCATAGACAAAATGCAGCAAAAGAACTTGCCGACAACGTTAAATTAATAGAAACAAGTTTTAAGGGTCAAGTAAAAACATTTTTTTTTTAAAAACAAAGATGAATCACTTATAAATCCCTTAGAGTTTCTTTTATTCCAACATTTCCACACTATTGGAAGATTATTTGTTGAAACATGAGCGTTTTAAGATGAACGCTGATTTTTTTGCCGAGTATATAAAAATGAATGGAAATGAAAATGATGTGCAAATATCTATTAAATCGTTTCATACACCGATGGATTCTGTGTTGAGTATTAGAGATTTACAAAATGCATTTGAGAATATTATTCTAAAAATACAGGAAATACAGGTGTAGAAGATTTTCAAGAGAAAGAAAGTGGATAACTTTCATTAGCTTAATAAGAAGTATTAGGTCTATTTAAAGATGAAATGGGTGGAAAAATAATTCCTAAATTTATATATTATATAAATATAAAGAAAATATATTATTTTAAACATTAGTTTATGATGAAAAATGTATTTTCTTCAAACTTTAGAAAATGAAAACATTTAAAAAGCAAAGGCGGTTAAAAAATATGTTGTTAATGACTTAAGTATAGAGGATTATAAAAGTTCTTTATTTCATAATTTGTTTATTTGTTATTTGAAAATATGAAAGTTTTTAGATCGAAATTACACACTAATTATACGCAGAATCTTAACAAAATAGCTTTTAGTAGTTCAAATAAAAAGAGATATATATTAAGTGACAATGTATATACTTATGCTTGGGGGCACTATGCTTTAAAGGAAATGTAATGTAAAAAATATTATTTTATAATATGTATTTGGTATTACACTTGAGATTTTTAAATTATTTGTATATGTAATTATTCTTAACTAACTGTGTATATATTAATTTCAAAGAAAATAAACTCCAATAATTTTGTATTTAATTAGCTTTTCAGTTTAACTTTCGGGAAAATTTATTAGATTTATTAGAATTAACGACTCCAAGCTGCAAGAAAATTCCCTGAAAATTGGAAGGAAACGACAGTAATCACAATAGAGAAGTTTAAAAATACAAAAAAAAATTGTGAATTTCGTCCGATAAATATGATCCCATGAGAGGCAAAAATTTTAGAGAAAATAGTAAATATCCAACTGGAAGAATTTTTAGATAAGCATCAACTAATCTCTGAAAATCAGTCAGGTTTTCGCAAAAATCGCAGCTGTGAAACATTATTAAACCTTGTAGTCAGCAATTAAAAAGTCTCCATACATAACAAAAAAATTGTAATCGCTGTTTTTGTTGATCTCAAACGGGATTTGAAACCGTAAATAAAAAAAATTTAATGAAAAAACTTTAAAAATATGGAATCCGAGAAAAAGAATATAAATGGTTTGATTCATATAAGTTAACACATGCAATATAATTTGTCTTATTAAAATTTCAACATAGGTATCATATTTCACCTAATTATTAAAATTCATTCTTAATCTATCGTTAGTACAGTAAAGACATACTCTTTCGCTTTGTTTTTTAATTTTTATTAAATTTTTATTAAATTTTTTAGTGAATCATCATGAATATACTATTTAAATTGAAATTAATATATCTATCTATAAACAATGTAGACAAACTAAAAGACGAGATCTGTTCCTTAAAAACAGATATAAGGGAGCTTTCTGAAAAAGTCGAAGCCGGCAGTAATGTAAACAAATCCTTTCAAACAAATAAAAAAAAGACCGTTAAAGAAGCTTGGTCGCAAACGGACCAGTTTGTCAGCTTTATTTCTTCTCTCGATACTACTACTCTGGGACAGTACTTGGTCGGTATATAGAAAATATCGGGATTATCTTGTCACTAATTGTTCCCGTGGTGGTGGTGTTCTACTTGCTGTAAACAATAATTTCCCTAGTGTGGCATTAATCACTAGGACTTGCTATTCTTTTGATCACCAATTTATTAAGGTAAACTTAGGTACCAATTTTTATACCTTGGTATTGTTTACTTTCCTCCAAATTCTGACAATTCCTCATATTTTGAATTTTTCGAGATATATCAACTTGTTATATCAAATATGAATGAGGATGATTCAATTTTTATTTTTGGGGACTTTAATCGTCCTTCCTTATCTTTTATTGTTGACGAATCTGATAATTTGTTACTACCAATCAACTTTCAGGACGAAATAGATTCGATCTTATTAATGCATTTTATGGTAATGATTTACAACAAATTATCTGCTTTCCGAATAACCATAACAAATGGTTGGATCTTAGTAGTTAGGATATGAGAGAGCTAATGTATGAAAAACGCAAAAAGTTGTCATTTGCCGTTATTGGTCACTAGATGTCGGTAATTTGCCGCTAGTGTCGACTATCTAGTCGGTGTATTTGCCGTTAGTGGTCACTAGATGTCGGTGAACGTCGAATAAATTATATGAAAGAGCTAATGTATGAAAAACGCAAAAAGTTTTTATTTTCCGTTAGTGGTCCCTAATGTAGAAAAACGCAAAAAGTTGTTATTTGCCGTTAGTGATCACTAGATGTCGGTGAATGTAAAAATTAAAGATTAGGGTTGTGTACAGGGTAAAAAGTGAAGAAAAAATGGGATCGTGTACAAATCGTGTACATTGGTGGAGACAGTGGCGGTGGCAGTGGCAGTGATTGAAAGGGCTTTGGTGATAATTTTTGTGTTATGAAGCGTTTGTTTAAGACAAGTTAATTTTAATAAATAAAAAAAAATATTTAAATATGCTGATAAGAATATAAAATATTTTTAAAGCATGAGCTTTTTTTGGATGGTTGAATTGAATTACATTGATAAGAAATTTAAAATATTCAAAAAGTGAAACATAATGTAAAAAGCAAATAAAATAAAAAAATGTTTAAATGACCTCAGGGGGATACCTATTGCTAATTTAAAAAGAAAAAACAAAAAAAATAAAAAAGTTATCATAAATAATATATTTTGAATATTATATTTTAATAAGTATTTTAGTTTGTTTAAGACAAGGTAATAAATAAAAACAAAATATTTAAAATGGATCATAAAAAAATTAAACTAGAATTTTGTTGTGATGTTTGTAAAAAAACATTCAAACGAAAATATGATTTGGAACGACTTAAAAAAATTCATAAATACTGTTCTTATTGCAAAATATTTACAGTAAACTGGGTTTATCATTTAAGAACAAATTTACATAAAATGAATGCAGCAGAAAAATTGAGGGGCAATGTTAGAGTGATCAATGAATCATTTGAAAGAAGACTTCAAACATTTTTAATTGATAATGATGATGAGGGGTTATTGTTCCAATCGAATTTTTAAATAAAAATAAGGATAATATTCTTACTATTCTGAGGAATTCATTATTGAAACATAAATTTTACAAAATGAACCTCGAACTGTTTGCTGAATATGTAAAACTTTATTCAGATGGTGACGGTAATGATAACGATGAATTGCAATTAAGCATTAAATCATTTCAATCAAAAATGGTTTTAATTTTAAATGAAGTTGATATCAATTCTAATTATAGCGAAATTTTAGAGAGTATAATAAAAGAAGTGAAGAATTTCAAGAAATGGACAGTGGTTGGGCGTTACTTCGTATTATTGGACTCGAAATAAATATAAATAAATATGAACCAATAAAAGGATCACAGTACATTCAACTTCCCAAATCAGTAGAAAAGAAAAAGGCATGCATAAATGTGAAAAATTCTGATGAATATTGTTTTAAATGGGCATTGATATCAGCTTTAAAGCCTGCAGTAAATGAATCATGGAATCCAAGTAGTTATAATATAATTGATATAGCGGCGGCAGAAATTTTTTTGAATGGTGGAAAAGTAGAAAATTAAAAATCTGGAAATATATTATTTCCTATTAAAATAGACGATATTTATAAATTTGGGGAACTCAACCCTGATGTAAGTGTGAATGTTTTTGGCGATTCATAAAAATCAATGCGGAAAGATTGTTTGCAACTTACCAGATGAAGAAAATAAAATTTTGAAGTATGCTGATTATCGACTTCAAATGAAAGAACCATTCGTAATATATGCAGACTGCGAGAGTTTATTGTAAGCGATAGCAACATGTAAACCAGATGTAAATGGTCCTTCAACTACTAATATTAAGGAGCATGTTGCGATTGCATTTGCATATTTTATAAAATGTTCCTTTAATGAAAATTTGAATAAATATGTGGAATGTGTAGGAGCAGATTGTGCACAAAAATTTATATTATCACTAATTAATGATTGTAGTGAGCTTTATAGAAATTTCAATTTGAAAAGTCAAAAAATGAAACCTTTAACACTAGACGAAGAATTACAGTTAACGGATTTCTGTTGCAGTATTTGTAGTAAGCAATTAGATTATATTAATAGAGTAAGAGATCATTGCCACTATAGTGGTAATTATATAGGTCCAGCACATAAAGAATGTAATTTACTTTTTAAAAAACCTACATTTTTTCCAATATTTTTCCATAATTTTTCGGGTTATGATTGTCATTTATTGTTTAGATCTTTAAATTGTGTTGAGGGAAGCATTAGTGTTTTACCGCTAAATAAAGAAAAATACATATCTTTAACTAAACGAATTTATCTTTTAGAAGAGAATGTTAGCTTTTCTTTAAGATTTCTCGACAGCTTTCGATTTATGAGTGAAAGTCTCAATAGTTTGTTTAATAATCTAGATGATAACAAAAAGCATCGCATTAAAAATAATTTCGGAGAGCACTATAATTTGATAACGAAGAAAGGTATATTTCCCTACGAATATTTAGATTCTTTCGAAAAATTAAATGATACTTTCCCATCTCAAGCTGCATTTTATAATGAATTAACAAAAACACCATGTTCAGATTCTGATTACAATTACGCATATACCGTCTGGAGAACTTTCAAATGTTGTAATTTGTTAGATTATATGAAAATTTATTTGAAAACGGATGTCTTAATATTGCCTGATGTTTTCGAAAGTTTTCGAGAAATATGTATGAAAATTTATGATTTAGATCCTTCTAATTTTTATACTGCACCAGGGCTTTCTTGGCAAGCAATGTTGAAATATACGAAAATTGAATTAGAACTATTTACTGATGTGAATATGTACAGCTCTATTAAAAGCGGAATGCGTGGTGGCACAAGTCAATGTTCTTTACGTCATTCAACTGCAAATAACAAATATATGAAGGAAAAATTTAATAAAAATGATCCAACACAATATATTGTGTATTTAGATGCTGTAGATCTTTACGGTTATGCAATGTCACAATATTCACCGTATAAGAATTTTAAATGGATGGAAAAATCTTTAATATCAAATTGCGATATTACAAAAGTATCGGATATTGCAAATTTTGGTTATATTTTAGAAGTAGATTTGGAATATCCAGAAAGTTTACATGATTTGCATAATGACTTACCGTTTTGCGCAGCAAAGGAAATTCCCTCGAATGGGAAAATGGGCAAACTATTGACTACATTGTATAATTAAACTAACTATATAATTCATTATAAAAATCTTAAGCAATGTCTTCACAAAAATTTAAAATTGAAAAAAATTCATAGAATTTTGCAATTTGAGCAATCAGATTGGCTTAAAAAATACGTTGATTTGAATACTCGATATAGGCAAAATTCTAAAAATGAATTTGAAAAAAAATTCTTTAAATTGCAAGTTAATGCAGTTTTTGGTAAAACAATGGAGAACGTTGAGAAATATCGGGTCATCCGAATAGACGATACTTGGGAAAGTAAAGGAAAACATTTAGGTGCGAAAGCTTATATAGCAAGACCTGATTTTCATAATTTATCATCTTTTACAAATAACTTAGTGGCAATAGAAATAAAAAATAAAAAAATTTGTTATAACAAACCTATATATGCAGATTATATAGAGCTATCAAAAGTTTTGATGTATGATTTTCATTATGATTTCATGAAAATAAAATTTAAAAATAAAATTACATTGAATTATATGGAAACTGACAGTTTTGTCTATACTATTCAAACTGAAGATTTTTATGAAGAAATCAAACCTGATCTTCATAATTTTTTTGATACTTCAGACTATGAAGTAAATAACCCTTATGGTTATCCATCCCTAAATAAAAAAGTATTAGGGATGTTTAAAGATGAAATGAATGGAAAAATTTTTTGGAATTTGTAGGTTTACGTTCAAAAATGTATTCCATTAAAGCGGACAAAAATAATGTTATTAAAAAATCTAAAGGTATAAAAAAAATTGTTGTTGATAATTTAAGCATTGATGATTATAGAAATTGTTTAAATACTAAAAAAATATTTTATGAAAGTATGCAAATTTTTAAGTCTAAACTGCATACAATTTACACTCAAGAAATCAACAAAGTTGTTTTAAATTGTTTAGATAATAAGAAGTATGTAATGTATGATAATATTAGAACATTGTCTTGGGGACATAAAAATATTTTGTAAAAAAAAAATTTCTGAAATAAAATTATTTGAAAATAAAGTATATTTAAAATAAATAAATTCAAAAAAATTTTTATTTTAAATTTTTATTTCATCATTTTCCCATGTAAAATTGACGAATTTCAACAGCCTTTTCATCATAATAGGCTGCTGAAATTATTTTACATAAATTTTTGTTTATAGGACAGCTAATACTTTCGGGTCCTTGATGAGATATAAAATATTCAGCATCTTCCTTGCAGTCAAATTCAGCAACATAATACTGTAAAAGGAAAGTTGACCACCAAGATTTTTTTGATCTCTCCTCCATTTCCAAAAAGCACTTTACACAGAAAACCTGCTCTGGGGAAGTATGACGTTGACAGACTTGCTTGAAATCATAATCATCCCAGAGCAGATCATAGAATCTGTATACAGCACAGCAAGGCTTTCCCGTGTTTGCAGCTTCCATAATTTGATATTCACATGGTGAACCATATGATGAATATCCCATTTTTTCAATTTCCGACTTTGTAGGCATTTTTCTTTACCGAAATAATTAAATCTTAACTAATGAAAACTTTACTAATTTATAATTAATTTTGTTTATTTGCTTCTGCTTTTGTATAAAAAAGAAAACAAAATAAATTAAAAAAAAATTTTTAAAATTTAAAAAAACTGCTTCTTATCATAGAAGTACAGCATAAACCGCAAAGATACATTCTTTAGTATATATATTCTTATATATTTCTTGTTCTTGTTCTGAATTAAAGTGTGTTTAATTTTTTTCTTTTACCAAAAATTTTAAATGATCTAATTCGATTCTTATCGTAGAAGTACAGTTTAAATCGTAAATCAAGTAAGCATTTGAATGTTTTGTAGAAATAAGATGTAGAATGTTTTGTAAGAAATTTTGGGTACTATAAAACCACAATCATCCTGCTAAAAAAAAAAAAATACCAAAAAAACCAAGTCCAATAATTTTCTAAGAAAAAAAAAATCTATCCAATTCCAATAATTTTCTTGAGAAAAAAAATATTGTTATCAAAAAAATCTATCCAAGTCCAATAATTTTCTTAAGAAAAAAATATAGTTCTATCATATTGTTATGTTCTTATCAAATTATGTAGTAAATAAGTGAATTGGAATTTATAGAAATTTCTGCACCATAAAACTGCATACATCCTTTCATATTAGAAGATTTGAATTTTATAAGGCTAATTGCTAACAATTATTTTCGTATAAATTACATGTAATTTCTTCAAGACTATTTGTATTCAAAAGCTATTCAAACTATTCACTTAAGAGTCTGACAATAAACTTTTAAAATATAGAAATAAACTTTTAAAATATTCAAAAAATTTTGCAGAAAACATCAACAAAAAATTCAGCGTGCCTACAATAAAAATGAGCGAAGTGGAGCAAATGAAAAATTTCAAAATTAAATGTTTAAAACGTGTTGCAACAATATATGGAGGAAGAATAGTTCTAGAAACCAGTGAGTTTAAAGTATTTTTACCCATCCGTTACAAAACATTAACGGATAAAGAAATCAAAACTTTAAGTTCTGGAAGTTTCGTATTCATAAATGATGGCGAAATAGGAAAATCGTATAAAATAAGATTTATGCCAATTGAAACTATAGATTTGGAGGAGGAGGAGGAGGAACAGGTTGATTCTGAAGATGCAGAAGATATTATATAAAAAAAAAAATATTATATTTTTAATTTTAATACTTGAAAAAAAGATTTTTTTTATTTTTTCAAAAAATAATTTTATTTTTCAGATTTTTTTAAATTATTTTTAATGAAATACAGGTATTTTTTTTATTTGATGATGACTATGGCGAACATCATCCGCTTTTTTTTTTGGTTATCCATTCTTAAACTGATATGAAATACAATTATTTTGATTGATCAGCATTTTCATTATATAAATACTTTCAAGAGCGCAAAAACCCTTATGATTGAAAGAACATTTACTAATACATTTAGCATGCTGATCTTTTAATATTTTTAAACTTGTTGAATCATGTTTATCTAAATTGATGATATTTGACTGTTTTAAAATTTGTTCTATCCAAGATTTTTAGCACATTTTCAAAAAATTTTGTAAAAATGTGCCTATATAGCTTCACTCTGTCCGTCCGTCTGTCCGTATGTTTACAAAAACTTTTACACCGTTTGAATAGAGTAATTTTAACCATGGGTAGTTTTTGCAAAAAAAATAATTTCGTAGAAGAATTTTTTTCTGTAGCCCCACCTGTTACGGGGCTACAGCCCCCCAAAGTTGGAAAAAGCCCTATATTTAAATTGTTTTTACAAGAGTTCTGTTGGAGATATTTTCAATCTGAAAACGGCAAATGATAGCTGGTTTCATAAACTTTATAAATTTTTGCCAGGCAAATGTTTAGGGTTGCCATACGGTACTAAAATTTAACATTACACAAAACTCAATTTTTGCAAAATTTTTGACCACACATATCTTTTGAACGGTTCAAGCTAGGGTCTTGAAATTTTGGGAGAAGTTAGATACTCATAAATTAGTAGGAGTCGGTTAACAAAATTTTTTTGTTCAGCCCCATGCTTAGGAGCTATAAGGGCTCGAAAATTGAAATTTTGCTATTTTTAAACACCTGTACTTTGAATACCTGTCCAAATTTTTTTTTTATTAATATGCAAAATTTAAAGGCCCTATATTATATTTTAACATATGTTAAATGTTTTTCTTAAATTTAAAAGCGATTCCTTAAATTGAAGAAAGTGTCTCTCAGTTTTACCCATTTTTGCTTAGATTGTATAATTCTAAGTAAAATTTCAAATTTTTGTGGAATTCACAATTTAATTCCTAGAACCTAAAAACATGGAGGGGGACGAAGGGGGGGGGGCAGTTAGATAAAGTTAGATCCTTGAGAAACTTGGCAACCTTCCCCATTGAAAGGCTATAACAACTTTAAAATAAAAATATTTACTGTTAGCACTAAATTTTATAAGTAAGCAGTAGCTATTTCCAAGTAAATATTTCCAAAGTTAAACTCAGTATGTAATACAATATAATTTTGAAAATGTGCTTTTTTAAAAACCCTTGGTTTTTTTTCATCACTTGTTTTTCACTTCCTTTAACATAAACAACATTGATATTGATTACAAATAGCTTTAAGAAATTTATAATGTCATGAAAATTTGTTTTACCATCGCACCATTTAAATCCATGATGATTTTTTGTTAACCAATTATTGGTTTTTTGTATTTTTTTATCTAAAAATTGATATCCATAAGGAGGTTTAATTACAAAATGTTGAATTTCATTATTTGAACTTAGAATAGCAATTTCCTTTAATATAAAATTATTTTTATTATCTCGGAAACGTTGTATATCTATAATTACGTAATCCATGTTTTTATGTTTACGAAGAATTAAATTGATTAAATTTAATATATTTGTATAGTTTGTAAATTAAAAAACTTATACAATGTAATCCAATCATAAAAAAAAACCTCGCAATAAATGGTGGAATTTCAAATATGCAACAAGAATCTGAAGATAATGATGATGATTCCGTACAATTTTTTCTCATATTATTTATTAATGCACATCTAAATAATTTTATTAACTTCTCCTGTTAATGGTTTAAATTCTACTAAGCGGTCATGCAAAATAAGACAGTAAGCTTTAGGAATTTTTTTTAAAGTCTTAAATTCAATTTTGACATCAACTGGTCCCATTTTAAGATTATCATTTTGATAGCGAGTATCAATTATGAAGATTGGAGAATTAGTTTTAAAGTTGTCCCATGAAACTAAAGGTTCTGATATTGAGTTATTATGATAAAAGCTTCTAAAATTCGAATATTCTTCATATGCTATAGCATAACGATTTTTTGTAAAATCTAAATTCATATCTTCATATGGATATGATTCTGAATTTAAATATACTTTTATATTTTGAATATCAGAATAATCAAAAGTTGAAGGATCTTCATCCAGTTTATTTTGTTTACCAGTTTGTAAAGCAAAAATAATAAAATGAGGTTTTTCAAGTTGCGCAGCTGTTTTAACATTCCAAATATGATGTATAGTTCCAGCTGGTAATGTAGGATATTCATGTATTTCCCAATTTCTAAAAGGAATTTTCATAACTGACCCATTTTCAATACTTTTGTATAAATTTAATTTAAGATTATCAGCTAAGTTAATATGTTGAACCTTCCAATATATTTTTGTAATAGTAATTTTTGGTTTTTCACTTGCATTAGCGCTGCTACATAATAATGAATTGTCATTAGATCGAGAGCGAGTTAATATTAACTCATGTTTTGACTCAAACCATATTAATCTTTTTAAGGGTGCACAAAAATTAAAATATAAATTATTTATTTTAATTGATGCATCAGGTGACCAACTTCCATTGTATAAAGCTGTACTTTCATTTTGGTTCAGTGAAATATAGTTTTTTAATGTTGAAGTAATTCCAACATTACGATTATGATCAATTTCCTTTCCTTACCATTCAGTTCATAGCGAATTTTATCAAATAGAAATGGTATAGCATTATTAACTAGTTTAGTGTTAGTGACAGCTGTTCCATCATGTTTTGATACATAACCTTCAATGTAGATTAGACTTGTTGAGGGTAATATATTTAAGTTTTGATTTTGTATTTGTATTCGTATAATATCACTTAATCCGAATGTGTTTAAGAATGGTGAATATGAATGCCAATGAGCATTAGTTATAGTTTCATCAAAAATAGGATCATTAAAGAGATCCATTTTAATTTACTTTTAGCAGATATCCAAGAGATTTTAAATATTCTTTATTTTCAAATGATAATCGTTTCTTGTATTTTAAATGCTGAGTTACACCTCCTCCTTCGACTGCCTTTAAAGAATTAAAGTGATGTTTATCATTCTGTGAATGTATATTGGATAATTTTGATTAAATACGATCATTCTGAAGCTTTAAGTGTAATGTTATTGTTATTGTTTCTCCACGAAAATTTATTATATTACCGTTCTGATCAAGGAGTTTTACAGTAATAGAACTTATCTGGTTAATAGTTACCGGTAAATAAATTACATTCTTAGGAACTTCAAATATTTTATAGCCAGGACTGACGTTAATAGAGAATTCATGTAAAGTGTGAGCCTGTTTTTCATTAATATAAGCTCCAGAAACAATATTGCATTCTACTCTTATTATATTTATTTTATTAATATCAACAAAAAGATCTGAAGTATGCCATTTATTGGCTAATAATTTCTACTTACTGAAACCTAATAATACGCCAATTGTATCTTCTCTTTCAAAATCAATATCCTTATCAGCTAAAATGTCACACTTTAATGTATTATTATTTGCTCTTATAATTAATTTTTCCCTATCTGCTTTAGTTACATTAAGAGTTTTTCTAAGAAATAGTTCAATATCACCAATTTCATATGAACCTGTTGGAATTGTAATAGGTTTATCATCAATAATAAATGTATTATTCTCCTCATCTATATTGGGTATTGAGTTAAACGTTTGGAAATTAACTAAACCGCAGGCATATTCTCTTCCCTTTAGATCTATAGGGGGAAATAATTAGTTGTCAATATGGAAGAATTTCCGTTTAGAGTTAATGTTATTTCCGTTTAGAGTTAATGTTAAATTGATACAATGAGATATTTTAGTAGTGTATTCTATTTTTATATATGTTTTTAAGGCTAATCCCAAAATTCAATGATTTAGATTTAAGGTTAATACGCATTAATAATATATAATATAATATACATACATACAAAAATCTTTCGTTTAAATTTCTTTTGATATAACTAAATTCTATTATTCTTTATCAGTTAGTTTTTTTATTTCATTTATGTTCAAATATAGAGAAATAACCTTGAACTTGAACAAAATTATTAATGTAGGTCAGTTTAAATAAAGCTAGACTAAGAATAAAACAAAATTGTGTTTTTTTTTTTTTATTATGTTTTATTTACTGATAATTTTTTTTTCTTAGAATATGCTATGTTTATTATTTAGAGAACTAACTACACCTTTTCCATTAACAGTATTTTGGTTACTGATTGAATATTTGTTAGGAAGAGGCATGTTACACCGATTGGTTTAAGACAATTACTAAAACATTAGGTAGCTTTTAAGAAATGAAATTTATAAAAGTAGATGACGTAGTTAAAGTAAAAAATTTTGATCGATACTCAAAAAACAAAATAAAATGTTTCTGTTGTTGTTTATTGTTTCTAGGTTGTGTATTTATTATTCGTCGTGCGAATTAATTTTTATTATAAATAAAATAGAAGTTATTAAACTACTCGGTAAGTACCTTAATTATTTAAAACAATATAATATATTAATAAGCTAATATTTTTTTTTAAATAGTAATATCTTTATTTTAATCCAGAAATGAACATTATAACGTATAACATAAGTTATATAGCAATGAATATTAAGTTTTATTATGAATATTTTTGACTAATTTTAATTTACGAGTATATATATGTTAATTATAATATATGTAAAGAAATTGAACTGAAAAGAAAATGAACTGAAATAATTTTTTTAATTATTTTTTTTGTCATCTTTTTTCCTCTCCAAGATCTGGTCGGCATATAATAGTTGGACCTTCAAATTGTGGTAAAACTAATGTTATGTTGAGTATGCTTTTAGATCTCAAAAGGTTGAAATTTAAAAATATATATATTTACTCAAAATCATTACATCAACCTAAATATGAATATTTAAAAGAATTAATAAAACCAATCAAAGGAATGAAATATAACGAATTTTCAAATAATGTTGATATAAATGAACCATCAGCCTCACAATCAAATTCAATATTTATTTTCGATGATGTAGCTTGTGATAAGCAAAATAATATAAGAGCCTATTTTTGTATGGGACGTCATCATGAAGTAGATAGCTTTTATTTATGTCAGTCATATACAAGAATTTCAAAGCACTTAGTTAGGGATAATGCTAACTTTTTAATTATTTTTAAGCAAGATGATTTAAATTTAAAACATATATATGATGATCATGTAAATTCTGATATGACTTTTAATGAATTCAAAAAATTGAGTTCATGCTGCTGGAATGATAATTATGGGTTTCTAACAATTGACAAAGATAGCGGTTTAAATAATGGACGTTATAAAAAAATTTTGATGCATTTGCTAAATTTTAGTTAACTCAAGACCTATTAGCAGTTCGCAGTTACTAACTGAACAAGTCATTTAATAGATATCGGGTAGTAGTTAGCAGATAATAGGTAGCAGTTACCAGTCAGCAGTTAGCGATTATCAGTTAATAGTTAGCAAGAGAACAGTTCAGTCGATAATTCACAGGTAATAATTGAACTAATCCATAAAAAATGGATGAACAACTTATGAAAGATTTAACTAAAACTCGTAAAAATTTAAAAAGGAAATTTCAATCTTTAAAAGTTCAGAAGCTATCGGAAGACCATAATCGGGAAGAAGCTTTCACTCCATTTATAAAACCATTAAAAGAATTAACAAATGTTGTCAAACAACAGCAACAACAATTTTCAAATAATGTTATCAAACCGGAAATTACATTGTCTGCTGGTGATGATAACACCTTAAAATTAATGAGATCATTTAAGCCGGAAGTTAAAACCCTAGCAACAAAAGTAATACTTACAGTAAATTTATAACTTCAACACCAAATACTATAAAATTTGAATAACCATCTATAACTGATTATTATATTGATGAAACATCAATTTCACAATTTCCTGTTCTAAACGAGTCACAACTTGATAAGTCATATGGACCCTATTTTGATGAGTCATTAAATGTTCGAAAACTTGGGAATGCTAATTTTGAAATATATGAAACTACTAAAGATATTTTGATTGATAATGAAGTTTTTAAAGGAACTTATGGTCTTTATGAATTGATATTTAAAAAAAAACCAATAAACTATACTGAAAGTGATTTAAAAACATATCATCAGATACTTAACAAAACGAATGCACATAGAAGAAATTATGATAACTTAGAGCAAATAAAAGGAAACAAAGGTTTTAAATACAAAAATATATTAAGAAAATTATATAAACATGATTATAACACTATACATAAAAAAATTGGTTCAGATTGTTCGAAAAAAAATTTTACTAATTATATTAATAAATCTTCTTCACCAGAAACCCATTTAAAATGTACAAATCAATCATCTCAGTATGTTTATTGGGATAATCCTAATGAATTAGATGACAGATTAAGACTTTTAATTGCATCAGAAACAGCTGGTAACAACAATCATCATAATGAAATTGTTTCTATAATTGAAGAGTTGAGAGAAGCAAATATAATACAATAACTATTTACATTAAAAATCAGTTAAAACCATAATGTCACTTGATAAATTTGGACGTAGTATAGCTTCTTCTAGAAAACTACATACTCCAGGTCCTCCAGGATCAAATTGGTTTCAAATTGACTTCTGAAGGAAATTATGATTTAGATAACAAAATTTTATCAAATGTCTAAGAACCTATTAATGGCAGTGATGCAGCAACACAAAATTCTATAAATAAACATATTTTCTTTCAGAAAGAACTATTACAAAACGAAATGCGAAAAATGTCTAATCATTTAGAGACAACCGTATCTATAGAACTTAAATTAGCAGAAGAAAAATTAAAAATATTAGAAGAAAAAATGCAAGTTAGTTTAGAGGAAATCCATATCAAATTCTCGGAATTGTTAAATGAAAAATTTTCAAATATGAGTGATTGAATTGAATTTCAAAAAACCAATTAAATTTATTAATGAGAGATTGCAAAAAGCTGAAGGCTAAGTTCAGTCAGCATTGGATTTACTTAGTAGTTTAGAACTTATAAAGACATAATTGGGGATCAGTTTTCATTTACTTTTCGAAATGGATATACATCAATTCGGATATTCTTTAAATAATTTTTTAGATAAATATGATGATATTTTATTGGAGGAACATTATGAACAATTAAAAATTCACTTCCATTTTTTAAAATTATTTAAAAATTCTATCCTAATTGAAACGAAAGAGAATGGATATCATTGGGATATATGTCCCTATACATCAAACAACATGACAACTGTTCCAGATACTTGTCCTTGTCATTCAGCAGATCATCATACGTTAAAATGTTCCAAACTAATGGATTTATATAAAAGAATAAAAAATAAATAATTATAATATAATGTTATATAAATAAAGAATATAAATTTTAAATACATTTTATTGTTTTGCTTTTAATTATATATATATAACAATTTTATATAGGTGCATTTTATTTAAAAATGAGTAAAAGAGAGGTGGTTGAAGAGCTGCATAAGCCTGCACGATGATCTTTGGCAAGCTGATTTAGTAGAAATGGGTTCATATGTTAAAGAGAACAAAGGTTTTAAGTTTTTATTAACTGTAATTGATACCTTTTCCAAGTTTGCATGGACAATCCCTATACAAGCAAAAACTTCAGAGAACGTCACAAAAGCAATGCAAAATATTTTTCTAACTTCTAAAACACATCCTCAAAATTTGCAAACTGATGATCGAAAAGAATTCTTCAATAAAATATTCAAAAATTTAATGAATAAATATCAAATAAATCATTACTCAACATTTAGCATATTAAAAGCCTCTATTGTAGAGCGTTTTAATAGAACTTTAATAGAAAAAGAAAAGATGTGGAAATTAGTTTTATTTTATTTTTTTAAGAATTTAGTTTTAACGGAAATTATAAATGGATTAACCTAATTCTAGAATTAACCAAACAATATAACAACACTAAACATCGAACAATTCAAAAAGACCGTAAGATGTCAATAAAGATAATGCTGAAAATTTGCTTAAAACTGTATATAATCATATAAAAATTGCTTCACCTGCAAAATATAAAGTTAATGATTCAGTTCGAATAAGCAAATTCAAACATATTTTTGAAAAGGGGTATACAACTGAAATATTTGTGCTGGCTTTTTTATATTTGTTAAACCTCTTATTTTACCAATAATAGATATGTCACCACCATATACTTCTATTTTTAGATGTTGCCAATCCAAAGGAGATAAATCGGATTGGTTAGTAAATGCTTCACGATTTCTAATTTTAAATAAACAAATTTTTTCACCGCCTTCTGGAGTTATATATACCTCCAAAAAATCGAAATATTCTCCAATTAATTATTTTAATTGAAGCCCATTTCCGACCACAAATACAATATTTATACCCATGTAAAATATTATCAGCCCAAAACATTATGATGCTTATACTTAATAGTCTAATCAGATCATGCTATATTTTATGTTAGAATTAGTCTTTTATAGAATTTTGAGTATCAAATTATTATTGGAAAAAAAATACATATATATATTTTAAATTATTTATTATAAACACCTAAATAATTGTTACATTTCGAACAATAATGATTCACATTTTTCATGTTATCAGTACAATATGGAATGCAGCAACAACACCATAATCCTATTAGTAGAGCTGCAATATGAGTTTTGTTAGCATTTTCATATTCAACTCTCGTTACGTTTCTTTCACCACAATTGAAACATATTGCAACTTGAAGATAAGGTACAAATGATGTTTTAAATGCTTAAAATGCTTAAATGTTTGTGTTGTATGACGATGATGAATCCATGAATGTCTTTGATTAACTAAATTCTTTAGAAAAAATTAAAAAATCTTCTTTGGGTAAGAGCATATCATTGGAATCGAACCTTATACTAATAAACTTACCTAATAGATTTTACTATTATATAACACCCTCCCACTTCTACCCACAAAAGACTTTCTTACTTCTCGTTATTTTTGTATTTTCTTTGTAAATTAATTACTTAATTAGTGTTTTAGTTTTAATCACAAATGGAGTTCGTAAGAACATTTCTTAAGTTCAAAAAATTTTATTTGGCAAATAAAATATTTTTCTGAAAGAAATACAAGAAAGAAATTAAGTATCATATCAGGTTCCTGAACAATTATGCTGACTCAACATTAAGAAAATTCAATTCACTTAGAGAAAATGAATGAATAAATGGATGGAATTATTTGCCCTGAATAAAATCGAATTTTTTAAGAGAAATATTATTTATTTTTTCGAAAATAATTATTAATATCGGAAAACTTTAAAAAATAAATAAAAAAACTTTGTAATACTAATATATTTTGTTTTTTCTTTTTAAATTAACAATAGGAATCCCCCTGACGTCATTTAAACATTTTTTTATTTTATTTGCTTTTGACATTATGTTTCACTTTTTGAATATTTTAAATTTCTTATCAATGTAATTCAATTCAACAATCCAAAAAAAGCTCATGCTTTAAAAATATTTTATTTTCTTATCAGCATATTTAAATATTTTTTTTTATTTATTAAAATTAACTTGTCTTAAACAAA
Organism: Dolichopus griseipennis; assembly: GCA_963082915.1. Taxonomy (NCBI): domain Eukaryota; kingdom Metazoa; phylum Arthropoda; class Insecta; order Diptera; family Dolichopodidae; genus Dolichopus; species Dolichopus griseipennis. The sequence continues at coordinate 158,809,401 of OY720441.1, read as the reverse complement.
CGCTTCATAACACAAAAATTATCACCAAAGCCCTTTCAATCACTGCCACTGCCACCGCCACTGTCTCCACCAATGAACTCTATCTATACACGATCCCATTTTTTCTTTACTTTTTACCCTGTACACAACCCTAATCTTTAATTTTTACATTCACCGACATCTAGTGACCACTAACGGCAAATAAAAACTTTTTGCTTTTTTCTACATTAGCGACCACTAACGGAAAGTAACAACTTTTTGCGTTTTTCATACATTAGCTCTCTCATATAATTTATTCGACATTCACCGACCTCTAGTGACCACTAACGGCAAATAACACATTCACACACATCTAGTGACCAGTAACGGCAAATAATAACTTTTTGCGTTTTTCATACATTAGCTCTCTCATACACTCATCGACATCTAGTGACCAATAACAATAAATACACCGACATCTAGTCGACACTAGCGGGAAATTACCGACATCTAGTGGCCAATAACGGCAAATGACAACTTTTTGTGTTTTTCATACATTAGCTCTCTCATATCCTAACTACTGATTTTGCATTCTCGAGTGCATATGATAGAGTGGTGGTAAAACTCGCTGATGATGCAGAACACCTTTTTACTAACACTCCATATCATAACGCAATCATCTTTGAATTTTCCACTTTTATACCACTTTTTACTAAATCTTACAATAATATTTTTGTATATGACTTCTTAAATGCTGATTATCAAAGCATTAATTATGCTTTATCAGTTGTTAGTTGGGACGACCTGTTAATCGAACAGGATATTGACTTAATGATTACTCAATTCTATACAAAGCTATTTGAGATAATCAACTCTTTTGTTCCTAAAATTCGCAAAAGAGGCAAAACAACCGAACCTTGGCTCAACGGTGAACTTAGGACATTGCGTAACCAACGCAACAAACTATACAAAATAATTAAAAATTCAAAAGAGCCTAATAATGACTTATTGGACAAGTATAAGGATCTTGCTTTTGAATTTGAACAAAAATTTAACCTAGCTTATGATGATTATATTACTAACATAGGCAACAAATTAATAACCGATCCTAAAAAATGTTTTGATACTAAAAAAGGTACAGGAATTTGACCTAATCCCACCGACTTTTTAGCACATTTTCAAAAAATTTTGTAAAAATGTGCCTATATAGTTTCACTCTGTCCGTCCGTCCGTCCGTCTGTCTGTCCGTCTGTCTGTCCGTATGTTTACAAAAACTTTTACACCGTTTGAAATAGAGTTAAGAAATTTTAACCACGGGTAGATATTACGAAAAAAATAATTTCGTAGAAGAATTTTTTTCTGTAGCCCCCCCCGTTACGGAGCTACAGCCCCACCAAAGTTGGAAAAGGCCCTATTTTTAAATTGTTATAACAAGAGTTCTGTAGGATATATTTTCAATCTGAAAACGGAAAAAGATAGCTGGTTTTACAAGCTTTATAAATAATTAAGAATATATGTTTAGGGTTGCCATACGGTACTAAATTTACAATTATGCAAAACTCATTTTTTGCAAAATATTCGGCCACACATATCTTCTAAACGGTACAAGCTAGGGAGAAGTTAGGTCCTCCAAAATTAGTAGGAGTCGGTTAACAAAATTTTTTTGTCAAGCCCCCTGTTTAGGAGCTATAAGGGCTCGAAAATTGAAAGTTTGGTATTTTCAAACACCTGTAGCTTGAATACCTGTTAAAATTTTTTTTACTAATATGGTAAATTGAAAGATCTATAATTAAATTTCAACATGTGTCAAAGGCTTTTCTTAATATTGAAAGGTGCCGAAGTTACAGCCCCCGAAAATTTCAAAAAAGCCCTATATTTAAATTAGTATAACAAGAGTTCTGCTAAATGTATTTTCAATCTAAAAACGGGAGAAGAGAGCTGCTTTTATGGGCTTGACAAATATATAAAGTTAAAGTGTATAGAGTTGCCATACGGTACTAAAATTTACCATTATGCAAAACTCAATTTTTGAAAAATTTTTGGCCCCACATATCTTCTAAACGGTTCAAGCTAGGATCTTGAAATTTTGGGAGAAGTTAGACCTTTAGAAATTAGTAGGAGTCGGTTAACAGAATTTTTTTGTCACGTCCCCTGTTTAGGAGCTATAAGGGCTCGAAAATTGAAATTTTGCTATTTTGAAACACCTGTAACTTCAAAAAGTGTTCAAATTTTTTTTTACAATTATACAAAATTTACAGCTGCAACATTATGTTTCAACATATGTTAAAGGTTTTTCTTAAATTTGAAAGGGTTTCTTTAATTGAAGAAATTGTCTCTTAGTTTTAACTATTTTTGCTTAGATAATAAAATTTTAGGTAAAATTCCAAATTCTGGTAGAGTTCACAATTGATTTCCCCGAAAAAAATTGAAGCGTGAGGACAGGAGGGGGGTGGGCAGATCCATCATAAGTTTGCTAAGCAAAAATTTGGGAACCTTCCCCATTGAAGGGCTACTAGGTCTTAAAAATTAAAACTTTTATGTTTATATAAAACAGTAACTTATTTACCAGTGTAAGTTTTTTCCAAAATTAAACGTTAACATTGAAGCTTTTTTAAATATATTTTTATAAAAATAAATGATGAAATATTCAGTAAGAAGCCGTATATAATTTTGAAAATGTGCTTTTTAAAAACCCTTGGTTTTTTTCCTTACTTGTTTATACAACTGTGTTAGTTAACTAACTTATCCACTTCATTATATTTTTAATAAATCTCTTTCTTCAGGTATTTTCCCTCTTGTTTGGAAGAGGGAAAATACCTGAAGGTTTATGAATAGGAAGGGAGATTCATAAAAAGGGAGATAAATCATTCGTCGAAAATTACCGTGGCATTGCTATTTTAACGACTATTCCAAAGTTGTTCGAAAAAATTGTTGTAAACAAAATTACGCCCATCATTAATACAATACTAAACGAACAACAACATGGATTCAGAAAAGGTCGTTTTACAACAACAAACATTTTAGTCTATACTTCTGAAATCCTTAATGAAATGGAAAATGGGCACCAAGTTGATGCTATTTACACGGATTTTAGCAAATCATTCGATCGTGTTGATCACAAAATTCTACTAAACAAACTTGCAATTTTAGGTATTTCGGGCTCTTTTCTTTACTGGATATTCTCCTATATTACAAATAGATCGCAAAATATCAAATTTCAAGGATTTTTGTCGGACCCAATTAATGTTACATCAGGAGTACCATAAGGTAGCCACTTAGGACCACTCTTGTTTAATATATTCATTTCCGATCTTTCTAGTAAACTTTTCGCTTTGTCTCATGTTGCATTTGCTGACGATCTCAAGATTTATCATGTAATTAAAAATAGTTCTGATGTTGCATTACTTCAGACAAATCTTAATTCTCTACAAGAATGGTGCTTCTCTAATAAACTAGAACTAAACATTGAAAAATGCAAGGTTATAAGTTTTACACGTAAGAGAACTACCATTTAATTCGGTTATAATATAAATAATATAACCCTTGAAAGGGTTAAAAGCATTACCGATTTAGCGATTCTGTTGGATGATAAACTGAACTTCCATCTTCATTATGAGTATATGATTTCCAGGGCAAACAAAATGCTAGGCTTTATAAAAAGAAGAGCTAAAGAATTTAGCAACATTGCTGTAACTAAAGCTCTTTATTGTTCTTTAGTACGTTCTATTATTGAATATGGTAGTGTTGTGTGGGATCCTACATTTCAAATACATTCTGATAGAATAGAATCCGTGCAAAAGCAATTTCTTCTTTTCGCTTTAAGAAATCAATATAATCCTAGAGATTATTCAATTCTGCCTAGCTATCTCGTAAGACTTAATTCATTGAATATGTTAACGTTATCCTCACGCAGGCAAATTCTTTCTTCCTGCTTTAACTTTAAAATAAACAATGGTGCGAGAAATTCGAGAAGCACTAAATACTTAATTAACAAGTAAAGAAACAGTCAGTCGGTGCAACCGACTTAGAAATACCCTACACCTATTTGGTTCAAATTTAAAGACATATCCATAAGTCGTTTAAACACCATAAGAGCTGTTATTAATTTGATCGTAATACATAGCTAACCAAATTAACTTTATAATACTAAAAACATTTTCTAATTACACTATCTATTAAAAGATATTATAAATTCTTACTAATTTATCTATTTAAAAATATTAAAACAAAAAAACTTGAAACAAATGAAAATATATTTATTCCAATTCAATTACTAAATGAAAAAATTTTAATTATTAAATTTTGTGATAAAAAGATAATCAAAGCATAATATATTTAATAATCCAAATTTTTAAAAATTGCAATTATTTTAAATGGTTAGTTTATATACCTAATAGAAAAGCTTATAAACGCAAAATATGCAATAAATGTATTTCTAAAATACAATTACAAATTTAGACCTTTTCATATAATTCATTTAAATATAAAAATAAATTTTACATAAATGCTGCAAGTACCTTTGAACATAGCTGAACCACTACAATTAAGTCTAGATTTCGGAGACACATAGGACATAGGAAATATATTCTTTGGCTTCGAAATTAAACTCGACCACAACCAATTCCCATGGTACTTTCATTACTAGTAACCTAGTGTTAAATTTCATCAAAATACCGGCATTATTATTTGAGTTATGTTGTTTTTAAGATATATATTTATTAGTCCTTGAACTTTTCAAGGATTCCAGAACCCGAAATTATGGTACGATTTTGGCCATATGCAATCCCGTCATACTTTCAATACTAGTTAACCCTTGTACACAATTGGAATGTTCTATCTTAATTTTAAGTTACTAGTTCTATTAATTTCGATGATAAGCTTTTACACATTGGGGGGTCTAAGAGAGGTTCTGAACCACAACTCCAATTGATTCCAAATTAGGGGGGCACGCAAGAAATAGTAAAGAACACCCTGGGCCTAATTTGAAGTTTCTACATTCGTTTCAAGTTACTATCTTTATTAATTTCGAAAATATGCTTTAAGGTCCTCGAAACTGAGTGGCTGGTCCCCGACTCACTACTCCAATAGGGCCCAAATTTCAAAGACACTTACGAAATAGGAAGGGACACCCTGATACCAAATTTGGAGGTTCTATCTTCATTGGTTTCAGAATTATGCTCGTTTGGCCTAAATTCGATCAATAAGTTCTAAGTTCCGAACCCATTGTCCAATCCTCACCGTACGTAATCACCGCCGTAGTTTCATTACCAATAACCTACAGCACAAATTTCATGAAGATAGCCTCATTAGTTGTTGAGTTATCGTGATTTTTTATATATATTTGTTATCGTTAGCCCTGACACCGATTAAAAGGTCCGGAATCCGAACCGTTGGGCTGATTTCGCCCTTATATAGTCCGCGCTGTACTTATAGTACTAGTTAACCCTTGTACACAATTAGAACGGTCTATCCCAATTTTAAGTAACTATTTTTAGTAATTTCGATTATAAGCCTTTAAAACTTGGGAGGTCTGAGAGGAGTACAGAACCACCACTCCAATTGATCCCAAATTAGGGGAACACGCAAGAGATAGTAAAGAACACCCTTGTGGCGAATTGGAAGCTTCTACATTTTTTCAAGTTGTTATCTTTATTAATTTTAAAGATATGCTTTAAGGTCTTCGGTAATGTGTGGCTGGTCCCCGACCCACTACTCCAATGGGACCCAAATTCACAAGATTTCCTTAGTGTCTTGTGAATTTGGGTCCCATTGGAGTAGTGGGTCGATCCAGTTCTCATCAAACCATCAAACCATTAACAAGTTAACGGTATTTTTATTAAACCCGCTTTTTTTTATATTTAATTCGTTTTTAATATATAACTTTTTTAATAAACAAAAACTTTTAATAATTTTAAACATTTTTCAAAAAGTGCTGACACTTAATTTTAAATAAAAAAAAAAATTTTACATTATAACTTTAAAATTAGTAAGACTTTTTTTATAATAATTTTAAATTTTAATTGTTGACTATCAAATTTCAATCTAGGTCATTTAAGTTTATTCACTTTTAATAATACATTTTGCAAGTGTAATTTTTTAAGAACATTAAAAACTGACCTATTATATTTTAAATACATTTTTTTTGCCGTTATAAAATAAAAAAAAACAATATTAAATAAAAATGAATCAAAATAAATGCAGTGCCGTACTCTGTACAATTACAGATTTCAGAACCGAAATTATTACATGTAATGGTATCTGTAAAAGAAAATTTCATGGAGTTTGCATTAATGCACCTAGGGGCTGGCAAACATGCAACTCGTTCATTTCGCATCACTTTGTTTGCGATAGTTGCTTGGATTTGAACCAGCCTATACAAATACTAAAAGATGAGTTAATGGTTACACTAAATGATATTAAAAGTGACTGCCAAGGTTGCACGACTAAAGCAGTAGATGCTTTAAAAAACAATTCGGTATGCTTTAACGATATGGCCAAAAGCTATGATAACTTCAATCAAGCTTTATGCAGTTTTCTTTCTGACCGGAAAAAATATTTGAAAAACACTATGACAGATCTATTAAATGATTTCAAAGGTGAACTTATATCGGCAACATCAAAGGAGCTGGTTGGCATTCGTGAAGTGGTGGATCTAATGAAGGACGACTTAAATCGTGTGAACGTATCCCTTCATGCTTTGGGTTCAGATCAACAAATACCCAATCATAAACAGAAGGAAATTCAGTGCGATGTGGAGTTAATTAAACAACAGTTGGATAAATTAAATAAACCACCAATAGTTTATAAAGATGTTTTTATCCAAACTGACAATATCACACCTAGCACAACGGCAAAGAGTAAAATAAATAAGACAAAACCCGGAGTTAAGGCTTTACTAACCTCGATTGTTACAACAAAGCCTTCGTTTACTCTTTGCATTTCAAGGCTAAATTGTAAAATGACTGAAAAAAGCCTTGAGAGCTTTATTAAACAAAAATTTAAGTGTGATGTTGCAATTTGTAAAAAAGTTACTCCCAAAAGGATCCGGAATCCAAAATACCTATCATTTAAAGTGTCCGTTCCTGATATGATGGTTGAGAAGGTGAGAAATCTTAAATTTTGGAAGAAGGGAACGAAAATTACAAAATTTCGGGATGTTAGAGGTAATAAAAATAAAATTAATAAAAATAAAAATAATGATAATAATCATAAAAATAAAAATATATCTAGTAATAAAAGTAATAAGACTAATAAAAATAAATATAATAATAACAATAATAATAATAATAATAATAATAATAATAATAATAATAATAATAATAATAATAATAATAATAATAATAATAATAATAATAATAATAGTAATAATAATAATAGTAATAATAATAATCATAATAATAATAATAATAATAATAATAATAACAATAATAATAATAATAGTTCTGAAAATAGTAATATTAACTCTGACAATAGAAATACTAATACTAGTATTAACGTTAATAATATAACTGTACATCCTAATAATAGCGCAACTGCTAACAATTCAACTAATTCTAATTCTAACTCAACAGATTCAAATAATTCCATAAACACTAAATTAAATACTAATAACAGTACTTCAAACATAAATCAGAACAACATTTGTCATAACCACAATACTATTCAGAACAATAATAACAATACAAACACTTTAAATACTTCATCAGTAACTAAAGAGCTTGAAATTGTCAATGCTAACTCTACTACAGTTATTGAACCTCCTCCTTCTTCGTTGACTTCTCCAAACACTCCGTCTACTTCTAAATTCGTAAAATTTGTGCAAGGTGAAACTCTTCAGCCTTCAATTATTAACCCACTTTTACCACCAATAACTAGAATGACACAACAATCTCTTGCCAACAAGGACTATACAATAGCTCTTTCCAGGCTAAGAGATGATAAAGTTTATAACATGGTCAGATTGTATTTGTCGTATTTGTTTGACGATAATTATAATAAGGTATTGGAAGGTAAGACTAGAATAAGTGTAAAGGTCTTAATTGATAACGAAGGTTTACCGACCGATTATAAAGAACTCTATAAATTATATATTAAATTTCACGAAATTAAAGGTATATCTTCCAAAGATGTTTCTGACGACTTAAAGGCATACCGTAACCATTGTAGTAGTAATTATTACAATCACTTGCAGGTTTCAAATGATAACCATAATAAATATTTTCATATTAAATAATATTTAAATAAGACCTCTACATCTTTGATTGATCCTTCAAATTTGATAAATTTATCATTATATTATCAAAATGTCAGAGGTCTTAGAACAAAAACTAGACAAGTCCTACTTAATTCAATAAATTTAAATTTTGACGTATTTGCTTTAACTGAAACTTGGCTAAATTCTTCTATTAACAATCTTGAGCTTTTTGATAGCTCATACTCGGTTTTTAGAAAAGACAGATACTCTGAACTTAATGTATCTAATAGTTACATTCCTAAAAGGGGAGGAGTATTGATAGCCGTAAAAAACTCATTTAATGCAAATGAAATTCCTATTTCTGACGCGGACTGTCTCGAAATAATTGGTGTGAACATAAAATTTTCCAATAAAAGTGTTAATATTGTTAACACATACATTCCACCTTCTTCGAATTTAAATATTTATATTACTCTTTTAAATGTAATAGATTCGATTTGCTGTAATTCTGGTCCTAATGATGAGTTAATTTTATGTGGAGATTTTAATCTCCCTAATATAACTTGGATCAATCATGACGAAGAACCTTTTTTGATTGCTGATTCTTCAGTGAATGAACCTGATTCTCAATTTATTGATGGTTTAAATACCAACGATTTACAACAGGTTTCCCACTGCCGCAATTTTAAAGATAAACAATTGGATTTAATATTTACTTCTGATTGGAATAATATTATTTTCTGTGAATCGGTGTCACCGCTTGTTGCGTTGGACCCCTATCACCCTTCAATAAATTTTACTTATTGTTTGACTAATTCCATAAATCATGAAGCAGCAGATTCTTATAGATTTAATTTCAATAAAACCAACTTTCCCGGACTAGTAAATTTCTTAAACACCTATGACTTCACGTCTATATTTAATAATATAGACCTTAATCAAATGACAATTAGGTTTTATGAAATAATGTTCGAAGGTTTTACACAATTTGTTCCTATTTCAAAAAACAGATGTTCTAACTCTGGCCCACCATGGTTCACAAAGGAGCTTAGATCTCTCAGAAATAAGAAAAACAAAGCCTGGCGTAAATATCTAAAAACAAAAGATATTAATGAATTTAATAATTTTGTCATATTGTTTGAGAATTTTAAAACTTCTTCTGAAATACTTTATAATAGTTACATTAACTTAATGGCAACTAAATTAAAGTCTGATCCGAAAAAATTTTGGAAATTCTTAAACTCTAAACGTAAATGTGATGATTACCCAACATTTATGAATTTCAATTCTCTTTCTAGTAATGATCCTTCAACTATTTCAAAATATTTTCGTGAGTTTTTTAGCACTTCATATAGTGATTCTTCTTTTACGCCAAATGAAAATTATTTCTCCTATATGAATACATATCAAAAAACTTCTCTTACTGACATTAATATTAATGAACAAATAGTTTCCAGCTATCTAAATAAACTGGGTGATAATACTTTTCCTGGACCAGATGGTATACCAGAAATAATTTTGAGCAAGTGTTCTAACATTCTCACTACGCCTTTAACATTACTCTTTAAAAATTCATTAAATTCCGGATATTTTCCTCCTATTTGGAAAATTTCTTATATCAGGCCAATTCACAAAAAGAATGCTAAAAATGAAATCACTAACTATCGCCCAATAGCTAAATTATCTTCAATTCCTAAATTATTTGAATTAATTATAACGGATTCAATTTATAATCATTGTAGGAATCTTTTAATAGATAACCAACATGGCTTTGTAAAACAAAAATCTACGGTGACTAATCTAGTTGAAACCACATCTCTTCTTCTTAATAACATGGAAGAAGGATTTCAAACAGATGTTGTCTATACTGATTTTAGTAAAGCATTTGATCTATTGCCACATAATATTATTTTACTAAAACTTGAAAAATATGGTTTTCCACTATTTTTCCTTAAGTGGATACATTCTTATTTATGTGATCGCTCCTATAGTGTTATATTTAAAAATGTGATTTCAGAACCTTTCGTGGCAAATTCGGGAGTTCCACAAGGTAGTCACCTTGGCCCTCTACTTTTTATCTTATCTGTTAATGATGTTTCTTCTTTAATTTCTAATTGCGAGCTTCAAGTTTACGCTGATGATATGAAACTTTTTAAAAAGATAACATCTTATAATGACGCCATCCTAATGCAGAATGATCTTCAAAATTTTAACAATTGGTGCGTTAATAACTGTTTACTACTTAATGTAAATAAATGCGCACTGATATCTTATACACGCCGATCTAGTCCTATTTGTTTCAATTATAACTTAGATGGTATTAGTTTACCTAAAGTTACCTCAATAAAGGACTTAGGGGTGTACTTCGATTCCCAACTTAGCTTTAAAATCCATTATAATAATATTATAAATAAAGCTAATTCACTATTGGGATTTGTTAAACGTTCTGCAAAGGAATTTTCAGATCCTTATGTACTTAAATCGTTGTACACTTGTCTTGTAAGACCAAACTTGGAATATGCTAGTCAAGTTTGGTCTCCGTTTTATATGGTACACATTGATAGGATTGAGGCAATACAAAAAAATTTTCTTAGATTTGCCTTACGCCATTTGCCATGGTCGAATCCCATTATTTTACCACCATATGAACAAAGGCTAAAATTAATTGATTTGTGTACTTTAAATTTTCGACGTGAAGTTTCTGATGTCATTTTTATTACAGAAATTGTCAAGGGTAACGTTAAATCTAATTTAATTTCTAGTAAAATTATTATTAGAAATCTTCAACGCCTTCGCTCTTGCAATTTATTTAAAACTAATAATCATAGGACTAATTATGGCAAATTCGAAAATATTAATAGAATGCTTATTATAGGTAATAAACATAAACATTATATTGACTTTACACTTTCAAAACAATCCCAAAAACAAAAATTATACAATCGCTATTATTAGGATTATTTTTGTTTTGTTTTTCTTGTGGTAATGTAAAGTTTATAATTTTTAACTTTTAATTTTAATTTTAGTTTGAACATATTTATAATTAGTCAAATATGTAATTTTTTATATTGATTTTAATTGTATAATTTTAATTGTTATTTGTATGATTTTTTGTAAACTGTTTGTGTTAAGCAGTATAATAAATAAATAAATCGGAAGCGACACTCCGATACCAAATTTGGAGGTTCTATCTTCATTGGTTTCGGAATTATGCTCGTTTGGCCTAAATTCGATCAAAAAGATCTAGGTTCCGAACCCATGGTCCAATCCCGACCTTACGCAATTCCCGAAGTAGTTTCATTACTAGTAACCTACAGCACAAATTTGATGAAGATAGCGTCATTAGTTGTTGAGTTATCGTGATTTTTTATATTTGTTCGTTAGCCCTGAAAAGGATTAAAAGGTCCAGAATCCGAACCCATGGGCCGATTTCGCCCATATGCAATCCCCGCCGTACTTTCAGTCCTAGTAACCTACAGTTAAAATTTCATCAAGATAGCTCCATTATTTTTTGAGTTATCGTGCCTACGGACGGACGGACGGACGGACGGACATGGCTATATCGACTCAGGCGGTCACGCTGATCACAAATATATATACTTTTCCATATCTAGCTCGCTTCCTTTAGGTGGTTACAAACACCATACCAAAGTTAATATACCCCTTTACCTATTCTATAGGTGTAGGGTATAAAAATACTCATAGAACTGAATATGGAAAAAATTAACCAATAAATAGATGTTGCATTACATTCAATAATCACAGTCATCTTTATTCTACACAAATTTCTCGATACACTTTTAAACGTAAATTAAACTTAAAATTCATTAATGATCTAAGACAATAATTTTAACCTTCATTATATCATATTACGCTTCAAGTTCATATTATTTTTTAATTTTTTTAATTATTTTTTAACAGTTAGTTAGTACAGTTAGTATTCATAAATTTAATTTCAACTGTTTTTTGCTTTGTATGCTATGTATGCTTTGTATTGCTATGTACAAATAAACAAATAATTAAACTTTTGATTCTTAATGTATTTAAAAATTTTTTGGCTATGTAATCAAATTTCATGTTAATTATAAGTTTTAGTTTTAAGAATTTTTTTTGTAAAAACCTTGTTTTGGTTTAAATAAATAAAAAAATAAATAAATAAATAATTATAATTTTCATTCAATTGCAACATAGTTCAACGATAATTCAAACAAAAGTAATACAAAAAACATAATCAGCACTTTTTTTTGGGAAATAAAACTTATTATCGTTCCCACGAAATTAGAACTCACGTGGCAACGACAGGTAGAGCTTTTTTGGGCAAAAATAATAAAAACTTTTGTAAAACTTTTATATTCACTAATCATTCAGATTTTAATAAAAGAAGACATAAAATTTAATTAAAAGATTTTTTAAAATTAATTAAAGATTTTCGCAGGTCATTTTTGAAAATAAGTGTTACTTATTTTCAGGAATGATCTGTAAAAATTCTGATCTGTAAAAAAAAGATCTGTTACTTGTATCTTTAAAATAAAATATAAAATCATAATTAAGTTAAATTAGATTTCTTAAAAAGTATTATTGCGGTTAAAAAGATTTAACTGGCGCCCGAGTAGGGACCATTAGTGTCAAAATTTTTTTTTAACTATAAATCTGTTTTTAAAAACAAAGGTGTGGCTAGAAAAAAATAGAGAACAATCCTGACAACATCGTTTTTGGCACGCGCAGCAAGTACGACGAGTATCACACCCGTCTGAAGTTGAATCAGCAACAAGAAAATTGGAAACGAGGTCCCCGAGTAGCTCCAGTAGCAAAAAGGAACTGTTGCGCGGTGGAGTAATCCGAACCACTACAAAGTGTCAACAGTAGTCGCCATTTTCGCTGAGACAAAATACTGCAAATGGTCACTCCCAAAATTCACACTGCAATAATACTGAGAGTACAAATTACTTTAATTTTTAACTTGGTATCTTAGTTCTTAGTTAGTATCCTCTGGTAGAGGAGAAAAAGGAAATAAGTACAAATTACTTTAATTTTTAACTAAGATACCAAGTATCCTCTAGTAGAGGAGAAAAACGAAAAAGCAATTAAATAAAAAAATATATCGTCGTAATAAAATTAAATGCGCTAGCGCTAAAATAAAATAAAATAAAGAATATTTTTTTTAAGAGAGCTCTCATCAGAAATTAAGAAAAAATAATCTATTTTAATAAGAAAATTTTTAATAATAAAAATTTAATAAGAAAAAGTTTATTGAGAATATAAAACATTTTTTAAATATTAAATACTTTGGCCAATGAAAAGAAAAGAACATTGAAATTATAAATAACAAGTATTAACAAACTAATATAATAACTAACGTTTTAAAAATACCAAATTTTATTTTTTTTATTTTAGGAATTAAATAAAATAATTTTAATTGTAAACTAGTTTAATCGCTATTAATTAATAAAAACGAAAAAAATACATTCAATTAAAAAACTAATCAAATGAAGGAAAAATTTTTTTTTGTTTGATTTTCTTATATTAACAGAATTTAAAGAAAAATTACACAGATTAAAAATTAACTTTAAATTTTACATAAACTCAAATGAAACTGTAAGAAATAAATTATTTTAAAATTGCTTTTGTAAAATTGTAATTTTAATAATTTTTAAAAATTTGGTAAATATAAAATTTAACTATAAGTAAAGAATAGAATTTGCTTCATAAAAAACAAAAAAAAAAAAAATAATTTTAAATAAAGTTTTAAATTAATGATAATAAATAAAATTTTTAAATAAATAATTTTAAATAAGTAAATTTTATCAAATAAATTTAAATAAATAATTTTAATGATTTTAAGTACATAATTTTAAATAACTAAAATTTTTTTAAATTATTAATTTAATAACATTTTTATATAAATTGTTTTAAAAAGAATTTTTTTTAAATAAATAAATATCATAATTTTTTAGAATAAGGTTACTTCTAAGAAATTTATTAAAATAATCAAAATTAAATAAAGGGATCCGAAGGTCTTTTTATAATTATTTTTATAATCTTGAATAAATTTTTTTTATAAAAATTGTTTCAAAAAGAATTTTTTTTAAATAAATAAATATCATAATTTTTTAGAATAAGGTTACTTCTAAGAAATTTATTAAAATAATCAAAATTAAATAAAGGGATCCGAAGGTCTTTTTATAATTATTTTTATAATCTTGAAATTAACCATAAAGTTTATATTATTATTTTCAATTTTAGGTTACGATTTTTTTAAAAAAAAAAAAGAAAAAAAAAATCTCTGATAAATTTAATTGGTAATCATTTAATAAATACATAGTTATTAAATAAAAATTGAATCATCATTTTGCTTAAATAAAATAGAGACTTAATTATTATTCTTGTATTTAAAAGACATAATTTCTATTATTATTTTACTTCTTAATTAAACAAATATTATTATTATTATTTTTTATTAACCATAATTAAAATTACAATTAATCTTTTATTTTATAAGCAACTAGCTGCCAGGGCTATCGGCTTGAATTTTTAATATAATGTGTTTTATAACTTATTAAATTTAGTATTTTTACATTTTTATTCAATATTAAATTTACAATGTTTGTTTGAGAAAATTTTTTTTTTTATTTTTTTATATTAATTCATAAATTTTAATTTTGATAAGAAAATCTTGTATTTTTTTAATATTTGTAACTGTAGGATGGGATAGGAGATCTGCCGGGTTCATGTTATTGAAAATGGAAGAGCGGGTTTGAGTAAGGAGTGTGCATTCGGATAGGATATGTGTAATGGTTAGCGGGAATCTATTACAAAATTGACAAATAGGTTGATCCTCGTTCTTGAGTAGGTATGAGTGTGTTATGCTGCTATGTCCTAATCTCATTCTTATAAAGCACCGATTCATTTTGACTGATGTGGAAACTGGAAGTTTAATAGCTATTCTTTCTTTATTGATAGATTTATATTGGTGTGTGTATGTTGCCCATTCAGTATCTATCATCTTTAAAATCGTTTTAGATGCCTTGTAGTTAACTGCTTCATTAGAAAATGGTATGAATGTATGAAGTGGAAATTTGGAAGCAGATTTGGCAGTAGTGTCGGCGAATTCATTGCCAGATATTCGTTTATGACTCGGGACCCACATAATTTTAATTTTATTTTTCATTTGGAAAATTAGCTGTCTTGCATAGTTTAATGGGCTGGACTCATTTCTTGTATTCTGTATAGCTTGGAATACTGATAGGCTATCGGTGCAAATGAGATATTTTCCCTTGTTTTCTTTTGCAAATTCTATAGCAGAAAGAATGCCCTGTGTTTCAGCTTCGAAGACATTTCCGCATTCCGGAAGCAGTCCTTGGGCTAGGATACTCCCATCTTCTCCAACCACGCCAAACGAAACATTATTATCAGTTTTTGATCCGTCAGTAAATATTATTTTCCAGTGGGTTTGTTTTAAAATGGTGGATTGTTCTCTGTAAAGGTGCAGATATTGGCTTTTTGAAGTATATTCTTTTCGAAATTGGGAGAGTTCATCGATGAATAGATGTGATCCCTGTTGCCAAGGTGAAGGATTATTATGTTTTATAGGCATTGGTTTAATATTTGGCTCGAGTTTTGAGTTTATGTCAAGGATCTTGCTTAGAGTTGATTGCATTGATAATTTCGTTGATCTGCGTTTTAGCAAGTTAATCTCTTTGAATAAAAGGTGTTTTGAGCTACAAAATATTTTGCTGGTAAGTCGGCTTGTTAAATATAGTTTTCGTTCCTCTATTGAAATGAATCCTCCTTCAGCTAATAAATTTCTTATTGGAGTTGTTCTAAATGCCCTTAAGCTTGCTCTGATTGCAGCATGAAATGGGGCTTTTAATATATTTAGATGGCTTTTTGCACATTTTCCGTATATTTGTAAACCATAGTCAATTTTCGATAATAAGGTTAGTTTGGTCATGTTTAGGAGGGAGTTAGTATGCATGAAACTGTTAGAGGAAGCGAGATATTTAATAATATTTAGTCTGGCAGCTAGATTTGATTTTAAATATTTACAATGATACTTAAAACTATGTTTACAATCAAAATATAAGCCTAAAATTTTTAATTCTTTAACATTACAAACATTTTGGTTTTTAAAGTTAATTTGTACATTATTACAATTAATTTTTCTGCAAATATGTAAATGTTTTGTTTTTTCAACTGAAATGTTAGTACCTGAGTATTGTGACCAATTATCTATTGCAGTTAGGATTTCGCAAAATTGTTGTGAAATTTCATTCTGGTTATGTTTTTTACTAATTATATATAAATCATCAGCGTAGATGCAATGGTATAGATTTTTGTAGTTTAAAATAATTTTGTTAATTTCTTCGAAAGCTATTAAGAACAAGGTAATAGAGAGAGGGGAACCTTGTGGGATCCCATTAAAGAGAGAATAAGTAGGGGATATTATGTTATTAACTCTACACCGAATTTGTCTATTCGTTAAGAAAGATTTTATAAAGTTAAACATTTTGTGACCAATTTTTAATTCTTGCAATTTTTTTAATACGACGTGAATGCATATTTTGTCAAAAGCTTTTTCGAAGTCAATAGAAAGAATTGAAATGTGATTTTTTGAAGATAGATTTTTGCAAATAAGGTGGTCTATATATAGTAGTGCATCTACGGTAGACGAATTTGGTCTGAAACCAACTTGATTTGGAGATAGTGAATTGGAGGTTGTGAGGAACCACATGAGTCTTTTGGACACCATTTTTTCCAGAATTTTGCTCAGACATGGTATTAATGAAATAGGTCTGTAGCTAGAAATTTCATCGATTGGTTTGTTAGGTTTAAGTATTGGAATGATGGCAGCTATTTTAAATACTTGTGGAATAGCATTGTTTGGTACAATTTTTGATCATTTGGTATGAAATTTTATCTAAACCTGGAGTTGACCCTGTTAGAGTTTTTAAGCATGTTTCAAATTCAAGTTCATTGAATTGTGATTCAAGAAATTTAGCTTTTATATTCGGAGGGTTTTGAATTTGTAGTGTGGCAGCACTACGTTTGTTTTCTCTAAAGAGAAACGGGAAGTTGTCTGTTTTAGAGCTGTTTGAAAAATGTTCTGCAAATTTTGTAGAAATTGTTTGAGGGTCGTTGATGCTATCATTGTTCATTGTAATAGAATAGCAAGTCCTTTTGGACTTTTGCAAAAAATCTAAAAGAGGACAGTAGCGGGTCTTCTTTTCCTCCACTTGTTGATATAAACAACCACATCGTATCAGATTCAAAAGAAAAAGCGAATTTGTTTGGCAAACAGTTCGCTTCTAACTCATCACTGCCTCAGTCAACTCAAAGACCTCCATCTATTCCAGAAGTTGGCTGCTCCTTTGGTAGAATATACTTTAGGACGCGAGCAGTGATGAAAATCTTGAAGAATCTTGATACAAAAAAATCAGCCGGTCCGGACGGTATTACAACTACCGTTCTCAAAAACACATATACTTCCATTTCAAAACTTCTGCGCAACCTTTTCCATCTTTCCTTTACTTCGGGTATTCATCCTACCCAATGGAAGGTTTCACATGTTTTTCCAATTCCTAAAAAGGGCGATAAAAGCGATCCCTCTAACTACCGACCTATTGCTATTACTTCGGTCCTCTCCAAAGTAATGGAAAAAGTTATAAATTATAAGCTTTTGAAATATCTAGATCGTAAAGGTTTGCTTCATGATCGACAATACGGGTTCAGAGCCCGTCGTTCAACTGGTGATCTCATGACCTACCTGTGCGAAAAGCTTAATATCAGTCTTCACCATTCTGGTGAGTCTGATGTTGTAGCTTTGGATATTTCTAAAGCTTTCGATCGAGTTTGGCATGATGCTTTATTGGCAAAATGCAGGGCTTCAGGTCTAAGTAGGGTTTTCATTAAATGGATTGGAGATTTCCTTTCGAATCGCACGATTCGTGTTCTTGTCGATGGATATTCATCCAAAGATTTCAAAATAAATGCTGGTGTCCCTCAGGGATCTGTTTTATCCCCCAGTCTTTTCCTAATATTTATAAATGACCTACTATCAATAACCTCCAATCCAATCCATAGCTTCGCAGACGACAGTACCCTTGTTGCTTCCTATGAATTTCATAGCCGCTGTAACATTAATCACCAGATTAATTCAACAGCAAAAAATTTCACTATAAGTGAATTAAACAAAGATTTAATTAAAATCCAAAAATGGGGTGAAATCAACAGAGTTGAGTTTAACACCAAAAAAATCCAATGCTGTCTAGTCTCGCGAAAAATAGCTACAACTATTCTGAACCTTACTTTTCAAGGAGAGGCTTTGCACCATTCGGAAGACTTGAACATTTTGGGGATTGAGCTAAACCAAAAATTGACTTGGTCAAATCATATTTTTGGAGTAGCTAAGGACGCTGCTAAATGTTTGGGTTTCTTGTATCGCTGCAAAACTTACTTCTCACCCTCTGATCTCCTTAACATCTATAAAACTTATATCAGGCCGAAAATGGAGTATAATGCACATATTTGGGCTGGTGCTCCCATTACGGCGCTGGGATATCTTGATAAAGTGCAAAATAGAGCTATTCGTCTTATAAATGATCCCAGTGTTACCTCAACGCTCACTCCACTCAGCCATCGTCGCACTGTTGGGTCACTGACCTTGTTTTATAGATATCTTGTAGGGACTAACACCTGTTCTAAAGAAATCAAACAACTTATGCCTCCATTCAAGATTTTCCAACGGGAAACAAGGAGGTCAACAGATGCTCATCCCTACATTTGAACTAGCCAGATGGCGTAACACGGCTTATGGAAATTCGTTTGTCATGCGCTCATCTCGTTTATGGAACCATCTTCCACCAAATGTGTTCCCCAAAGTTGATAATGTATATATGTACGATTTAACCAAATTTAAGAAGAACATTAACATCTTTCTTCTAAATATCCCATCCAATTTTCCCCATCCCCCATAATCCAGATATTCCAAATAACTTCCACCATCATCCTAAATCCTTCCATATCCTCATCCCTGTAACCAAACTGTACATTTGTATTACAGGTTCCCTCCTAAAGTTTGGTTCAAAAAGGGTGTGGTTTTGGTGTGTTAAAATCATACACTACCCAGCGAAACACAGCACAGTTTCAATGGGTGGCTTTCGAACTTTCCATTCCCTCGTAAAAAAAAAAAAAAAAAAAAAAATTGTTTTAATATGAAATGGGGTATATGTTGAAGTTAAAACTTTAATGTTCTGCCAAATTTTTGTTATGTTATTATTAGTTAATAGTTTCTGTAAATTTATTAAATGTAATCTTTTTTGCTTTCTTTTTTTCTTTGTTAAAAATGGCATTCTTTTTTTTATATGATATAAGGTTGATTAAAGTTTGTGTTTTACAGTAATTTTTTCAAGCATTTTGTTTTTCTTCTCTTAATTTTTTTAATTCTACAGTCCACCACGGTACATTTCAACCTAATTTTTTATAAGAACATTGTGGGATGGATTCATTTGCTGCTGAGCGAATAATTTTTTGAATTGATGCGGTTTCTCTATTTATGTTATCTGTTTGGAGTATTTTGTCATTGAGCTTGTCAACTAAAGTTTGAAATTTCGGCCAATTTGCGCGTTTGCAATTGAAACGTGTGGGTTTTGAATTTAAATATGTATTATAATTAGGGAATGTGACTTTACTAAAAATGGGGTAATGATCACTGTTGTGAAGATCTTTAATGATTTTCCACGACAAAAGTTGTAATAAAATAGGAGAACATATAGTTAGATCAATATTGGAAAAAGTACCGTGGGTTAAAAAGTGTGTTGGGCTATCATTGTTTAAAATTGATAAATTTGTGCTCAGAACAAAGTCTTCAATAATTTTCCCTTTGGAATTGTAGGTGGGTGAACCCCATAGTGGACTCCATGCATTGAAGTCTCCAGCTAGTATTATGGGAGTATTAATATTTGAAATTAGATTTGTGAAATCAAAATTGGAAATTGATTGCTCCGGAGGTATGTAGATAGAAATTAAAGTAATTGGAGACTTTATGTTTACTTCGATGGCTATGACTGAGAGCCTAGTATTTATGTCTATGACTTTAAAAGGAATTGATCTATGAATAAGAATGCCTGTCCCTTGTTTGGCTCTGAGGTTGCAGTCAAAATTGTGAAAAAAGCCAATGTATTGTTTTGGAAAAAGGGGTTTTACTGTGTTGTTGGTAATGTGTGTTTCTTGTAAACACAGAAAATGTGGATTATATAATTTTATTATTAATTCCATTTCTTGATAGTTATTGATGTACCCTTTCATATTCCATTGTAAAATATTCAATGCCATATAGTTAACAAATTAGAAAATAAACATAATAAAATTATATTATGTACATATATAATATTAAAATAATATAAATTAAAAGTAAAACAGAATTAAAAATTTTTTTCATAAAAAAAAAAAGAGATTCTTACTTATTTTTTAAAAAAAATTAAAATGTGTAATGTATAAATGTAAATGATATTTTTTTTTTTTTTGGACACAAAATTTGTTATTGTTAAATAGCAAATAGTGCAAATTTAAAAATCATGTTGAATTTTTATTTTTTATTTTTATATATATATATTTTTTTTTTTTTAAGTTGATAACGGAAAATCATCAGACGATGATTCTGTATCAATATCAATTTCTATGTCTTCATATGAAGTTAATGTTGTTGATTCATTATTATTATTTATGTTAGCATTTTTTTTAATTTTGATCGAAAGAAATATTAAAAGTATTAGTTGGAGAGTTAGATGTAAGATTAGCTTTGGATATATTATTTGAATTGATATTGTGTAAATTGTTATTTGATTCTTTGTTATTATTTGTATTAGGATTTTTTTTATTTTGGTCGGAAGAATTATTGATAGTAATAGTTGGAGAGGTAGGTGATAAATTTGTGTTAGGTATATTAGAACTCTGCCGTAGCCGGTCCCAAGCCCGGTTGAGAAAGGAGGAGGGAAGAAAAGTTGCAACCTGAATGGCAACATACATCGGCGTATCAGGAAGTAGGAAAACGCTATATAATGCAGTTGAACTCGTAACATAGTTATGAGAACTTCAACGCATTATATGGGAAATTCTGAAGCAACTTTTCAAACCCAACGGCCCTCCAAAGATGGGGGTTTGGCATAGCGTTAACAGCCCTATCCAGTAAAAAAAATATTGTTACGAAACCTAAATCAAAGCCTCGGATACAAATGGAAACACGGCACCGACCCAAGCAACAGAAAATGGATATTGATTTTGCAACATGGAATGTAAGAACATTGAACAAAGAAGGAGCGTTAAAATCCCTGCTACCTGAACTAATAAAGTATAAAATAGCGATAGCAGCAATTCAAGAAACAAAATGGCACAACAAAGGTATCTCGGATCTTAGGAGCCACTCGGTATTCTTCAGTGGAAAAGATGGTGGAAAGAGAGAATTCGGCGTGGCATTTTTAGTTAACAAAGCGTACAAACAGGCGATCCTAGATTTTAAACCGGTGAATGAGAGACTCTGTGTAATCCGCATCAAAACAAGATTGCACGATGTATCCTTGATAAACGCTCATGCACCTACTGAGGATAAGGCGGAACAGGTCAAAGAGGATTTTTATAGTAAACTGGAGGCTGTCTACGATCAAATACCATCGAACGACGTTAAAATTCTGCTCGGGGACATGAATGCGAAAATTGGAAAAGAGGAAGTATACAAAGGCACGATTGGAGAACACAGCCTACATAGTTCCACCAATGATAACGGACAAAGATTAATCGATTTCGCGAGTAGCAAGAGAATGGTTATATCATCCACATTCTTCCCCCACAAGGACATTCATAAGATTACATGGATATCTCCCAACGGAAAAACGTTCAACCAAATTGATCACGTTTTAGTTGAAAAGAGAGGGGCATCCCACATCATGGATGTAAGAGCATATAGAGGAGCCTGCTGTGGATCGGATCATAATCTTGTGAAAGTCAGATATAGGAGCAGAATCATAGCCAAACGAGCATTGAGGAAACACAATGCAACGAAGCTGCAATATAACATCTGTGAAAAACGAGTACAAAGCGTCGATCGAGACAAACTTAAATCTAGAGGATTTGCAACACATGGAGCTAAATGAAATGTGGGATAGTTTAAAAACGGCACTGCATCGAGCTTCTGAAGAAACTATTGGTTTCCAGCCAATAAAAGTTCGAAACGAATGGTATGACGGAGAATGCAGAGATGCGGTAGCCGCAAGAAATGAAGCACACAAAGGAAAATTAAGTAGACCAACACGTGCTAAGCAACTACATTTCGAGCAACTTAGAAGAGAGGCCGACAAAATCTGCAGAAAGAAAAAAAGGAAATGGCAGAACGATGCGCTAAGAAAGGTCCAAGATAATTTGCAAAATCGCGATAGTATCAGAGCAGCATACAAAGACCTCCGCATCATCAGAGATGGTTACAAAGCCCAGTCAAACTTATGTAGAGATGCAGAAGATAATCTTTTATCATCTGAGGATGACATTAAGAACAGGTGGAAAGAATATTTTGAAAACTTACTAAATGCACCAAACGATGAAGTAAATGAACAATAACAGATCACAGTGGAAAGGCAAACCCAAAATGAAATCACGGGACAACCTACATTAACAGAGGTGGTCAATGCCATAGAGCTATTGAAAAATAACAAGGCTCCTGGTGCAGATAACATTCCGGCTGAACTTCTGCGTGATGGAGGAGAAACGGTACAAAAAATCCTCCATAAAATAATACTAAAGGTGTGGCAAGAAGAAAAAATACCCGCTGACTGGCAACTAAGTATTATATGTCCAATCTACAAAAAAGGAGACAAGCTCAACTGTAAAAATTACAGAGGGATATCGCTACTTAGCACTTCCTACAAAATTTTCACTAACATCTTGAAAGCCCGCTTAGAAATAATTGCCGAAAACATCATAGGCGAATACCAGTCCGGTTTCAGGCCAGGACGATCTACAACGGACCAGCTATTTGTGCTGAAGCAGGTATTGGAGAAGTGCTGGGAAAGAAATGTCGATGTACATCAAATCTTCGTAGATTTCAAAACCGCCTATGACTCTATCCAAAGGGAAAAATTATATGTAGTTTTAAGCAACCTAGGCGTACCGGCAAAGCTAGTAAGACTGATTAAAGCGACTATGCAAAACACAAGCGCGAGGGTAAAAATCCAAGGGGACCTCACAGAACCCTTCAACATCAAACAGGGACTGAAACAGGGGGATGGACTCGCGCCTATGCTTTTCAATCTTGCCCTGGAGCATATAGTCAGGAAAATCCCATCTGACCCGAATGCCACGTTGCTATTCAAAACCACCCAAATAGCAGCATACGCAGACGACTTAAATCTACTAGGAAGATCAGAGGCAGGTGTCAGAGAATGCTATATCCAGTTAGAGAAAACAGCTATAGAACTGGGTCTGAGGATAAACATCGATAAGACGAAAATGTTAGTAGTATCCAGACGTAACCAGAGAGAGAGACAAAATATTAATTTTGGTGATGACAACGTGGAAGTAGTAAAAAGTTTTGTATATCTAGGGGCCGAAATAACAAGTGGAAACGATGAAACATCAGAGGTAACCCGAAGGATAGGCAAGGCAAACAACGCCTACTACTCTGTGTTGAAGATAATGAGATCTCAAGAAGTCAGCAGAAAATGTAAACTTGAGCTGTACAAATCTCTTATCAGACCGGTGTTATGCTACGGCAGTGAATCGTGGACGATCACCCAAGCGACGGCAAACCTACTTTCCCGTTTCGAAAGAAAAATACTCCGTAAAATTATCGGGCCAATTATCGACCAGGGCCAATTTAGAATGCGACACAACGCAGAGCTATACAATGTATACACCGACAGCGATGTTTTGACATACATCAAGCTACAACGCCTTAGGTGAGCCGGTCACATACAACGTATGCCAGATTCCCGCATTCCAAAAAAAGTATTGAACGGGAAAATAGATAGAAAAAGACCAGTGGGAAAGCCGAGAAATCGATGGGTTGATGCAGTCGACTCAGACGCTGTATCAATGCTGCAAGAGCAAAATTGGATAACTGCTGCCCAAGATCGCGTGAACTGGAAGAGGATGATTCAGGAGGCCAAGGTTCGACAACGGACTGTAGCGCCATAGAAGAAGAAGAAGATATTAGAATTGTTGTTATTTAGATTGTTATTTATAAATTGTTTTGATGAATTGTTAGTTTGATTCGTGATAGAGGAGGAACTTGGAATTGGAAAGGAGCTAGTTTGGGTGCTGATTGAATGATCAGTGCGCTTTTGATTGCTGTTGACAGTTTGTTTACTAGTAGATGAATTTTGTAATTTATTATTGGTTTCGTTTATAATAATAGAGGAGAAGGTTTGTGAATTATTTGTTGTTTTTAAATTATTCTGATTATAAGTTTTTCGCGCTTCACCAAAGCTGCATTTATTTTGTGTTTTTATTTTTAAGATTTCTTTTTGTTGCAAGAATTTGGGGCATTTGTTGAAGAAAGATGGATGATCTCCAAGGCAATTAGAACAGAGTGTTCGAGTGCATGGCAATGGTGAGTGTGGTGGAAGATTGCAATTAACACAGCTTGATGGATTGTTACATTTGTTTGCAGTATGTCCGAGGAGCTGACAATTTTTGCATCTCATGGGATTTGGGAAATATTCCTGAACTTTAACTTGATACCAAGCGATGTCAATTTTTTTTGGAACCGTGTAGGAGTCAAAAGTGAGCAGAATAAGGCCAGTATAAGCTTTTTTGTTATCAATTAATTTAGAAAATTTGTAGACATTAGTAACACCCTGATTTTTGAGATCATTTAATATTTCTTCTTCAGTTGTTGGAATTAAATTCCTATCAAATATTGTGCCTTTTGTGGAGTTCAGTGTAGCATGAAGTTTAGCTGTTATGGTACATAAACCACCAAAATTTTGAATGACTTTAGTGGAAAAAGATAATAAAAGAAATTATTTATTAGCACTAAAAAAGAAACGTCTACTAGTTTCGAAGGGTAGCCGATGACTGTTAAACAAATAAAAAGCTACAGGTGTATTGCAAATCTTGTTTATTTGTTATCTGTCCCGTTGTTAAGGAATAAATCGTAATTTTTGTTTAATCAATTTCACTTTTCCATCCATTTATATTAAATCATTTCTAAAATCTTGCAAAGATCGCTATGGACCAACCACGTCTAAATTTTGAGAGGTCCCCGCGAGTAATGTCAACACCGGAAAGGTCAAAGGTAGAAGAGCCTGATGTTAGTCCAATCGCATCATCGCGTCACCATAACCACGAAAATTCGGACTTTATTAGGGAAACTCTAAGGGAAATGGGGGAGTATGAAACCAGGCATAGATGTAGAGAAGCAATAGGGGATACATACTCTTCAAAGGATGAAGTAGATCAGGAGGTCGATATAAATAACGATATAAATTTGGTAGGAATGGCGAAGGTACTCAAAATAGTAAAAGAGATCGAAAAATTTTCGGGAGATGGAGGGGAATACGGTTCCTGGAATAAGGATGTAGACCGAATTATGAAAACATATCACCACTTACAGGGTACATCAAAATATTACGGCATTTTGGGCACCACCAGGAGGAAGAAAGTAGGTGAAGCTGACGCAACCTTGAAATGTTACAATACACCATTAAGTTGGCAAAAAAATACAAGATGTCTGGAGAGGCACTATGCGGATAAAAGGAACATCCGTACTCTAGTGCACCAAATGTCGAGCGAAAGGCAAGGAAACTCCTCGGTGGAAAACTTTGACTAAGAAATATTTCAACATCTTACCTTAATATTAGAGAGATTGTCCTCCATGGATTTGGCTCCAGAAGCACTAAATGCTACGACAAAAATGTATAGAGACATGGCGTTGGATACTTTCGTTTTAGGACTGAACAGAAATCTCTCCTCACAGGTAAACATGTTCAACCCAATTCACAGGTAAACATGTTCAACCCAACCAGGATTTGCCGTAAGCTCTAGACTTGTGTTTAAGAGCTCAACCTTCAGCTCATAATTCAGATTCTAGGCCAAATGCGAATACCGGATCAAACCCAAGAGATGGACACAAATTCATATCAACCTAACCATAAACCCAACTTCCATAACCACCGTCGAACATCATGGGCACCTAACAATAACAACTCCTACAATTATAACTCGTACCATCAACAGCCAAGAGAGCAAAGAGATCAACAACTAAAACCCAAACCTGCCGGTTCAAACCGAACTTACTTACCTACATACAATAGAAATAACAACAATAATAGACCAACATATCAAAATGCAACCATGGAAGGACATTATAACAATAATAACAAAAGAACCACGACTGATGGGTCGTAACAGCGTAATAAATCACAAAGACTTAACTACACGAGACCTACAACTTTTAATAAACAGGAAGGGGAAAATAACTCATGCAAAGAATGCTCATTTTGCAAACAAAAACTACCTAATCCTTTTTTAGATTAAGCTCGTCCTCGATCCCATACATCGAACATCAGACGGGGAACAGGAAAATTCTAAAATTTCTCATAGACACGGGCTCTAACAAAAATTATATTTAACCAAGATACGTAAGAAAACCAAATCATAATGAGAAAGAGTTCGAAATTAGGGTGGCGCGAAATAAAGCCATACGAAATAAAGCCATAAAATGACATTATGGCTTTATTTCGCATTCTAATGCGAAATAAAGCCATATCATTTTAAAATTTTATCATTCTAAAATTTTACGAAATAAAGCCATATAGTAAAATTGATACAAATTCTAGTTTAATAGTAAACAAAGTTAAAAAAAAAATTGAAATTGATAATTAAGTTTCTAAAATTAATAAGTTTCTAATTTTTTTAATACACTGTAATAAAACATGTTAAATAATATTATATTTTCATTACGGGGGCTGCCGCCCCCGAACCCCGGCTAACTCAATTATTGAAGCTAGATTTTGAATCCAACACTATAATGAAAAGAATGGTAAGAGAATTCGGCATAGCTATTTCATACAAAAAATAATCAACCCTAATTAATAAATATAAATATTCTTAAAAAGGGGGCAATCCTGCTTTTGAATCCAACTCCAAAATCCCTCCTAATTGAGAATCCCACATATACACATATATATAAATATTCTGGAAAAAGCGTAAAACCCTGCTTTTGAATCCAACTAACAATCCCACATATACACATATATAAATATTCTGGAAAAAGCGGCAATCCTGCTTTTGAATCCAACTCTAAAATCCCTCCTAATTGAGAATCCCACATATACACATATATAAATATTCTGGAAAAAGAGTAAAACCCTGCTTTTGAAACCAACTCTAAAACTCCTTCCTAACTATTTAAATAAAAAAGTTTTAAAAATTAAATTGCTTCTATTTTCACAAATAAAATTACATTTTTAAATGCGAAATAAAGCCATATGGCTTTATTTCGCAATTGAATGCGAATTAAAGCCATACGCGAAAAAATTGGCGATATGGCTTTATTTCGCATATGAATGCGAAATAAAGACATAAAGTCATTTTATGGCTTTATTTCGTATGGCTTTATTTCACGGCGCCCGAAATTAGTTCTGTCAGCGGTGACATTACAATCACTCATCATGCTGAAATAGATATTTTTAAACACACACCAGAAATACCAAAAATAAAATTTTTTTATACTTAGAAACCTTACCACTTTCAATGGGATTATAGAAAACGACACACTGTAAGCTTAAATGCAGTAATTCACACGAAAGAAAACTGTTTAATTCTTCAAGGCAAATTAAGAATCACGCTAAAACAACTAATGTCCGAATCAGTTAATAAAATAGAATTTAAAACGTCTCATTTAAAGAAAAATTAAATTCACTCATAAATAATTATCAGAATTTATTCGCGGATCCTAATGAAAGACTCACCTATACCACCGTAGTAAGAGCAGAGATAAGAACAACAACAAACGATTCCCATGGCACTTAAACCTGAAATTGATAAGCAAATCCAACAGCTTCTGGAAGACGAGATCATCAGACCTTCCAGATCGCCATACAACTCGCCGGTATGAATTGTGCCAAAAAAGGAGGATGCTTCCGGTGAGAAAAAATACAGGAAGGAAAATTCAGACTCATTCACTCCAGACCACGAGGATTTTTTAATGATAAAAAGAAAAACAAATAATATATTAGACAATAACAATAGGCAGGTTGTAATAAATAACCTTTATAATGATAGGATTAACAATTTTACTGAGATAACTAACGATATATTAAAAAATATTGGATTAGGTCAGGGCTTTAATAATCAGTCAGGCTTCAAATTACAGTATAAATTAAAACTTCTTCAAGAAGAAGTTATAAATTTGAATTATGCGACCCATTGGGCCAAAGTAGGTGTAATTAATTCAGTACCACTTTCGAAATCAGAAATAGAAACTCTACCTAAATATTAGATAAGGAAAATTTTCCATACTTCAATGCCGAAGATGCTTTAGATTTCGCAAATGTAAAAATAATTTCTAACCGTACCTTTTTGTTCTGTCTTATCGATATACCTCTTACTGATAATTATATTTATGAAAATTTGTTATTAATACCAATAAAAAATTAAAACTTTGTAATAGATTTAAAATTTAATAACATATTGTTAAACGATGATATTTATAATGATGAAAAATTGTATGGAATTAATAAGAATTGTAAAAAACTTAATGATCTAACTATTTGTAGAAAAGATAATATTGTAAACCTTAAAAGCTCTACATGCATCCTTAATTTACTAAAAGGAAGAAACTCTACCTGCAACGTAAAAAATAGTAATCATATACAAACAGTGAAAGAAATTACTGAAGGGATACTGTTACTCAATCAGTTCGTCAGAGTAGTTACGATCGATGGTGAGCAACGCAACCTTTCTGGAACTTTTGTCATAAAATTTCACAACTCAAGTATTGGAATTCGGGGAAAAATCTATCTTTCGAAAGAAATCTCTCAAAAAAACGTACTGCCAGCGATTCTCTAACCAGAATTCACAAAAGCTGAGAAGACCTCTCTCTGGAACTTTTAAAAGACATACATACCAATAACACAAAAGAAATACAACTATTAAAAGAAGACAATCAAAGTAACCTCCTCGTAAGCCTAATCATTTTAGGACCCACTACTTTCAGCATATTTTTCCTGATAATAGCAGCTATATTACTGAATTGCAAAAGAAGAAACAAAATAGTTCTCAATCATCATAGTCAGCCCACATCAAACGCATCACAACAAGAGTACAAAAAATCAGAAACAACAGTAACAGAAGAAGCAACCAACGAGATTTCAATACAGCCCGCAGAACGCAAAAAACCAACAACTCAATTTACAAAAAACAAATATAAAAAGAAATCCGCAACAATTACCAATTCCCAAGTTCGATCAAGTGAGGACACATGATTTTAAAGGATGGAGGAGTTAACACATGCAATATAATTTTTCTTATTAAAATTTCAACATAGGGATCATATTTCACCTAATTATAATTTTTATTCAATTGCAACATAGTTCAACGACAATTCAAACAAAAGTAATTCAAAAACGAGGAAGAGTGTAGTAGAGTGGACTGTGTCAACTCTGGGATACCCGCATGACCGTAACATATACATTATATCATCCGGTTATTTACTTTTGGCAAAATTTCAAACATTAAGCTTTATTAGGTGTAGAGTAATGCTCATATAAAAGAAGGAGTTGTATGGCAGCTACTCGAACCCTCTGCAGTAGACCAACCAAATTTTGCAGTAACTTTGCCCATTACACTAAACTATTTTTTGCAAAATTTCAGACACCCAGCTTCATCAGGTGTAGTGTAAAGCTCATATAAAAGAAGGAGTTGTATGGCAGCTACTCGAACCCTCTGTAGTAGACCAACCAAATTTTGCAGTAACTTTGGCCATTACATTAAACTATTTTTTGCAAAATTTCAGACACAGAGCTTCCATAGGTATACAGTAATGCTCATATAAAATTAGAAGTTGTATGGCAGGTACTCGAACCCGTGGACCAAAATGGCTGGATTTAAATAGCGCTTCCGGTTTTTGCATAAAAACGAATTTGTGAAAATTTCATAATCCTAGCTCCTTTATTTTTTGAGTTATCGTGATGACGGCCGAACGGACGGACATACATGGCTAAATCGATTTATTTTTCGATTCTGATCAGATCCATACACTTGAGTCTATATCTACCCCCCTCCTTCTCTGCGTCACAAACGTAATGGAAAATTTATTATACCCTTTGACTATAATAGTCATACGGGTATAAACATAATCAGCATATAAACATAATTTTTTTTGTAGAGCTTTTTTGGGCAAAAATAATAAAAACTTTTGTAAAACTTTTGTATTCACTAATCATTCAGATTTTAATAAAAGAAGACATAAAATTTAATTAAAAGATTTTTTATTCATAAAATTAATTAAAGATTTTCGCAGATCATTTTTGAAAATAAATGTTACTTATTTTCAGGAATTATCTGTAAGAAAAAGATCTGTTACTTGTATCTTTAAAATAAAATATAAAATCATAATTAAATTAAATTAGATTTCTTAAAAAGTATTATTGCGGTGAAAAAGATTTAACTTATATAAATAATAGAACTCAGATAACTAAATTTAACAATTATTTGTCTGAATCTAAAAAGGTTCACACGGGGGTTCCACAAGGAACAATTTTAGCGGTCTTATTGTTTATATTCTGGAAAAAGCGTCAATCCTGATTTAGAATCCAACTCTAAAATCTCTTCTAATATTGTATATACAAACACACATATAAATATTCTGGAAAAAGCGGCAATCCTGATTTAGAATTCAACTCTAAAATCCCTCCTGATTCAGATTCTTAAGTATATATATGTTTATAAATATTCTGGAAAAAGCGCATAATTCTGATTTTGTAGCCAACTCTAAGGTCCTTTCTAATCATATTTTTACATACATATTTAAATTATAAACTATGGGGTTGCCACTTCCAAAATCCCTCCCAACAAATTACCAAAACCTTACTTCTAACTCTAAATTGCAATATACTTACATTTTTACATACATATATCAACTGGAAAACAAAAAGGCAAAATAAATTTATGAGAAATAAAGTATGAAAATGTATTTTTTAATAAAATTGTTGTGTCAGTTTTTCATTTATGTTCTCTGGTGGGGCTATTTGTCAAAATATACCATACTTATTATATACCGTTGCAAAGAGTGTCAAAAGACCTTTCTAACAGTATAATAAAAAATACAGAGTGTTTTTGAAAATTTCATACTTATAGTAGTTTTTTTGAAAGTTCAAAATTTTTTTTTTTTGTTTTAAATTTCCACTTGAAATTGTAATATCTCAAAAACGGTGGCACCGTTTCAGATGAAACAAGATGTTTTTGAGAGACAATATCATACCATACAATATTGTAAGATGTTGGTTCCAGTTTATTGTCTAACAGGAAAAATATAACATTTTAATTAAAATGTTACAAAATCTTAGGAAAATTTTGTAATGCATTTTTTGACCACTAGATGGTGCCATCGCAACTAATAATTTATATATTCGGAAACTTTGAGATATTTAGTACCGTTATGTGATAACGGCTCACAGCCCCTCTCCGGAAGTATATCCACAAATTTTTTTTACATAAATTTTTTTATAAACTTCTTGTCTTTCAATTTCGAAATCAATAATAAAAAAACCAAAAAAAAAAAAGAAAACAATTGAGAAAGCAAAATTTCCAGGCGCGTGTAGACTAATAACCTAAGGTTATCGAAAGTTTATGCAACGCATGCCGTTAATTTTAGTAATTCCTTTTTATTTAAGTAGTTTGAAAATTTGAATCGGGGGCATTTTTCTTTTTTAATCAGTACAGTTAATTACCATTCCTCATAGAGGAAAACAAATAACTTGGAAATTAAACTAAATAATTCAAATCAAATAAAACTAAATAATTCGTAAGATCAAGTTAAAATTAATATACTGTGAAATAAACTAAAAAAAAAATAACTGTAAAATATAATTTGTCAGTATTTAATGTAAAATAAATAAAAAATAACTTTGAAATATACTTTTTTATTATTTAAAATAAATAAAAAAAAAAAACATTAATTGGCGCCCGAGCAGGCATACGAGTTAAAAAAAAAAATAATAAAAAGGAATATAAAAAATTGCAATAAAATTACTGAAAATAAAATACAATTTAAAAAGGTGTTTTATGACTTTAAAAAAAAATTGTGAACAATAACTTTTGTGAAATAAAAGTTAACAAAAGCTGTGAACTGAACTTGAACATTAAATAATTTAAAATTAAAGGCTAGCTAATCAATTTTATAAAAAATTTTAACTAAACCAATAAAAATAAAAAGTGATCCAAAAACATAAAACATCAAGAAAAAAGTAACCATAAGGTGGTTTGAAAGTTGCCAAGGTTGGAATATTCAAAGACGCAGTTACATCAATAAATTACAACTCGATGTCCCAACGATTAACCAGCAACATTAGGAACATTATAATACTACTGTAAGTGGTTAAATTTATTATTTTGGCTATACAAATTTTATTCAAAATAAAATTAGATAAAAAAGAAACAATCATAGAACAAAATTTAATAAATAATTTTAAGTGAATTTAAATAAAGAATTAAAAATAAATTAACAACGTTTAATTGAAATAAATTAAAATAATTTTTAACTGTATTGAACTTATTTTCATAAAATTGTAATTAAATTCCATAAGTTTTAACAATTAAGTATATTTTTATCATTATCTTTCTCATAAAAATTTCAAAATTATTTAATAATAAACAAAATTAACTCGTAAAAGAGTCCTTTAAGTTTAAAATTTTATATAAGAAATATAGTGCGATCGAATAAGTTTCATAATGGTGTTAGACGAAAACACAATTAAAAGCATAATTCAAAATGCCTTAAGCTCAAGCCAACAAGGGATCATTGATAAAGTAAAGAGTGAACTATCAAATGAAATAAAGGAGTTGTCCGAAAAATTACAAAAATTGACAACACCCACGCATGCGGTTAGTTACGAACCAATTGCGGTAAATACTTTAGTATCTTGTTCAGAGGGGTTAGATTTAGCTGAAAGTATACCAGAATTTGATGGTACCCAAGCGAGGTGCCCATCCTGGCGTCAAGCTGCTAAAACGGCAATGACGTTGTATTCAAAATACGAGGGTTGTTCAAAATATTATCAAGTCGTTGCCATAATTCGAAATAAAGTGACGGATGCTGCTGACCAACTTTTGTCCTCACATAGCACTGTTTTAAATTTCGATGCTATTTTAGCTCGACTGGACCGCTCATATTCAGACAAGAGATCTATACATGTCTTAGAAAAAGAGTTGAGTATATTAAGACAAGGACGACTGGACATTAACGAATACTATGACAATATTGAACGGCAACTAACACTTTTAACGAAGAAAGTAATGATGGATTATTCAGGAACTGACGACATTATAAACAGGCTTACCGAAAAGTATAGGGATGACGCTCTTCGTGTGTTTATATCAGGACTCAATAAACCATTAGGGTATATTCTTTTCTTCAGTAGACCAGCCGAATTGCCATCAGCCCTTGCACGAGCCCAAGAATTAAGCATGAATCACCAAAGGTACCAGTTTGCGAACGTCTTTGCGAGTCATTCTTATAATGGGAGCGAAAATGTAATAAGGGCAAACGGCAATTTTTTGCCTCAGAGGAGCTCACCACATTTCCGAAAAATTTTGTATCCTTCAAAGTCTGATATTAGGCCTACACCAATAGACGTAGACCCTTCGACGAGAATATTCAAACACAATTTTCAAAATCGAATTCAACAGGACCAAGTTAATAATAACTTTAAACCAAACTTAAATTATGGTCCCCGACAAGAAAATATAAAAAGAAGTAGGGATTCCGAAAAAACCACAACCAACTTTATCACAAGCAACAACGAATAAACCATTTAAGACCAGAAGATAAATCCTCTACGGAGAATTCCAATATGACAATGAGATTAATTTTTTTAGGTTAAAGTCACTTCTTTCCCTATATAGAGAAGAAGTTAAATAACCAAACTAAATTGAAAATCTTAATTTACACAGGGTCCTCAAAAAATTATATAAAAACCTTACCCATATTAAAAAAAATTACAAATACATATAAAAAAACCTTTTAAAATTAAAATTATAAATGGCGAAACTACGATATTTCAAAAGGCGTAAATATTATTATTTAATCATTCTGCTGATTTTTTCTTACTTCCGAAATGAGTTCTTTTTTTTTTTTTTTTAAATTGATATACTTTATTTAGCTTTCTTATTGTCTATTACAAATGCTTTTTTTTATAGTTTTACTTTTATATACATATTATAATACTTTTTTATTTTTTTTTTTTTTATTTTAACTGTGCTATAAACAAAACAATTGATTGATTTTGGTATAAAATAACACAGATTAACCTACAACTAAACTAAATAAAGACAAGAAAAAAAATACATGTATACGTATATAATATATATCAATATATAAATATATACTTATATATAAGTTATTAAAGTTATATAATATTAATTAAATTATTATTATGTTAATACAATTATTCATTATGCATAACGCTATTTTGACATTATATTACGATACGATTTCTTACAACAAATAGAGTCTTGTATCGATACAAAACAAGGAATACTGTATCACAAAGGTGGTTCAGAAAAAATACTGTATCAATATTTTTCTAATGTAAACAATTTTGAAATAGGAAACCCCGAAATCCC
Organism: Dolichopus griseipennis; assembly: GCA_963082915.1. Taxonomy (NCBI): domain Eukaryota; kingdom Metazoa; phylum Arthropoda; class Insecta; order Diptera; family Dolichopodidae; genus Dolichopus; species Dolichopus griseipennis. The sequence continues at coordinate 158,774,417 of OY720441.1, read as the reverse complement.
GGAAAATGTCTCAAAATTCTTTAACAATGTGATGAATAAATTAAAGGATTTTTGCTGATTCTGACGATGTTTTGCCATTTAATACAAATATAGTTGGGACAATACGTGCCAAGGATAATTACCCATTCTACTCTATCTTATCTATATCATAAAGTAACTAGATTATTCACGTAGAACAAAAAAGTTAGACAAGTTTTTTTATTTCGTAAAATCAACTTTATCGTATTTAGTTTATTTTTATTTTAATTTTTAGTTTTTTTTATTTTTTTGTTTGTATGTCAATCGATGTGTGTACGTTTGTATATATTTCTTCTCTTCTCTTTTTTTTTTTTTTTTATGTATATCATATCAATCGCTTTATCATGTATGTACGCAATTTGTGTATATTTTGATTATAAAATAAAAAATATTAGTGATAAAAAAAGAAGAATGAAATTTCTTTTTTTTGCTTTATTTTTTTTACTTGCATTGTTCCAAATCTTTCAAATCGTTGGAAAATAATTCCATAAATTGTCTTCTAATGTACTTATGTATTTTAAATTTTCGATAGGTTTTTAACTACTACAAAAATATAATTAAAAATTTTGGTTTATCTTATTGAAAATTTGTTTTGTTATTTTATTATTTAATTTAGAATTTTAAAAGGGAAAAAGCCGGGTAAAATACACTATGGAAAAGTATATAAAAAAGCTTTCAAAATTCATATTTCATTCGGCATAAAAAACCCTTTAAGTATGTAAATACACATTATAAAATATACATAATCAGAACCATAATCAGAAAAACCACTAATTTCATCCAGTGCACTATTATAGTATAGCCTTCTAATGGCTATTTCATCGAATACTAATACAGCCAACCTAACAATTAAATATTTTTCTGGGAATATAACGCCTAACTCATTTATATTTTGGTCGTTAAGACCTATATTTAAATGTTTGATGGGGATCCATCTATTAAGGGAACTAAAATAGGGCAAATTAAGCTTTACTCCATTTCTCAAAAATTTATAACCCTTTTGTGATTAAAATGAATATTTATTGCTACGTTTTTTTCATATTCATTTTTAAAAATTGTGTGGTTTCGTTACGCAATTGAAATTGCCTATTAATAATGTTACATAAAGATAAATCTTGTTTTTCTTTTCTTAATTTGTGCTTTAACTTTTTATTTTGCTTTTTTAAGTAAATAATGTTTTTTTTTAAATCAAATTTTGTTTCGTAAAGAAAGCTAACCTCTTAAGAACTGTCGAATACTTTTTTAAATAAAAATCTGCACTCCTCTAAAATTTCAAACAATGCCTGCAAAAACAACTTTTTTCATCTGACGAGACAGTTTAAAAATTTTCAAAAAGTACACTAAAATTTCTTACATTTTTGTTAGAATAGCATTTAGTTCTTAAATAATTATTATTTATTTTCAAAGGTTCTCTGTATTCTAAAAAAAAGATTACTTATTTTCAATTTTTAATTTCTAAAGTTTTTTATATATTTTTTAAGTTTTCTACTAAATATTTCCAAAGTTTGACTTCTCCTAATGTTTAGTGGTAATGAATTAAAAATTTTTATAGCACTACATTTTGAACTTTTTTGTTTCTTTGTGGTTCTTGCTTTAGGTATTTCAATATTTTTTTTATTTCTAGTATTATATTTATGAACATTTTCTCTATTTATTAAATTTAAATTTGATTTAATATTACTATTTATTACTTTATAAATATATTTACCTTTTTTAAAATAGATTAATTGGTTAATATCTAATTCATTTGTTTATACCCGTATGACTACATAGTCAAAGGGTATAATAAATTTGCCATTACGTTTGTGACGCAGAGAAGTGGGGAAGGGGGGGAGGGGGTGGTAGATATAGACTCAAGTGTATGGATCGGATCAGAATCGAAAAAAAATCGATTTAGCTATGTATGTCCGTCCGTCCGCACGATAACTCAATTTTCGCAAAATGGTTTTTTTGCAATAGCCGTCATCGCTATTTAAATCCAGCCATTTTGGTCCATGGGTTTGGGTAGCTGCCATACAACTTCTTTTTTTACATGAGAATTACTCTGTACCTGTTACAGCTGCGTGTCTGAAATTTTGCCAAAAGTAATTTAGTTTTATGGCCAAAGTTTTAGCAAAATTTGGTTGGTCTGCTGCAGTGAGTTCGAGTAGCTGCCATACAACTTCTTATTTTATATGAGCATTACTCTATACCTATTAAAGTTGGGTGTCTGAAATTTTGCCAAAAATTGTTTAGGATAATGGCAAAAGTTACTGCAAAATTTGGTTTGTCTACTGCAAAGGGTTCGAGTAGCTGCCATACAACTTCTTATTTTATATGAGCATTACTCTATACCTATTGAAGTTGGGCATATGAAATTTTGCCAAAAATAGTTAAGTGTAATGGCCAAAGTTACTACAAAATTTGGTTGGTCTAGTACAGAGGATTCGAGTAGCTGCCATAGAACTCCTTTTTTTATATAAGCATTACAAAACACTTAATAAAGCTAGTATGTTTGAAATTTTCCCAAAAGTAATTAATTTTTATAATAATAATGATATAATGTTTATATAACGGTCATACGGGGATCCCAGAGTTGATACAGTCTTCTCTACTACACTCTTCTTCGTTTTTTATACAAATACTTAGTACTAGTTCTGTAATTATATTTGTAAAGAATTTTAAGCGCTTTTTTATTCATTAAAATAGCAATTTGATTAATATGGAAATTTGAGCACTGGCTCCAACTACATATATTATACCTTATTCTTGATAGTATACGACTGTAGATAAGCTTGGCTGCATGCTGGGGAATACCACCACATTTTTTTATAGCTAATATAATTGGCAATAAGTTTTTTCTTCACGCTTTTGATATGATTGTCCCATTTCAAGTTATCATCAATTATTGTTCCCAGATATTTAACCTTATCTAGTCTTTCAATAATGTTTCCCTTATTTTAAGAGTAATATTTTCGCAATTTTTTTTTTGTGTTTTAAATAACAAATAGTTGGTTTTTTTAGCGTTTATGCAGAGTTCATTGTAATCTAGTCAATTACATATCGCATTTAGATCCTATTTTAGTATATTTTGCAGTTCTTGTACTGTTCTAGCTTTAGCAATGATATTAGTGTCATCTGCATAAACGTTATAATTTGAAATAAAACTATTTTTCGACATATTCATGATATATTAAAGGTACAACAGTGGTCCTAGCAGTGAGCCTTGTGGTACACCTGTTTTTATAATAAGTTCATCGCTAAGCACTTCGTTCACTTTAACACACTGAGTTCTATTTGTTAAGTAACTGCTTAATAAAAGATTACTAGTACCTCTTATACCCAATATATCTAAAAAACAAATCAGTCTACCATGATTTACCACATCAAAAGCTTTCGTAAGATCAATAAATACTGCACCGACGAAATATCCTTCATCAAGTGCATCCTTCCTTCATCAATTTGATTTTACTATGTATACCAAAAATACTGTCATCTTTTTACGATAATGGGGTGATTTTAAATACCGTACTGGGGTTGAAAATCAACAAAATTGACTAACATTTTTTGTTCTAGATGAATACTCTATGTATAAGCTTTCTTTATGACCATATGCCCAAGTCCATATCTTATCGGAGTTTCCGAATTCGTCAGCAAGGAAATTTGTAGCCTTCTGAAAAATGGTGTTATAAGACCTTCACGGTCACCATATAATAGCCCTTTTTGGGTGGCGGACAAAAAAGGGTTAGACGTAAAAGGGGGAAAAAAAGCGCAGACTTGTCAGAGATTTCAGGAAATTAATTGACAAAACTATTGCTGATCAGTATTCCATTATTTTGTCGAATTTAGGGAAATCCAAGTATTTCTCTACACTAGACTTAAAGTTGGGATTTCACCAGATATTATAGCAGAAAAAGATCGAGAAAAAACTTCGTTTTCCATAAATAATGTAGGTTAACTTTTGCTCTTAAAAACGCCCCGAGAATTTTTCAAAGAGCAATCGATGACGTGCTAAGAGAAGATATTGGAATACGTTGTCATGTTTACATTGATGATGTAATAATCTTTTCGGAAAACGCTGCAGATCACCTCAAGGACATTGAAATCATTTTAAAGAAGCTGTACGAGTCAAACAAGAGAGTATCTAGTGAAAAATCCACATTTTTTAAGGCAGAGGTAGAGTTTATAGCCTTTGTGGTATCAAGTAAAGAAGAACATCAAATGAAAAAGTGAGTGCTATTGTCAATTATGAGCAACCGAAAACAATCCGCTCTTTAAAATCTTTTTTAGGCTTAGCAGGATATTATAGGCGGTTCGTGAAAGGGTATTCGGAGATATGTAAACCGCTAACTAAATATTTACGTGCCGAGAAGGGTCATGTTAGCTCATCCCAAGCGAAAAATTTAAAAATAAATTTGGACGCAGAAGCCATAGACGCCTTTGAAAAATTAAAGCAAATTCTGGCATCCGAAGATGTCTTACTCTTACAACCAGATTTTAAAAAAACATTTGAACATACAACGGGCGCGTCCTCTTCAGATATTGGAGCCGTGCTCTCCCAAGATGGAAGACCTATCACGTCTATATCAAGAACGTTGTCTAGAACCGAAGAAAACTATGCAAACAACGAGAGAGAACTACTTGCCATAATGTGGGCTCTACAAAAATTGAGACATTATTTACATGACTGTAAAGAAATCCATATCTTTACAGACCATCATCCTTTGACGTTTGCATACCAAATCAAAATTCTAACTCAAAGCTGATTAGATGGAAGGCAATTATCGAGGAGTAATCTCCTACCAAAGAGAATGTGGTTGCAGAAGCTTTATCTAGGTAATTAATGCACAACACACAGGAAAGTACCCCATTCACTATTTACAGCGAAGAGTCCTGTAAGGCTGTCATTCGTTCAGTACCAAATCCTGTTAACTGTTTTCGAAATCAGATAGTACTCACCGAAACCGAATCGAATTACTATAAAAAGAAAATGGTTTTCCAAAAATTTATAAAGCATACAATTGGGTTTCGCGAAAATAAATTCCTAATGTCAAAACTAACAAAATCTGTCAACCCGTCTGTCACAAAAGGTGTTTCTTCCGATTTACCTATCCTAACAACAATTCAAAATTGCCTGAAAACCAAATTTGCAGGTAGTAAGTTTGTTCATTCAAAGGGCCTTGTCATTGATATTACGGACAAAGACGAACAGATGGAAATTATAGCTAACGAGCATAACAGGGCCCATAAAAGTTGCAATGAAATTTGGAAGCAAATATTAGAATCATATTACTGCCCCTCTTTTCGAAGACAAACGGAATATTTTATAGCGAATTGCGAAATTTCTCATTAAGCTAAATACAAAAGACACCTTATAGAGGAGCCCATAGGTGAAACTTCCATTCCAAAAAAAAGTTGGGGAAATATTACACATCGATATTTTCTCAACATCGAGCAAGTTATTTCTGACATGTATCTTTTAACTTACACTTTCTAAGTTTACTATCTTCGAACCGATTTTGCCACATTCGGTAATAGATATTAAACCAGCTTAATAAAAATTTTGAGTTTATTCAAAAACACCAGACTGATAGCAACGGACAATGAAAGAGCCTTATGTTCCATGTCAATAAAATCAATGTTGGAAACGCATTTCAATATACAACATAAAACGGTACCTCCATTCCATAGCGCAAATCGTAAATACAACACGTCATATCACAGTGTTACAGGGTATCGTCCTTTGGACGTCTTTCATAGTTTATCTCAGGATATTCTAAATGAAGTGTCGGAGAAGATTGAATTAGCTCAAAGAAATACCTTAAGATACAATAACCAAAACAAGAAACAGTACAATTAAAGTAGAAAATAGAGTAGTTCACAAAAGTAATATTAAATAATTTTTTTTCGGAATAGAGCTGTAATTGAAGCTCTTAATAATGTAATATATTCAATCACACTCGCCAAAATTAACTTAGTCAATCCAATTTTATTAAATAATTTTAAAATAACAGAACTAATAAATGTTCATCCATCTATTAGCCTAGCTGAAGTAATGTTTGTATCAAAGGTAAAAGTTTATTTGAATGACCTTGTTGTAAAATTTTTAATTAAAATTCCAAAAATCAAAATTATTTGTAAACATATTAAAGTTTTAACTGTTATTCACAACAATTCTTTTGTAAACTTAGAAACTAATAATATTGCACAATGGGAAAATAACTTTATCGCTTTAAATAACTGTAATCAAACTATTAAAACTTTGATTTGTAAAAGGTTAACTGATGCACCATGCATCTTAAGCTTATTAAATAACAACACCGCTATATGCAAAATTCTGCTTTCTCAACATAAACCTGAAATTGAATTAATTTACGAAGGAATACTAGTAATAAACGATGTAGCATTAGATATAAAGTCCATCCAACGTAATACAAGTCTAAGTCGAGGAACATATGTAGTAGAATACGAAGAAGAAATTGAAATTAAATCCGCAAAATTTGGCAAACCAAAAAAATTTATTTCCGTTCAACCACTACCCTCTAAATACGAAATAGCAAGTGTAGAGAAAAACGTAGAGACTCACAAATTGTTCTGGTTTATTATAATATCAAGACTTGTTGGTTTGATTATCAGTCTAATTTTTGTAATTATAAAATTTCTTAAAATACGGCACTTGTATCAATTAAAAACTACAGGCACAATCCAAATTCCAAAAATCAATAAAATTTCAGCAGAAAACATTGCAGAATGGGTTCGCAATTCAATCAAAAACTAAGAAACCCTGATTTAATGTAGGTCAGTTAAATTACTTTTGATTTTAGATCAAGGCCGAGTATGACAACATACTAAAAACGTTTTTTTAATTATTTATTTTCAAAGTACACAATTATAAAATGCAAATTGTGCGAACGAAGCAATTTTGTATTAACATAATAAAAAGTTTTAAACTCTATTTTAACGGAATTTTACGAGCTTATCAGATTGATTACCTTTCATAGTATTTAATTATAATTAAACACCAACTTTAAAAATAAAATTTGAACGAGGACGTTACTTAACTTAATGCGGGGGAAGTTAACAATACTTAATATTCTTAGTATTTAAGTAACAAATTTTTTTTACATAAATTTTTTTATAAACTTCCTGCCTTTCAATTTCGAAATCAATCATAAAAAAAAACCAAAAAAAAAAAAACAAAACAATTGAGAAAGCAAAATTTCCAGGCGCGTGTAGACTAATAACCTAAGGTTATTGAAAGTTTATGCAACGCATGAAGTTAATTTTAATAATTTCTTTTTATTTAAGTAGTTTTAAAATTTGAATCGGGGGTATTTTTCTTTTTCAAACAGTACAGTTAATTACCATTCCTCATAGAGCAAAACAAATAACTTGAAAATTAAACTAAATAATTTAAATCAAATAAAACTAAATAATTCGTAACATCAATTTAAAATTAATATATTGTGAAATAAACTAAAAAAAAATAACTGTTAAATAAATTTTGTCACTATTTAATGTTAAATAAATAAAAAAATATCTTTGAATAAACTTTCTTATTATTTAAAATAAATCAAAACAATTAATTTATTGTGAAATAAACTAAAAAAAAATAACTGTAAAATAAACTTTGTCACTATTGAATGTAAAATAAATAAAAGAATAACTTTGAAATAAACTTTCTTATTCTTTAAAATAAATCAAAAAAAAAAATTAATTTATACAATGCACAGATGCTTATATACAATAATACATAAACCTGCTGCATATATAAAGCAACAAATTATTACCTAACATTTTAGCTAACTATTAACTAAGAAAACATAAAGCAAAACGTTTAAAAATAGATAATTAATCAATGAATTAATTATTAATAATTTTAATATTAAAATTAGTCACAGTTACACCAAATTATAAAATATAAAGCTAGAAAACAACTTTTATTTCTTTTGTAGGTGTCCTTTAAACCTTTCCATCGTTTTCTAGAAGTTTCCGCTAGAAATATAAAAGTTATACAGTACTTTATAATATTTTGTATGTACCTACCTGTGAAATTTAGGTAAATAGCAATTTCTTTTCATTTTTCTTCCTTTTTGTCGATTTTTCTGTAATTTGGATCTTCCAAATTATAAAGCAGGGAATTTGGTCTGATCTGTTCTATTAATTCTTCATGAAAGCTGGGTGGCACAGTGGTTAAGTGCCGACCTTTCATGCAGAAGGGCCCGGGTTCGAATTCTAGTGAAAGTGAAAAAACTTTTCTGGTTTTCGACTCGACTCAGCTACCATTCGCCATTGGGTTCAAATTAATAGCATAATCAATAATTAATAATTATAAATCTTTAATAAAAAAAATACTTTAATATAAAAATATAAACAAATGCAAAATATAAACAAATAATTTAATTAAATAATATAACTCGCAGATATAGAATACCATATAAGTAAAATATAAAATATTACAATATAAACAAAAAATAGAATTGTAAATATTGAAAATCTAAGACGTTTCTACATGTTATAAGGCCTAGTACTATCTCATGTTTAAATTGTGTGTGGAATTCAATAAGACCAATTCTAATAACACGAATATAATATGACCCCCTGTTCCAACATGTACCTATGGTATAGACAGGCTTATTAGCCTAACAGTTGAACAGTTAGCGCTTAAAAAAAAAAAAAAAAAAAAAAAAGTTAAAAACTGAACACATTATTAAATGTTTATTAAATTAGTAAATAAAAGAGCTCGTTTTTTGTTTACCAAAACTTTTAAATTATAACGTTTAGAAATTGTGTCAAATTCAAAAATCTGTTTTTTAAGTTTAAAAATGTTGTCAAACTCGACTACAGCGAAAAAATTAGAAAATAAATCTATTACAACGACGAAAATTTGTCTGGGCGACGATTGTCACAATTATGTGCAAGTACATAAGAACCGATATGTTTAAAAATTTTCGACGCGAATATTTCGTGTTTTTACTTTTAAGTAACGTCAATAGTTGGTTTAAAGAAAATAAACTGAGCCTAAATATTCAGAAAACTAAGGCAATGGTCACTATTACTATCGATGAAATAAAATATATAGGTTTAATTATTTACAGAAAGTAAAACTTTAAAAATCAATATACTTAGATTTCATATGTAAACAAAGCGGCAGATATACATCGATATACTAAATGCTCAATACTCTGAAGTGGTTTAATATACCAGAACTTTTCAAGTTGAATGTATTAAATTTTGTATTCAAAATGAAGCATAATATCTTGCCAAACTATCTTTGTTCTAAACTATTATTGTACGTTCAAGATGTGCAGAATTACTACCTCAGGGTTATTTTAAATTTTCGGGTTAAAAATGTTTAACGAGTTTCCCAACGATATTCAAAATGAAAATAATTTTAAAAAATTTAAATTAAAAACAATTAAGTCCATTAAAGAAAATTAAAGTTAAAGGAAATTAAAATCTTTTCAATTAATAATTTTTGTATATAATTTAGTTCTATTTTTATTTTTTATACATTGTGATGTTTTATTTTTTTCCTTTATGGTATACTACTTTGTTTTTTGAAATAAATTAAATTATCAGTTTTGAATTTTAATATAAAGATATCATAAAATCAAAGTAAAATATTTTTTTTATAAAAATTATGTAAAATTTGTCGTTAAATAGTATTTAAAATACTAAATAAATAACTAAATAAAAAAAAGACAATATTTGTTCAGCAAACTATTCGTGGTTAAATTAATTCACCTGTTATACGTGAACAAATGAGGTTTAAGGAAAATTTAAATAATTTAAGATTGGTCGAGCTCTTTAACATCTCACACCACTCTACAGACTACGGTAAATTCAAGCCAATTTCACGTATGTTAAGAGAGATTAACTTAAGTTCTGAGCTCTTTGATACTAACGTTAACAAATTAACATTGAGAGCCAGACTTTACGCAAGCATGAGTACTTCTCGTAGTTAGAATGACTGAAATAGCATTCGTAAAATAACCTTGTAAATGATAACTTTCAGTTTATTGTGATGGTTCACTAAGTGAGCAACATTTACTGATGCTTGATTTAAGCAATTGTCTGATACAGTACAATACTAATGATGAAAGTCCCGTGCGGATTGCTTATCGAGGTCGGACAATGGATTCGGATTCAAGAACTCTTGAACGAATTAAGGCCAAATAAGCATAATTTAGAAACCAAAGACGATAGAACTTTAAAATTTAGGGCACAAGTGTTTTTTCTTATTTGCTTTGTGTCCGTAAAATTATGGGTAAATTGGAATATTCGTTTGCGTACCACTTACCTACTCCCAAGACCTTAATGCATATGTTCGAAATTAATTAATAAAGATTGTAACTTGAGATAAATACAGGAGCTTTAAATTTGATATAACGGTGTTATTTCCTATTTCCTTTGTGTCCCCGAAATATAACTTTGAATTTAGACTTAATTGTAGTGATGGTTCAAGTGCCTCCTAAAAAATCCCTAAATTAAAAATCTTATTTTCGAAATTCATGAAAATAGAAACGAAACTTTGAGTTTGATGCATGAGGGTTCTTTTCTCTTTCCATTCTTATTTAACACTTTTATACTTTTAAAAGCTCAAAATTTGCCATAAAACATATTATTTAATATATTTTCTAAATTAAAAACAAAATGTGTTTTTGAATCAAGGATTAAATTTCTTGTTTTTATATCATATATTACATTGAGTTATTACCATCATTTTAATATATAAATAAAAAAATGTCTACGATACTTGAGTTGTATTCAAAGGTACTTTCCGCATGTATGTAAAATTTTTTTTTATATTTATATGAATTATATGAAAAGTTCTAAATTTGTTATTGTATTTTAGAAATAAATTTATTGCATATTTTGCATTTATAAGCTTTTCTAATAAGTATATATACAAGGAATTTAAATTAATTTCAAATTTGAAAAATTTCAATTATTAAATTTTGTGATAAAAAGCTAATCAAAGCATTAATATTTTTAATTAACATTAAAAACCATCAAATTATATAACCTCTTATATATATAATATCAAAAATTATTATTTCTTTCGAATAACTTTGAATTTAATGAAAATTAGAGACACCGATAACAGCAGCATTATGAATTTAATATTTATTTATAACAGAAGTGCTCAAAATTCCATATCATAAATATGAAAGATGAGAATTCACCAATTCTAATTGCAATATTTCAATCTGAAATTAATCTTTTCCGTACCTTTAATCTGGATCACTTCATATTTCCAGAAAACCTAAGTAGGATTCCTAGAAATCTATAAATTAAATCTAACAAGAATTTTTACATTTTCAGAATTTCTACTTAAAAGAATTAAAATATTAAAAATTGAATTATATATAACATTAAAAAATAAGTAAATTAAGAGAATAAATTAAAAATTATTTAAAATTGAAATAGTTAATCAACTGTTCTTAATCATTCAAAAGTAAATGCAGTACAGAAGAAAATCCTGAAAAGACTTAATTGCTGCATGTGTGTAAAATTTTATTGAATTGGATAAAAAGTTTTAAATATGTAATTTTGTAATTGCATTTTATGGATACATTTAATTCAAGGTTTTTTATTTTTTAATATTTTTAAATAGATAAATTAGTAAGAATTTTTAATATTTTTGAAATGATAAAACTAATAGAAAATGTTATTAGTATTATAATGTTAATTTGATTAGCTATGTCCTTCGATCAAATTAATAAAAGCTTTGATGATTTTAAAATGACCTATTGACTTCTCATTAAATTTGAACCAACACCTAGCATAAGGGAAGGGAAAAGCTTTTATTTTGTTTTTATTTTTTTCGTTCCCTAATTTAATAATGAGATTATAAAGCTTAAAGCTGATTTTTATTTATTTCTTTTCATTTTAAACAGCTTGAATATTTAGGTTTTTATTTTATATGGACTGTGCATATCTAGTTGTATTACATTAAAGGAATATACCTGAAAAATAAAAGAAAAATTAAAATATTAGAAATATTATGAATCAAGTATAAATAAAATTTTAACGGTTATAATTAAAAAAAAATTTAAAATAAAAGTTGAAAGTAAAATAAGGCTACATAAATTTTGCACTTTAAAAAGTAAAATTAAAGTGCTTTATTTGTAACAATTAATTTTGAAACAGGAATAAACAAGATAAGATTTTAAAAAAATAAAATTTGCACCATCAATGATTACCTCAATTGCATCCGTAAAACTTTCAGAAAGATAAACACTTTCGTATTTGCTTCTTTCAATATTTATTTTTAATCATTTTCACCTGTTTCATTCTCCGAAACATTAATAAATTCAATTTGAAAATCTGGTTCATTCTCTGAAAATGGTAAAAAATACAAATTAGATTTAAAATTTTAATAATTTTATAAATTATAATTTAACCTATTATATTTCTTTGCGGAACTAATAAAATATCTTCTGTAATTTTTAAGTAGTGGCTTCAGCAAACAAACTTTATTGGCATTGCACTTTTAATTAATTTTTTATTTGATTTTCCTACCATTTCCTTTGTAAAATGATTTTCACAGACACGAAATTTTCATATTGATTCTTTCATTATTTTAATTTAAAAAAAATTTAAGCACACTAAATTATTACTATTGTATTTAACATTACGAAATTTCAAATATGTATTTAAAACGAAAAAAAAATTAGCGCATCCTGAATTATTCTTTTTTATTAATTATCACAAAATTTCAAATAACTAAGTATTTAAAAAACAAAAAAAATTAAAGCACACTTAATTATTACTTGTTTATTTAATTTCACAAAATTTCAAATAAGTATTTAAAATACTTTTGCCTATTACTTTTGGTCACTTTAAATGAATAAACTATAAGCAAAGATAACGAATACAACTAGATGTGCACTCTCATATAAAAAAATTTTTAAAAAATAAAACCCTAAACCCTAAAAATATAAATAAGTCACGTGACTGTCGATTAACTAGAGTATAAAGTCAGGCCATGACACTCAGAGAAAAAAAGATGTCTCGACGGCTGATTTAACACGTAGTCTTATGGGAATAGGGAGCTTTATCTCGACGGCTGCTTTTAAAATTATAATAACTCACAAATTTGCAACTTTTTTAATTTCGTTCAAAGATGACCGTAAAATTCAGTCTTTTAAAATTTTTATAACATATTCAAATATAAAAAATTTTAATATTTTAATTCAGAAATTCTTTTTTGAAAAAATAACTTCCATATATTTTACTTTTTTTAAAAGCTTCTTACTAAGCTTTCAATGAGAGTGATAATTTTATTAATATTCTACAGTGTTGGCAATAAATAAATAAATCGACAAAACTAGTTTAAATAAAAATATTGAATTGAAAAATAACACAGCAAATTAAATTTAAAAAACCAAAAATAATATTGTAAAATAAATTATATATAAAAAATATTTTTATCTGCAAATAATATAAAATAAATTTTAATATAGCTTAAATTATTCCCATTTCCACACCACCTTTGAGGTAGGGAATATGGAGCGTTTTTTTTAAAGTGGTATCCCCAATAGGCCTAATCCACTAAATCTAGAAAAAAAAATACGTTAAAAATTAAGAAACCATAAACTTCAAAAACTAAACTTTTAATAACAAAAATAATTCAATTAATACATAACAAAAACAATCCAATTTATTTATATAACAACAAAAAAAAATACAAAAATATAATAAAAAAATATCACAAAAATTAAGCAAATAAAAATAATAAATAAAACTAAAAATTATAAAAAAGTAAAACAATTCAACTTATAATTTAATTATAATTCAATCATAATTCAATTAAAAAAATAAAAACAAAAATTCTTAATCTAAAAAATATAAACTAAAAATATCACAAAAATTAAGCAAATAAAAATAATAAATAAAACTAAAAATTATAAAAAACTAAAACAATTCAATTTATAATATAAAAACCAAATATAATAAAAAAAAATATCACAGTAAATTAATTATACTACTTAATATTACTCTTTTTAACTATTAAAAATTTTTAATTTTCTATTTTGCCTGTTTGATTTTAATATATCATTTGTTTGTTTTGTAAAATTATTTAATAATATATTAGCGAAAGTTTTAGCTAATTGGAAAAATATATTGCGGCTGCTATTACCGCATTTACACGTCGATTCTAAATCTATGTCATATTTACCCAAACTTAGACTTGTTAATGTCAGTTCAATTAGTATGCCTTTTTGATTAATGTTCTCCAAAAAAATTTTTTTTAAAGAAAAATCCCGTAAAATTTCCTGAAATATTGCGGTCATATGAAATAATATATAATTTGTCTGTTCTGTCGGCATAGAAAGACCCCCTCTGTTCAGTTCGTCAAAATAAAAAGACCCCGAATCAGTACCTCGCTCTTTCAGGAATATAGATTTACAATCGACGCATTTAATACGTTTTTCCAATGAATTTGAGGCATATCCTCCCGTGTACAAATTGGGATCTTTATCAAATTGTACCTCATTTAAATAACGCGAAGCAAAAATTTTATCAAAAGGCTCTAAATCTATTTCTTGTTCTAAAGTATTTTCTCAAATTTTAAATAAAGAACGATAAAGACCAAATCTATTTTCTAATGCATCAGTTTGGAATTTACCTAATAAAACGTAGTCTATATGAAGTTCCGTTAAGGATAAAGGACTAAATCTATCAATGTTTTAGTAGTGAATACTAAGGCATTGCAAGTTTCTTTTGTAAGACTATTTTAATTTTCATTAGTATTCCAAACTAATATTAAAAAATTTACAAATTAAAAAGAGTAATGTAAAAACTACTTAAAAAACTATCTATTATAGTACGGCAGTTTTTTGCACGCACTTTTTTTTTTCTACTGTTATCAATCAACTAAAAACAAATAAATTTTGCTTACCGAGAAATATGGTTGAATGATGCTAAGATTGTTGTAAAATTTTCAATCCTTCCATTTTATGCTGAAAAATAAGATTTCAAATTTAATTTTTTTATGTGTATAAAGAGAAAACTTCAAAGCTTATTTTGATATATAATTTATATATTAACATTTAAATTAAAAATATAAAAACTCGATATTAAAAAAAATTTACTTACCAATATTGCATCACAGATTACTATAAAGCTTTTGAAGTTAGGTTAAGTTTTCTAAAATTATTTAAAATTTTTACTCTTGTGTACTCTCATTATTTTTTGACAGTATCAAAATGGCTACGTTATGAAATGCACGGAAAAAACTGAAAAATATTTTTTTAGAAAAACATATTAAAAATTTTGAGTTCATAGCTGAATTTTTGATATGTTTTAAAAAAAACTCCAAATTTTATTTTTATATAAAATTCAGAGTGTTTAGGGAAATATTTAATAAAGAAAAGTCTAAAAGAAAATATGGTTAAAATCATAAAAGTTTTTATTTTTTTCCAAAAAATTACAGAACAAAAACAAATTTTTTTTTCGAGGCTCACTCTCATTTTGTTTGAATGTGTTCACTAATACATTCAAATAATTTTATGTCATGGCCTGAAAATATTGTACGTTATGGTATAAAAATTTAAAGAAGATAATTTGAGAAGAATTTTTCATTTGTATTTTGTAAGTATGTATATGAATGCGATATGTATACATATTACATGCTATTAAATATTATTGTTGAAGGAAGTTTAATAGATTTTTATTTTACTTCACAAAAAGGTTTTTAGATAAAAATTTAAAGAAGATAATTTGAGAAAGAATTTTTTATTTGCATTTTTTTTTTGTAAGCATGTGTATGAATGCGATATGTATACATGTATTAAATATTTTATTGAATGAAGTTTAATAGATTTTTTTTTTACTTCACAAAAGGGTTTTTAGATAAAGATTTAAAGAAGATAATTTGAGAAAGAATTTTTTATTTGCATTTTTTTTTGTAAGCATGTGTATGAATGCGATATGTTAACATGCATTAAATATTATTGTTGAATGAAGTTTAATAGATTTTTCATATGCAAGAAATTTTACATTTACAAGAAATTTAATTTTTTTCTTTATTAGATTTCTATTTTCTGAATTTAAAAGATCATATACTCATCCGATGGCTCCAAAAAATAACGACGTAAGTCAAGTTTGATATGACGATTAAAATATTTGTCTTAGATATAAGTAAATTCATATCTTTTTTTTTACTTGTTAATTTTTTATAATTAAATTTCTTATAAATAATATTTTTTGGTTTTAAGTATAGTTACAACGAAACAAAATTAAAACAAGGTAGAATGTAAACCAAAGGTACGCCTTCTTATATAAGCATTTTTAGGAGAAATAAAGAAAGAAAAATATGCCGTAAAGAACGTCATAAGTCTTAAAGATCACAGAATAAAATTGTTTTAAATATTTTTCAACGGTTTTTTCAATTTTAGATTTAAAATCGCGAATTTTAATTTGTATTCTTAATTTATTCAAAAAAATAACAAAGTTATAATAAAATATATTTCCAATATTTTTGAACTCATTTATCTTAAAACATCATTTTAGATTTACATCGTTATAATTTGGAGCCATCGATATATTATAATTTCATAAATCGTATTTATTCATTTTTCAAAATTTAAAAAAAAAATAAAGTCAACAAAGCTTTTATTTTGTTTTTTTTTTTTTTTTTCGTTCTCTAATTTAGTAATGAGAGTATAAAGCTTTAAGCTTTTTTTTTTATTTCTTTCTTTTTATTTTAAAGAGCTTGAATTTTAAGGTTTTTGTTTTATATGGACTGTGCACATCTAGTTGTATTCATTATCTTTGCTATAAGATAGTTGCGCCTTTATAAATGCATTGCTATTCAATTTTAAATTTCCCTATACTTTAATTATACCAATACATATAAAAATTACTATGTAAAATTACTGAATTTCTGGTTGCTAGAGGTAAAACCAATAAAAATAAAACATGTATGTAATTAAAATACTGTTAGTAATAGTAAAAACAAGTTAAGAAACAGTCAGTCGGTGCAACCGACTTAGAAATACCCTACACCTATTTGGTTCAAATCAAAGGACATATCCATAAGTCATTTTAACACCATAAAAGCTGTTATTAATTTGATCGTAAGACATAGCTAACCAAATTAACTTTATAATACTAAAAACATTTTCTAATTACACTATCTATTAAAAAATATTACAAATTCTTACTAATTTATCTATTTAAAAGTATTAAAAAACAAACAAACTTGAAATAAATGAAAATATATTTATTCCAATTCAATTACAAAATGAAAAAATTCTAATTATTAAATTTTGTGATAAAAAGATAATCAAAGCATAATATATTTAATAATCCAAATTTTTAAAAATTGCAATTATTTTAAATGGTTAGTTTATATACCTAATAGAAAAGCTTACAAACGCAAAATATGCAATAAATGTATTTCTAAAATACAATTACAAATTTAGACCTTTTCATATAATTCATTTAAATATTCAAATAAATTTTAAATAAATGCAGCAAGTACCTTTGAACATAGCTGAACCACTACAATTAAGTCTAGATTTCGGAGACACATAGGACATAGGAAATATATTCTTTGGCTTTGAAATAAAACTAGACCAGAACCAATTCCCATGGTACTTTCATTACTAGTAACCTAGAGTTTAAATTTCATCAAAATACCGGCATTATTTTTTGAGTTATGGTGTTTTAAGATATATGTTTGTTAGTCCATGAACTTGTCAAGGGTTCCAGAAACCCAAACCATGGTACGATTTCGCCCATATGCAGTCCCGTCATACTTTCAATACTAGTTAACCCTTGTATACAATTGGAACGTTCTATCTTAATTTTAAGTTACTAGTTTTATTAATTTCGATGATAAGCTTTTACACATTTGGGGGTCTAAGAGAGGTCCTGAACCACCACTCCAAATGATCCCAAATTAGGGTGCACGGAAGAAATAGTAAAGAACACCCTGGGCCAAATTTGAAGCTTCTAGATTTGTTTCAAGTTACTATTTTTATTAATTTCGAAAATATGCTTTAAGGTCCTCGAAACTGAGTGCCTGGTCCCCGACCCACTAGTCCAATGGGGCCCAAATTTCAAAGACACTTACGCAATAGGAAGGGACACCCTGATACCAAATTTGGAGGTTATATCTTCATTGGTTTCGGAATTACGCTAGTTTGGCCTAAATTCGATCAAAAAGTTCTCAGTTCCGAACCCATTGTCCAATCCTCACCGTACGTAGTCACCGCCGTAGTTTCATTACCAATAACCTACAGCACAAATTTCATGAAGATAGCCTCATTAGTTGTTGAGTTATCGTGATTTTTAATATATGTTCGTTATCCCTGACACCGACTAAAAGGTCCAGAATCCGAACCCATGGGCTGATTTCGCCCTTATACAGCCCGCGCTTTTTTTATAGTACTAGTTAACCCTTGTACACAATTTAAACGGTCTATCTTAATTTTAAGTAACTATTTTTAGTAATTTCGATTATAAGCTTTTAAAACTTGGGAGGTCTGAGAGGGGTACTGAACCACCACTCCAATTGATCCCAAATTAAGGGAACACGCAAGAGATAGTAAAGAACACCCTTGTGGCAAATTGGAAGCTTCTACATTTTTTGAAGTTGTTATCTTTATTAATTTTAAAGATATGCTTTAAGGTCTTCGGAAATGTGTGGCTGGTCCCCGACCCAGTACTCCAATGGGACCCAAATTCCCAAGACACTTAGGAGATAGGAGGGGACACCCTGATACCAAATTTGGAGGTTCTATCTTCATTGGTTTCGGAATTATGCTAGTTTGGCCTAAATTCGATCAAAAAGTTCTAGGTTCCGAACGCATGGTCCAATCCCGACCTTACGGAATCCCCGAAGTAGTTTCATTACTAGTAACCTACAGCACAAATTTGATGAAGAAAGCGTCATTAGTTGTTGAGTTATCGTAATTTTTTATATATGTTCGTTAGCCCTTCGATCGATTAAAAGGTCCAGAATCCGAACCCATGGGTCGATTTCGCCCGTATGCAATCCCCGCCGTACTTTCAGTCCTAGTAACCTACAGTTCAAATTTCATCAAGATAGCTCCATTATTTTTTGAGTTATCGTGCCTACGGACGGACGGACGGACGGACGGACATGGCTATATCGACTCAGGCGGTCACGCTGATCACAAATATATATACTTTTCCATATCTAGCTCGCTTCCTTTAGGTGGTTACAAACACCATACCAAAGTTAATATACCCCTTTACCTATTCTATAGGTGTAGGGTATAATAAAAATATTTCCTGTAATAAAAGTAATAAAATTAATAAAACAAAATCGATTTAGCTATGTATGTCCGTCCGTCCGCACGATAACTCAATTTTCGCAAAATCGTTTTTTTGCAATAGCCGTCATCGCTATTTAAATCCAGCCATTTTGGTCCATGGGTTCGGGTAGCTGCCATACAACTTCTTTTTTTACATGAGAATTACTCTGTACCTGTTACAGCTGCGTGTCTGAAATTTTGCCAAAAGTAGTTTAGTTTTATGGCCAAAGTTTTTGCAAAATTTGGTTGGTCTGCTGCAGTGAGTTCGAGTAGCTGCCATACAACTTCTTATTTTATATGAGCACTCTATACCTATTAAAGTTGGGTGTCTGAAATTTTGCCAAAAATTGTTTAGGATAATGGCAAAAGTTACTGCAAAATTTGGTTTGTCTACTGCAAAGGGTTCGAGTTGCTGCCATACAACTTCTTATTTTATATGAGCATTACTCTATACCTATTGAAGTTGGGCATATGAAATTTTGCCAAAAATAGTTAAGTGTAATGGCCAAAGTTACTACAAAATTTGGTTGGTCTAGTACAGAGGATTCGAGTAGCTGCCATAGAACTCCTTTTTTTATATAAGCATTACAAAACACTTAATAAAGCTAGTATGTTTGAAATTTTCCCAAAAGTAATTAATTTTTATAATAATAATGATATAATGTTTATATAACGGTCATACGGGAATCCCAGAGTTGATACAGTCTTCTCTACTACACTCTTCTTCGTTTTTTATACAAATACTTAGTACTAGTTCTGTAATTATATTTGTAAAGAATTTTAAGCGCTTTTTTATTCATTAAAATAGCAATTTGATTAATATGGAAATTTGAGCACTGGCTCCAACTACATATATTATACCTTATTCTTGATAGTATACGACTGTTGTAGATAAGCTTGGCTGCATGCTGGGGAATACCACCACATTTTTTTATAGCTAATATAATTGGCAATAAGTTTTTTCTTCACGTTTTTGATATGATTGTCCCATTTCAAGTTATCATCAATTATTGTTCCCAGATATTTAACCTTATCTAGTCTTTCAATAATGTTTCCCTTATTTTAAGAGTAATTCTTTCGCAATTTTTTTTTTGTGTTTTAAATAACAAATAGTTGGTTTTGTTAGCGTTTATGCAGAGTTCATTGTAATCTAGCCAATTACATATCGCATTTAGATCCTATTTTAGTATATTTTGCAGTTCTTGTACTGTTCTAGCTTTAGCAATGATATTAGTGTCATCTGCATAAACGTTATAATTTGAAATAAAACTATTTTTCGACATATTCATGATATATTAAAGGTACAACAGTGGTCCTAGCAGTAAGCCTTGTGGTACACCTGTTTTTATAAGTTTATCGCTAAGCACTTCGTTCACTTTAACACACTGAGTTCTATTTGTTAAGTAACTGCTTAATAAAAGATTATTAGTACCTCTTATACCCAATATATCTAAAAAACAAATTAGTCTACCATGATTTACCACATCAAAAGCTTTCGTAAGATCAATAAATACTGCACCGACGAAATATCCTTCATCAAGTGCATCCTTCCTTCATCAATTTGATTTTACTATGTATACCAAAAATACTGTCATCTTTTTACGATAATGGGGTGATTTTAAATACCGTACTGGGGTTGAAAATCAACAAAATTGACTAACATTTTTTGTTCTAGATGAATACTCTATGTATAAGCTTTCTTTATGACCATATGCCCAAGTCCATATCCTATCGGAGTTTCCGAATTCGTCAGCAAGGAAATTTGTAGCCTTCTGAAAAATGGTGTTATAAGACCTTCACGGTCACCGTATAATAGCCCTTTTTGGGTCGCGGACAAAAAAGGGTTAGACGTAAAAGGGGAAAAAAAAGCGCAGACTTGTCAGAGATTTCAGGAAATTAATTGACAAAACTATTGCTGATCAGTATTCCATTATTTTGTCGAATTTAGGGAAATCCAAGTATTTCTCTACACTAGACTTAAAGTTGGGATTTCACCAGATATTATAGCAGAAAAAGATCGAGAAAAAACTTCGTTTTCCATAAATAATGTAGGTTAACTTTTGCTCTTAAAAACGCCCCGAGAATTTTTCAAAGAGCAATCGATGACGTGCTAAGAGAAGATATTGGAATACGTTGTCATGTTTACATTGATGATGTAATAATCTTTTCGGAAAACGCTGCAGATCACCTCAAGGACATTTAAATCATTTTAAAGAAGCTGTACGAGTCAAACAAGAGAGTATCTAGTGAAAAATCCACATTTTTTAAGGCAGAGGTAGAGTTTATAGCCTTTGTGGTATCAAGTAAAGAAGAACATCAAATGAAAAAGTGAGTGCTATTGTCAATTATGAGCAACCGAAAACAATCCGCTCTTTAAAATCTTTTTTAGGCTTAGCAGGATATTATAGGCGGTTCGTGAAAGGGTATTCGGAGATATGTAAACCGCTAACTAAATATTTACGTGCCGAGAAGGGTCATGTTAGCTCATCCCAAGCGAAAAATTTAAAAATAAATTTGGACGCAGAAGCCATAGACGCCTTTGAAAAATTAAAGCAAATTCTGGCATCCGAAGATGTCTTACTCTTACAACCAGATTTTAAAAAAACATTTGAACATACAACGGGCGCGTCCTCTTCAGATATTGGAGCCGTGCTCTCCCAATATGGAAGACCTATCACGTCTATATCAAGAACGTTGTCTAGAACCGAAGAAAACTATGCAAACAACGAGAGAGAACTACTTGCCATAATGTGGGCTCTACAAAAATTGAGACATTATTTACATGACTGTAAAGAAATCCATATCTTTACAGACCATCATCCTTTGACGTTTGCATACCAAATCAAAATTCTAACTCAAAGCTGATTAGATGGAAGGCAATTATCGGGGAGTAATCTCCTACCAAAGAGAATGTGGTTGCAGAAGCTTTATCTAGGTAATTAATGTGGAAAGTACCCCATTCACTATTTACAGCGAAGAGTCCTGTAAGGCTGTCATTCGTTCAGTACCAAATCCTGTTAACTGTTTTCGAAATCAGATAGTACAATAATATACCGAAACCGAATGGAATTACTATAAAAAGAAAATGGTTTTCCAAAAATTTATAAAGCATACAATTCGGTTTCGCGAAAATAAATTCCTAATGTCAAAACTAACAAAATCTGTCAACCCGTCTGTCACAAAAGGTGTTTCTTCCGATTTACCTATCCTAACAACAATTCAAAATTGCCTGAAAACCAAATTTGCAGGTAGTAAGTTTGTTCATTCAAAGGGCCTTGTCATTGATATTACGGACAAAGACGAACAGATGGAAATTATAGCTAACGAGCATAACAGGGCCCATAAAAGTTGCAATGAAATTTGGAAGCAAATATTAGAATCATATTACTGCCCCTCTTTTCGGAGACAAACGGAATATTTTATAGCGAATTGCGAAATTTGTCATTAAGCTAAATACAAAAGACACCTTATAGAGGAGCCCATAGGTGAAACTTCCATTCCAAAAAAAAAGTTGGGGAAATATTACACATCGATATTTTCTCAACATCGAGCAAGTTATTTCTGACATGTATCTTTTAACTTACACTTTCTAAGTTTACTATCTTCGAACCGATTTTGCAACATTCGGTAATAGATATTAAACCAGCTTAATAAAAATTTTGAGTTTATTCAAAAACACCAGACTGATAGTAACGGACAATGAAAGAGCCTTATGTTCCATGTCAATAAAATCAGAGAATTTTTCAAAGAGCAATTGATGACGTGCTAAGAGAAGATATTGGAATACGTTGTCATGTTTACATTGATGATGTAATAATCTTTTCGGAAAACGCTGCAGATCACCTCAAGGACATTGAAATCATTTTAAAGAAGCTGTACGAGTCAAACAAGAGAGTATCTAGTGAAAAATCCACATTTTTTAAGGCAGAGGTAGAGTTTATAGCCTTTGTGGTATCAAGTAAAGAAGAACATCAAATGAAAAAGTGAGTGCTATTGTCAATTATGAGCAACCGAAAACAATCCGCTCTTTAAAATCTTTTTTAGGCTTAGCAGGATATTATAGGCGGTTCGTGAAAGGGTATTCGGAGATATGTAAACCGCTAACTAAATATTTACGTGCCGAGAAGGGTCATGTTAGCTCATCCCAAGCGAAAAATTTAAAAATAAATTTGGACGCAGAAGCCATAGACGCCTTTGAAAAATTAAAGCAAATTCTGGCATCCGAAGATGTCTTACTCTTACAACCACATTTTAAAAAAACATTTGAACATACAACGGGCGCGTCCTCTTCAGATATTGGAGCCGTGCTCTCCCAATATGGAAGACCTATCACGTCTATATCAAGAACGTTGTCTAGAACCGAAGAAAACTATGCAAACAACGAGAGAGAACTACTTGCCATAATGTGGGCTCTACAAAAATTGAGACATTATTTACATGACTGTAAAGAAATCCATATCTTTACAGACCATCATCCTTTGACGTTTGCATACCAAATCAAAATTCTAACTCAAAGCTGATTAGATGGAAGGCAATTATCGGGGAGTAATCTCCTACCAAAGAGAATGTGGTTGCAGAAGCTTTATCTAGGTAATTAATGCACCACACACAGGAAAGTACCCCATTCACTATTTACAGCGAAGAGTCCTGTAAGGCTGTCATTCGTTCAGTACCAAATCCTGTTAACTGTTTTCGAAATCAGATAGTACAATAATATACCGAAACCGAATGGAATTACTATAAAAAGAAAATGGTTTTCCAAAAATTTATAAAGCATACAATTGGGTTTCGCGAAAATAAATTCCTAATGTCAAAACTAACAAAATCTGTCAACCCGTCTGTCACAAAAGATGTTTCTTCCGATTTACCTATCCTAACAACAATTCAAAATTGCCTGAAAACCAAATTTGCAGGTAGTAAGTTTGTTCATTCAAAGGGCCTTGTCATTGATATTACGGACAAAGACGAACAGATGGAAATTATAGCTAACGAGCATAACAGGGCCCATAAAAGTTGCAATGAAATTTGGAAGCAAATATTAGAATCATATTACTGCCCCTCTTTTCGGAGACAAACGGAATATTTTATAGCGAATTGCGAAATTTGTCATTAAGCTAAATACAAAAGACACCTATGAGGAGCCCATAGGTGAAACTTCCATTCCAAAAAAAAAGTTGGGGAAATATTACACATCGATATTTTCTCAACATCGAGCAAGTTATTTCTGACATGTATCTTTTAACTTACACTTTCTAAGTTTACTATCTTCGAACCGATTTTGCCACATTCGGTAATAGATATTAAACCAGCTTAATAAAAATTTTGAGTTTATTCAAAAGCACCAGACTGATAGTAACGGACAATGAAAGAGCCTTATGTTCCATGTCAATAAAATCAATGTTGGAAACGCATTTCAATATACAACATAAAACGGTACCTCCATTCCATAGCGCAAATCGTAAATACAACACGTCATATCACAGTGTTACAGGGTATCGTCCTTTGGACGTCTTTCATAGTTTATCTCAGGATATTCTAAATGAAGTGTCGGAGAAGATTGAATTAGCTCAAAGAAATACCTTAAGATACAATAACCAAAACAAGAAACATCGTATTTTTAGACCAGGTGAAGTTATCTTCATTAAAACAACAAGACGTGTTGGCAATAAATGACTAAATTATATTAAAGAATGATCGTATAAGAAGATTTAGGCAGTACAATTAAAGTAGAAAATAGAGTAGTTCACAAAAGTAATATTAAATAATTTTTTTTCGGAATAGAGCTGTAATTGAAGCTCTTAATAATGTAATATATTCAATCACACTCGCCAAAATTAACTTAGTCAATCCAATTTTATTAAATAATTTTAAAATAACAGAACTAATAAATGTTCATCCATCTATTAGCCTAGCTGAAGTAATGTTTGTATCAAAGGTAAAAGTTTATTTGAATGACCTTGTTGTAAAATTTTTAATTAAAATTCCAAAAATCAAAATTATTTGTAAACATATTAAAGTTTTAACTGTTATTCACAACAATTCTTTTGTAAACTTAGAAACTAATAATATTGCACAATGTGAAAATAACTTTATCGCTTTAAATAGGCGCCGTGAAATAAAGCCATACGAAATAAAGCCATAAAATGACATTATGGCTTTATTTCGCATTCAAATGCGAAATAAAGCCATATCGCCAATTTTTTCGCGTATGGCTTTAATTCGCATTCAATTGCGAAATAAAGCCATATGGCTTTATTTCGCATTTAAAAATATAATTTTATTTGTGAAAATAGAAGCAATTTAATTTTCCAAACTTTTTTATTTAAATAGTTAGGAAGGAGTTTTAGAGTTGGTTTCAAAAGCAGGGTTTTACGCTTTTTCCAGAATATTTATATATGTGTATATGTGGGATTCTCATTTAGGAGGGATTTTAGAGTTGGATTCAAAAGCAGGATTGCCGCTTTTTCCAGAATATTTATATATGTGTATATGTGGGATTGTTAGTTGGATTCAAAAGCAGGGCTTTACGCTTTTTCCAGAATATTTATATATATGTGTATATGTGGGATTCTCAATTAGGAGGGATTTTGGAGTTGGATTCAAAAGCAGGATTGCCCCCTTTTCCAGAATATTTATATTTATTAATTAGGGTTGATTATTTTTTGTATGAAATAGCTATGCCGAATTCTCATACCATTCTTTTCATTATAGTGTTGGATTCAAAATCTAGTTTCAATAATTGAGTTAGTGGGGGTTCGGGGGCGGCAGCCCCCGTAATGAGAATATAATATTATTTAACATGTTTTATTACAGTGTATTAAAAAAATTAGAAACTTATTAATTTTTTTAATGAATTAGGTATCCGAATTCTTATACCATTCTTTTCATTTTAGTGTTGGATTCAAAATCTAGCTTCAACAATTGAGTTAGCGGGGGTTCGGGGGCGGCAGCCCCCGTAATAAAAATATAATATTATTTAACATGTTTTATTACAGTGTATTAAAAAAAATTAGGAACTTATTAATTTTTTGAATGAATTAGGTATCCGAATTCTTATACCATTCTTTTCATTTTAGTGTTGGATTCAAAATCTAGCTTCAATAACTGAGTTAGCGGGGGTTCGGGGGCGGCAGCCCCCGTAATGAAAATATAATATTATTTAACATGTTTTATTACAGAGTATTAAAAAAAATTAGGAACTTATTAATTTTTTGAATGAATTAGGTATCCGAATTCTTATACCATTCTTTTCATTTAAGTGTTGGGTTCAAAATCTAGCTTCAATAATTCAGTTAGGGGGGGGGGGGGGAAATTAGGAACTTATTAATTTTTTGTATGAACTTCTGAAATTTTAGGACTAGATGAATGATATTATACTCAAAATTTAGGGGATAAAAAAAGGAATAACGGACTCAAAAAAAAATTATTATGTTAATACCGTTATTTTTTGAATAAACAAGCTTTAAATGATTTTTTTTATTTAAAAATAGGAAATTTTTAATTTCCCGGTCCAATAAATCCGGTGCTGAGGGGTCCAGAAATCTCGTTGATAAATTTTTAGAAAGAAAATTTATTAGGCTTTTTAATTTGATACTTGGATTTATTTTATCACATAGGGTTCCAATTTTATAAAATTAAATTATTTAGGCCCCCAGCAATTTTTCTAAGCCCCATATCTCCCAAACGGATGAGAATAGACCCTACCTCTAGAAGCATTTTTTTTTTGTTTTGAACCCTAGAATAACCCCTAGTTCTATGGCAGGTTATTAGCGAAACACCCTGTATTTATCATTTATAACTGCACTTAATTATCAATTTCTATTTTTTTTTTACTTTGTTTACTATTAAACTAGAATTTGTATCAATTTTACTATATGGCTTTATTTCGTAAAATTTTAGAAAATGATATGGCTTTATTTCGCATTCAAATGCGAAATAAAGCCATACGCGAAAAAATTGGCGATATGGCTTTATTTCGCATTTGAATGCGAAATAAAGCCATAATGTCATTTTATGGCTTTATTTCGTATGGCTTTATTTCGCGCCACCATTAAAACTTTGATTTGTAAAAGGTTAACTGATGCAAAATGCATCTTAAGCTTATTAAATAACAACATTGCTATATGCAAAATTCTGCTTTCTCAACATAAACCTGAAATTGAATTAATTTACGACGGAATACTAGTAATAAACGATGTAGCATTAAATATAAAGTCCATCCAACGTAATACAAGTCTAAGTCGAGGAACATATGTAGTAGAATACGAAGAAGAAATTGAAATTAAATCCGCAAAATTTGGCAAACCAAAAAAATTTATTTCCGTTCAACCACTACCCTCTAAATACGAAATAGCAAGTGTAGAGAAAAACGTAGAGACTCACAAATTGTTCTGGGTTATTATAATATCAAGACTTGTTGGTTTGATTATCAGTCTAATTTTTGTAATTATAAAATTTCTTAAAATACGGCACTTGTATCAATTAAAAACTACAGGCACAATCCAAATTCCAAAAATCAATAAAATTTCAGCAGAAAACATTGCAGAATGGGTTCGCAATTCAATCAAAAACTAAGAAACCCTGATTTAATGTAGGTCAGTAAAATTACTTTTGATTTTAGATCAAGGCCAAGTATGACAACATACTAAAAACGTTTTTTTCATTATTTATTTTCAAAGTACACAATTATTAAATGCAAATTGTGCGAACGAAGCAATTTTGTATTAACATAATAAAAAGTTTTAAACTCTATTTTAACGGAATTTTACGAGCTTATCAGATTGATTACCTTTCATAGTATTTAATTATAATTAAACACCAACTTTAAAAATAAAATTTGAACGAGGACGTTACTTAACTTAATGCGGGGGAAGTTAACAATACTTAATATTCTTAGTATTTAAGTAACAAATTTTTTTTACATAAATTTTTTTATAAACTTCCTGCCTTTCAATTTCGAAATCAATCATAAAAAAAAACCAAAAAAAAAAAAACAAAACAATTGAGAAAGCAAAATTTCCAGGCGCGTGTAGACTAATAACCTAAGGTTATTGAAAGTTTATGCAACGCATGAAGTTAATTTTAATAATTTCTTTTTATTTAAGTAGTTTTAAAATTTGAATCGGGGGTATTTTTCTTTTTCAAACAGTACAGTTAATTACCATTCCTCATAGAGCAAAACAAATAACTTGAAAATTAAACTAAATAATTTAAATCAAATAAAACTAAATAATTCGTAACATCAATTTAAAATTAATATATTGTGAAATAAACTAAAAAAAAATAACTGTTAAATAAATTTTGTCACTATTTAATGTTAAATAAATAAAAAAATATTTTTGAATAAACTTTCTTATTATTTAAAATAAATCAAAACAATTAATTTATTGTGAAATAAACTAAAAAAAAATAACTGTAAAATAAACTTTGTCACTATTAAATGTAAAATAAATAAAAGAATAACTTTGAAATAAACTTTCTTATTCTTTAAAATAAATCAAAAAAAAAATTAATTTATACAATGCACAGATGCTTATATACAATAATACATAAACCTGCTGCATATATAAAGCAACAAATTATTACCTAACATTTTAGCTAACTATTAACTAAGAAAACATAAAGCAAAACGTTTAAAAATAGATAATTAATCAATGAATTAATTATTAATAATTTTAATATTAAAATTAGTCACAGTTACACCAAATTATAAAATATAAAGCTAGAAAACAACTTTTATTTCTTTTGTAGGTGTCCTTTAAACCTTTCCATCGTTTTCTAGAAGTTTCCGCTAGAAATATAAAAGTTATACAGTACTTTATAATATTTTGTATGTACCTACCTGTGAAATTTAGGTAAATGGCAATTTCTTTTCATTTTTCTTCCTTTTTGTCGATTTTTCTGTAATTTGGATCTTCCAAATTATAAAGCAGGGAATTTGGTCTGATCTGTTCTATTAATTCTTCATGAAAGTTAAAAACTGAACACATTATTAAATGTTTATTAAATTAGTAAATAAAAGAGCTCGTTTTTTGTTTACCAAAACTTTTAAATTATAACGTTTAGAAATTGTGTCAAATTCAAAAATCTGTTTTTTAAGTTTAAAAATGTTGTCAAACTCGACTACAGCGAAAAAATTAGAAAATAAATCTATTACAACGACGAAAATTTGTGTGGGCGACGATTGTCACAATTATGTGCAAGTACATAAGAACCGATATGTTTAAAAATTTTCGACGCGAATATTTCGCCGGTGGTCGAAATTGTGTTTTTACATTTAAGTAACGTCAATAGTTGGTTTAAAGAAAATAAACTGAGCCTAAATATTCAGAAAACTAAGGCAATGGTCACTATTACTATCGATGAAATAAAATATATAGGTTTAATTATTTACAGAAAGTAAAACTTTAAAAATCAATATACTTAGATTTCATATGTAAACAAAGCGGCAGATATACATCGATATACTAAATGCTCAATACTCTGAAGTGGTTTAATATACCAGAACGTCTCAAGTTGAATACATTAAATTTTGTATTCAAAATGAAGCATAATATCTTGCCAAACTATCTTTGTTCTAAACTATTATTGTACGTTCAAGATGTGCAGAATTACTACCTCAGGGTTATTTTAAATTTTCGGGTTAAAAATGTTTAACGAGTTTCCCAACGATATTCAAAATGAAAATAATTTTAAAAAATTTAAATTAAAAACAATTAAGTCCATTAAAGAAAATTAAAGTTAAAGGAAATTAAAATCTTTTCAATTAATAATTTTTGTATATAATTTAGTTCTATTTTTATTTTTTATACATTGTGATGTTTTACTTTTTTCCTTTATCGTATACTACTTTGTTTTTTGAAATAAATTAAATTATGAGTTTTGAATATTAATATAAAGATATCATAAAATCAAAGTAAAGTATTTTTTTTATAAAAATTATGTAAAATTTGTCGTTAAATAGTATTTAAAATACTAAATAAATAACTAAATAAAAATAAGACAATATTTGTTCAGCAAACTATTCGTGGTTAAATTAATTCACCTGTACACCTGTATACGTGAACAAATGGGGTTTAAGGAAAATTTAAATAATTTAAGATTGGTCGAGCTCTTTAACATCTCACACCACTCTACAGACTACGGTAAATTCAAGCCAATTTCACGTATGTTAAGAGAGATTAACTTAAGTTCTGAGCTCTTTGATACTAACGTTAACAAATTAACATTGAGAGCCAGACTTTACGCAAGCATGAGTACTTCTCGTAGTTAGAATGACTGAAATAGCATTCGTAAAATAACCTTGTAAATGATAACTTTCAGTTTATTGTGATGGTTCACTAAGTGAGCAACATTTACTGATGCTTGATTTAAGCAATTGTCTGATACAGTACAATACTAATGATGAAAGTCCCGTGCGGATTGCTTATCGAGGTCGGACAATGAATTCGGATTCAAGAACTCTTGAACGAATTAAGGCCAAATGAGCATAATTTAGAAACCAAAGACGATAGAACTTTAAAATTTAGGGCACAAGTGTTTTTTCTTATTTGCTTTGTGTCCGTAAAATTATGGATAAATTGGAATATTCGTTTGCGTACCACTTACCTACTCCCAAGACCTTAATGCATATGTTCGAAATTAATTAATAAAGATTGTAACTTGAGATAAATACAGGAGCTTTAAATTTGATATAACGGTGTTATTTCCTATTTCCTTTGTGTCCCCGAAATATAACTTTGAATTTAGACTTAATTGTAGTGATGGTTCAAGTGCCTCCTAAAAAATCCCTAAATTAAAAATCTTATTTTCGAAATTCATGAAAATAGAAACGAAACTTTGAGTTTGATGCATGAGGGTTCTTTTCTCTTTCCATTCTTATTTAACACTTTTATACTTTTAAAAGCTCAAAATTTGCCATAAAACATATTATTTAATATATTTTCTAAATTAAAAACAAAATGTGTTTTTGAATCAAGGATTAAATTTCTTGTTTTTATATCATATATTACATTGAGTTATTACCATAATTTTAATATATAAATAAAAAAATGTCTACGATACTTGAGTTGTATTCAAAGGTACTTTCCGCATGTATGTAAAATTTTTTTTTTATATTTATATGAATTATATGAAAAGTTCTAAATTTGTTATTGTATTTTAGAAATAAATTTATTGCATATTTTGCATTTATAAGCTTTTCTAATAAGTATATATACAAGGAATTTAAATTAATTTCAAATTTGAAAAATTTCAATTATTAAATTTTGTGATAAAAAGCTAATCAAAGCATTAATATTTTTAATTAACATTAAAAACCATCAAATTATATAACCTCTTATATATATAATATCAAAAATTATTATTTCTTTCGAATAACTTTGAATTTAATGAAAATTAGAGACACCGATAACAGCAGCATTATGATTTTAATATTTATTTATAACAGAAGTGCTCAAAATTCCATATCATAAATATGAAAGATGAGAATTCACCAATTCTAATGGCAATATTTCAATCTGAAATTAATCTTTTCCGTACCTTTAATCTGGATCACTTCATATTTCCAGAAAACCTAAGTAGGATTCCTAAAAATCTATAAATTAAATCTAACAAGAATTTTTACATTTTCAGAATTTCTACTTAAAAGAATTAAAATATTAAAAATTGAATTATATATAACATTAAAAAATAAGTAAATTAAGAGAATAAATTAAAAATTATTTAAAATTGAAATAGTTAATCAACTGTTCTTAATCATTCAAAAGTAAATGCAGTACAGAAGAAAATCCTGAAAAGACTTAATTGCTGCATGTGTGTAAAATTTTATTGAATTGGATAAAAAGTTTTAAATATGTAATTTTGTAATTGCATTTTATGGATACATTTAATTTAAGGTTTTTTATTTTTTAATATTTTTAAATAGATAAATTAGTAAGAATTTTTAATATTTTTGAAATGATAAAACAAATAGAAAATGTTATTAGTATTATAATGTTAATTTGATTAGCTATGTCCTTCGATCAAATTAATAAAAGCTTTGATGATTTTAAAATGACCTATTGACTTCTCATTAAATTTGAACCAACGCCTAGCATAAGGGAAGGGAAAAGCTTTTATTTTGTTTTTATTTTTTTCGTTGCCTAATTTAATAATGAGATTATAAAGCTTAAAGCTGATTTTTATTTATTTCTTTTCATTTTAAACAGCTTGAATATTTAGGTTTTTATTTTATATGGACTGTGCATATCTAGTTGTATTACATTAAAGGAATATACCTGAAAAATAAAAGAAAAATTAAAATATTAGAAATATTATGAATCAAGTATAAATAAAATTTTAACGGTTATAATTAAAAAAAAATTTAAAATAAAAGTTGAAAGTAAAATAAGGCTACATAAATTTTGCACTTTAAAAAGTAAAATTAAAGTGCTTTCTATTTGTAACAATTAATTTTGAAACAGGAATAAACAAGATAAGATTTTAAAAAAATAAAATTTGCACCATCAATGATTACCTCAATTGCATCCGTAAAACTTTCAGAAAGATAAACACTTTCGTATTTGCTTCTTTCAATATTTATTTTTAATCATTTTCACCTGTTTCATTCTCCGAAACATTAATAAATTCAATTTGAAAATCTGGTTCATTCTCTGAAAATGGTAAAAAATACAAATTAGATTTAAAATTTTAATAATTTTATAAATTATAATTTAACCTATTATATTTATTTGCGGAACTAATAAAATTTCTTCTGTAATTTTTAAGTAGTGGCTTCAGCAAACAAACTTTATTGGCATTGCACTTTTAATTAATTTTTTATTTGATTTTCCTACCATTTCCTTTGTAAAATGATTTTCACAGACACGAAATTTTCATATTGATTCTTTCATTATTTTAATTTAAAAAAAATTTAAGCACACTAAATTATTACTATTGTATTTAACATTACGAAATTTCAAATATGTATTTAAAACGAAAAAAAAATTAGCGCATCCTGAATTATTCTTTTTTATTAATTATCACAAAATTTCAAATAACTAAGTATTTAAAAAACAAAAAAAATTAAAGCACACTTAATTATTACTTGTTTATTTAATTTCACAAAATTTCAAATAAGTATTTAAAATACTTTTGCCTATTACTTTTGGTCACTTTAAATGAATAAACTATAAGCAAAGATAATGAATACAACTAGATGTGCATTCTCATATAAAAAATTTTTTAAAAATAAAACCCTAATATGGGTCTAATATCAACATACATTCATACACGTTAAAAATTAAAAAAGCTTTTAAGAGAGTTAAAAAAATAAATAAGTCACGTGACTGTCGATTAACTATAGTATAAAGTCAGGCCATGACACTCAGAGAAAAAAAGATGTCTCGACGGCTGATTTATCACGTAGTCTTATGGGAATAGGGAGCTTTATCTCGACGGCTGCTTTTAAAATTATAATAACTCACAAATTTGCAACTTTTTTAATTTCGTTCAAAGATGACCGTAAAATTCAGTCTTTTAAAATTTTTATAACATATTCAAATATAAAAAATTTTAATATTTTAATTCAGAAATTCTTTTTTGAAAAAATAACTTCCATATATTTTACTTTTTTTAAAAGCTTCTTACTAAGCTTTCAATGAGAGTGATAATTTTATTAATATTCTACAGTGTTGGCAATAAATAAATAAATCGATAAAACTAGTTTAAATAAAAATATTGAATTGAAAAATAACACAGCAAATTAAATTTAAAAAACCAAAAATAATATTGTAAAATAAATTATATATAAAAAATATTTTTATCTGCAAATAATATAAAATAAATTTTAATATAGCTTAAATTATTCCCATTTCCACACCACCTTTGAGGTAGGGAATATGGAGCGTTTTTTTTAAAGTGGTATCCCCAATAGGCCTAATCCACTAAATCTAGAAAAAAAAATACGTTAAAAATTAAGAAACCATAAACTTCAAAAACTAAACTTTTAATAACAAAAACAATCCAATTTATTTATATAACAACAAAAAAAAATACAAAAATATAATAAAAAAATATCACAAAAATTAAGCAAATAAAAATAATAAATAAAACTAAAAATTATAAAAAAGTAAAACAATTCAACTTATAATTTAATTATAACTCAATCATAATTCAATTAAAAAAATAAAAACAAAAATTCTTAATCTAAAAAATATAAACTAAAAATATCACAAAAATTAAGCAAATAAAAATAATAAATAAAACTAAAAATTATAAAAAACTAAAACAATTCAATTTATAATATAAAAACCAAATATAATAAAAAAAAATATCACAGTAAATTAATTATACTACTTAATATTACTCTTTTTAACTATTAAAAATTTTTAATTTTCTATTTTGCCTGTTTGGTTTTAATATATCATTTGTTTGCTTTGTAAAATTATTTAATAATATATTAGCGAAAGTTTTAGCTAATTGGAAAAATATATTGCGGCTGCTATTACCGCATTTACACGTCGATTCTAAATCTATGTCATATTTACCCAAACTTAGACTTGTTAATGTCAGTTCAATTAGTATGCCTTTTTGATTAATGTTCTCAAAAAAAAATTTTTTTAAAGAAAAATCCCGTAAAATTTCCTGAAATATTGCGGTCATATGAAATAATATATAATTTGTCTGTTCTGTCGGCATAGAAAGACCCCTTCTGTTCAGTTCGTCAAAATAAAAAGACCCCGAATCAGTACCTCGCTCTTTCAGGAATATAGATTTACAATCGACGCATTTAATACGTTTTTCCAATGAATTTGAGGCATATCCTCCCGAGTACAAATTGGGATCTTTATCAAATTGTACCTCATTTAAATAACGCGAAGCAAAAATTTTATCAAAAGGCTCTAAATCTACTTCTTGTTCTAAAGTATTTTCTCAAATTTTTTTTTTCAGATTTTCTTTTTCATTTTTATATTTACTGAAAACCTGGTGAATCCTAATTTTTTTTTCGGATTCAACAACTTGCGTATATGAAACGTTGTAATTGGATCCAGCTAAAGAACGATAAAGACCAAATCTATTTTCTAATGCATCAGTTTGGAATTTACCTAATAAAACGTAGTCCATATGAAGTTCCGTTAAGGATAAAGGACTAAATCTATCAATGTTTTAGTAGTGAATACTAAGGCATTGCAAGTTTCTTTTGTAAGACTATTTTGATTTTCATTAGTATTCCAAACTAATATTAAAAAATTTACAAATTAAAAAGAGTAATGTAAAAACTACTTAAAAAAACTATCTATTATAGTACGGCAGTTTTTTGCACGCACTTTTTTTTTTCTACTGTTATCAATCAACTAAAAACAAATAAATTTTGCTTACCGAGAAATATGGTTGAATGATGCTAAGATTGTTGTAAAATTTTCAATCCTTCCATTTTATGCTGAAAAATAAGATTTCAAATTTAATTTTTTTATGTGTATAAAGAGAAAACTTCAAAGTTTATTTTGATATATAATTTATATATTAACATTTAAATTAAAAATATAAAAACTCGATATTAAAAAAAATTTACTTACCAAAATTGCATCACAGATTACTATAAAGCTTTTGAAGTTAGGTTAAGTTTTCTAAAATTATTTAAAATTTTTACTCTTGTGTACTCTCATTATTTTTTGACAGTATCAAAATGGCTACGTTGTGAAATGCACGGAAAAAACTGAAAAATATTTTTTTAGAAAAACATATTAAAAATTTTGAGTTCATAGCTGAATTTTTGATATGTTTTAAAAAAAACTCCAAATTTTATTTTTATATAAAATTCACAGTGTTTAGGGAAATATTTAATAAAGAAAAGTCTAAAAGAAAATATGGTTAAAATCATAAAAGTTTTTATTTTTTTCCAAAAAATTACAGAACAAAAAAAAATTTTTTTTCGAGGCTCACTCTCATTTTGTTTGAATGTGTTCACTAATACATCTGTATAATATATTTATTTGTGGTATTATGAATCAAATATAAATAAAATTTTAATGAAATTTAACATATAATTTATATAATTCTTTGTATTCAGTTGGTAAACCTTCGTTATCAGTTAAAACTTTTATACTTGTTCTGGTCTTACCTTCTAAAACCTTTCTATATTTATCATCTAACAGGTATGACAAGTATAATCTGACCATGTTACAATCTTTATCATCTCTTAGCCTAGAAAGGGCGATTTTATAATCGTTGTTGGCAAGAGATTATTGTGTCATTTTTGTTTTTGGTGGTAAAAGTGGGTTAATAATTGAAGGGTGAAGAGTTTGTTTTGGTTCAAAAAGGGTGTGGTTTTGGTGTGTTAAAATCATACACTACCCAAAGAAACACCGCATAGTTTCAATGGGTGGCTTTCAAGCTTACCATTCCCACGTAAAAACAAAAAAAAAAAAACTCAAGCATCTTAGACATTTTTTTATTTATATATTAATTTGAAGGTAATAACTCAAATATGAAATATATGATATAAAAAAAAAGAAATTTAATCCTTTATTAAAAAACATATTTTGTTTTTAATTTACAAAATATAATACATAATATGTTCTATAGTAAAATTCTTAGCGCTTTAAAAATATAAAAGTGTTAAATAAGAACGGAAATAGAAAGGAACCCTCCATGAATTTCCAAGAAACCATGAATTTCCAAGATAAGTATTTTAATTTTGAGATTTCTTAGGAGGCACTTGAACCATCATTACAATTAAGTAAAATTTCGGGGACCCAAAGGAAATAGGAAAAAACACCGTTATACCAAATTTAAAGCTCCTGTATTTATCTCAAGTTACAATCTTTATTAATTAATTTCGGACATATGCATTAAGGTCTTGGGAGTAGGTGGTTTGTACTCAAACCACTATTCCAATTTATCCAAAACTTTATGGACACAAAGCAAATAAGAAAAAACACTTGTGCCGTAAATTTTAAAATTCTATCGCCTTTGGTTTCTAAATTATGCTCGTTTGGCCTTAATTCGTTCAAGAGTTCTTGAATCCGAACCCATTGTCCGACCTCGACCATAAGCAATCCGCGCTGGACTTTCTTGTATTGTACTGTATCGGACAATTGCTTAAATCAAGCATCAGTAAATGTTGCTCACTTAGTGAACCATCACAATAATCTGAAAGTCATCATATACAAGGGCTAGTGAAATGATGCTACTCTACTATTAAAACTAAAAAATAAAGTCAATAAAAATAAGTTATTAAAATAAAATAAAATAAAGTTAAAACTCATGCCAACAACACTGAGCCTAGCATTACACATACAAGTTATTTTACGAATGCTAGATCAGTCATAGTAACTACGAGAAGTACTCATGCTTGCGTAAAGTCTGGCTCTCAATGTTAATTTGTTAACGTTAGTATCAAAGAGGTCAGACCTTAAGTTAATCTCTCTTAACATACGTGAAATTGGCTTGAATTTACCGTAGTCTGTAGAGTGTTGTGAGATGTGAAAAAGATCGACCAATCTTTAATTATTCAAATTTCCCTATTGTAAATTTTTTAAAATTATTTTCATTTTTAATGTCGTTGGGAAACTCCTTAAACATTTTTAACCCTTCGTTGCTTTTTCATTGCGGAAAAAATTCAATCGAAAATGAAAATATTCCTGAGGTAGTAATTCTGCACATCTTGAACGTACAATAGTTGAAAACAAAGATAGTTTGGCAAGATATTATGCTTCATTTTGAATACAAAAATTAACACGTTCAACTTGAAACAATCTGATATATTAAACCACTCCAGAGTATTGAGCATTTAGTTAATCGATGTATATCTGCTACATTTCTAAATTATACGCATTCCGGCAGAGCTTTTGTAGCCTTTCTAACATTAAATTAGAGGAGAAAGCAATAACGGTTGAGCAATATTCGAAATGTGGCTTTATCATCGTGTTAAATATATTAATTGCACTGCATAAAGAAAGTTTGTTTTTAATACGATAAATAAACAAAAATTTTTTTGTGCTTTGTTTGCACATGAAATCAATATATTTATTAAAATTTTACTTTCTTTAAATAATTAAACCTAAATATTTTATTTCATCGAAAGTAATAGTGTCCAGCACCATCGATTGAAATAGTGTAATTTAAGACACCATTAAACACCATTGCCTTAGTTTTCTGAATATTTAGGCTCAGTTTATTTTCTTTAAACCAACTATTGATGTTACCTAAATGTAAAAATACAATTCCGACCACCGGCGAAATATTCGCGTCGAAAATTTTTAAACATATCGGTTCTTATGTACTTGCACATAATTGTGACGATCGTCGCCCAGACAAATTTTCGTCGTCGTAATAGATTTATTTTCTAACTTTTTCGCTGTATTCGAGTTTGACAACATTTTTAAACTTAAAAAACAGATTTTTGAATTTGACAGAATTTCTAAACGTTATAATTTAAAAGTTTTGGTAAATAAAAAACGAGCTCTTTTATTTACTAATTTACTAAACATTTAATAATGTGTTCAGTTTTTAACTTTCATGAAGAATTATTAGAGCCTGCTTAATAATTTGCAAGATCCAAATTACAGAAAAATCGACAAAAAGGAAGAAAAATGGAAAGAAACTGCTATTTACTTAAATTCCACAGGTAGGTGAATACAAAATATTATAAGGTACTGTATAACTTCTAGCGGAAACTTGTAGAAAACGATGGAAAGATTTAAGGGACACCTACAAAAGAAATAAAAGAAGTTTAGACCTACCATCTGGTAGTGAAACTGTAGACAAATAAAATGGAAATACTTCGAAATGCTAAAAGTTTTTAAAATTTTACCGATTTAAGATCGTAAGTATGTCGCTTGAATTTTAAAAAACAAAAAACAGCAGTAAAGATTTATGTATTTTTAAGGTGCACTACTGATCTAAAGTCAACTGATGTGTTAGCTAAGCCTTCATCGTTTGGATATTTTTATATGAGTTTCAGATTTAAATTCAAATAGGTCTATCAATGAATTTACTTTGGAAAGTGTAAATAAATTTTGTTGTTTCTAGCTCTGTATTGTATATTTTGGTGTAACTGTGACTAATTTTAATATTAAAATTATTAATAATGAATTCATTGATTAATTATTTATTTTTAAACGTTTTGCTTTATGTTTTTCTTCCTTAGTTAATAGTTAGCTAAAATGTTAGGTAATAATTTGTTGCTTTATATATGCAGCAGGTTTTTACATTCTTGTATTCAAGCATCTTTGCATTGTATATGTTACTTATTGCTTACTTATTGCATTTTTTGTTAATTGATTTTTAGCACATTTTCAAAAAATTTTGTAAAAATGGGTCTATATAGGTTCACTCTGTCCGTCCGTCCGTCGGTTTACAAAACTATTACACCGTTTGAACTAGAGTAAAGAAATTTAACCACGGTTAGATATTACAAAAAAAAATTATTTCGTAGAAGAATTTTTTTCTATAGCCACACCCGTTACGGAGTTGGAAAAAACCCTATTTTTAAATTGTTATAACAAGAGTTCTGTTAAGTTTATTTTCAATCTGAGAACGGGAAAAGATAGGTGGTTTTATAAACTTTATAAATTTTTAAAAGAAAAATGTTTAGGGTTGCCATACGATACTAAAATTTAAAATTTTGCAAAACCCAATTTTGAAAGAGAAATTGAAATTTGAAAAAGTTTCTTTAAATTGAAGAAATTGTCTCTTAGTTTTTACCAGTTTTGCTTAGATAATAAAATTCTAGGTAAAATTCCAAATTTGTGGAGTTCACAATTCATTTCCTAGAACCGAAAAAAAATTGAAGGGTTAGGACATGAGGGGAGTGGGCAGATCCATCATAAGTTTGCTAAGCAAAAATTTGGGAATCTCCCCATTGAAGTAGCCCTTTGGGAACCTTCCGCATTGAAGTAGAGGTCTTAAAAATTAAAACTTTAATATTTTTATAAAACAGTAACTTATTCACCAGTGTAAGTTTTTCCAAAATTTAAACGTTAACATTAAAGCTCCAACATTATATGTCACACTTATTAACAGGTTTTCTTGAGTGCATTGGTGTTATATTCTAAGTATTTCACTATTATTCATATAATTAATAAATTAATGGAATAACTAAATTATAATATTATTATTTATTTTTATATATGTTTCTATAAAAATAAATGGTAAAATACTCAGTAAGAAACCATATATAATTTTTACCATAAATATGTGCTTTTTAAAAACCCTTGGTTTTTTTCCCCACTTGTTTTATTTGATATTCTAATATGTATTTTGTTTTTGTTTGCAATTTATTGTAATACAGTAGGTACTAAAAAAAAAATTTTTTGTAAATCGTAAATTGTGGTTGCTTTTTGTTAAGTTTTTTGTAAAATTAAAAACCGAATTCTGAAATATGTAGAAACTAAAAAAAAAAATAATATTTCTAAGAAAAATGATTTGTTTCTTATGGATCAGCCAAAATCAGCATGTACGGCATTCAGTTTCTGTCAAAAATTTTGAAATTATTAGTTATGTAAAAAAATTTTCATGAAAGAATACGCGACGTTTAAAATACGCGATGTATAAAAATACATATTGTAATTGTTTTTTCTTATGTTGCTGCGATTAAATTTTAAAAATAAAATATTTTAAAATAACATTTTTTTTTAAAAAATTTAGTTCAAAACATACAAATATTCAAATAAATTAAAAATACTTACAGTAAATATGTTTGCAAAACTAAAAAAATTATCTTTCTCAAAAAAAGTTATTTGTTCCTTAGGTCCTTATCTAAACAAAAGCGCGCAGCGTATAATTTCTGTCAAAAAATTGAGAAATAAATAGGTTCATAAATTTACATTAGAGCAGCGAAAATACGCGTAACGCAATGTACTGTATCTCGGATTTTTAAAATTTACAAATATTGACAAAATGTATAAAAATATTATTATTGGTTTTTCTTATATTTCTGATATTATGTTTTAAAAATAATATTTTTTTACAATAATTTTTATTAAAAAATATCTTATATTCAAAATACCTATAATATGAAATTAAAAATTTTTGTAGGTACTAAATTAAAACATTCAAATAAATATTTTTGATAAATAAAATATTGTAGGCGCGTATCGATTTACCGATAATGGATATGTAGACAGACGTATTGACGTACTGTCGTATAAAAATTGTACCTACGTCGTATGTTTGATTTCATTCTAATAATTGAAAAGTTTATTTCACACTTTCAACATCGAATAATGTTTTTTTATAATTAAAAAAACTATTTTTAGTTTTACTTTGACAAAACGAACGAATTTTATATATCAAAAAGTGTACATAAAGATTAGATAGGCGTAGTTTGTAAATGGAACGCATATTTTTGTTTCAGGAGTACATAATTGTCAGATTATCATCATATATATATTTGACATTTTAAAACTACCTGTCATTTGAGAAGTTAATTATATTTAATAGTATTTAAATATTAATAAAGTGAAAAAATTAAGGTTTATTGCTGATATGAATATAAAGAATATTTTTTTAAAATGGAAGGGGGTAAGAGCTTATTGGTTATCAAATAAAAAATATGATTAAACATAACCTATTCAAGAGAATTTTAATTAAAGCCATTTGCCGGAAATTATTTATCTACTATGTCATATACTCTTTTACAAGGGCTGAAGTAGCTGGCAATAGTTGAGAGTAGAAAAGAGTTTACTCCCCTTAAAGGAATAAAAGCAATAATATTTATTTGTTTTAAGAAACTTAAGAGTCATGGCTCATGACCATGTATAGAAATATATTTTTGTCAATAAAAAACTTAGGAAATATTAAATAAATAAACTAGACAAAAAGGTATAAAGTAAACTAAGCAATTCAGAATCATTTTTCCCATGTTTTCAGAACTTTAAATAGGCATACATTTGTAGCAAAAATTTACCTATGTAGCTATTAAATTTAAAAATGAAAAAAGGGTAGGAAAAATTTATTCTTTGATTTATTGAAAAACTTTTTTTTTGCTATAAATCTTAAGATTGAAATTTAAAAAAAGACTTCGGTCAACTTGACTATTATTTGTACTTCTGGCAGCTTCAATATAATATAATACTAATTACTTAACTTATGAATTATGATATGTTATATTTTGTTGTACATATTATGTATTCATAGAGTTTTTTAATTAGGATACAGAATACGTACAACATAGTTCATATCGTACTAAAATGTTT
The DNA here is from genome assembly GCA_963082915.1 of Dolichopus griseipennis. NCBI lineage: Eukaryota > Metazoa > Arthropoda > Insecta > Diptera > Dolichopodidae > Dolichopus > Dolichopus griseipennis. Next base: position 158,731,942 of record OY720441.1, on the reverse strand, counting down.
AGAAAAAAGTACAGTTTGCTATATGAAGGACAGCATTTACTCGAATTTTGGGTTCTTGACTTCAATAAATATATGTATATGTTTGGAAATATGTATTTATTAGAATAATATTTATATGTATTTAGAATTTTAATTTAATTTAACTGTACCAATTTATCCTCTCTTTAAAGCGGCTTAAGCTATAGAAATAAAACTCAAAAATCGGTACTTAACAACGTTTTAATAATTAAGAAAAATTATAAATTTTTTTTAAGCAAATTTCAAGCGCAAGAATTGTTGACAACACTGTTGGCATAATTTTTATTTTTATAAAAGCAAAAATAGCTCGAATTTCGAGCACAGGGCGATACTAGTTATTATTAAATCGAGCAACTTCCAAGCCACGCACGTAACAATTACTAAATTATTTATTATTAATTTATTTATTCTATTTACAAAAGCCACATTTAAAACCGGTTTTGAAGTTTTAAAACCAATATTTTTATTTATTCTAATTTTTTCTAATTTCTTATTTTTTTTAGTTTTTATTATTTACAACCTATTTTATTATTCGGTTAAAATCTATATATACATATTTGCATATATATAATTTGGTTATTTAATTTTTACATTCATATATTAAAAAAAAAAAAAAACAATGATCAATCATGATGAAATAAATATTTCTGAATTAAAAAATATTGTACATTTGACAGGGGTTTGCAACCTACCTGCGCTTGAAAAAAATAAGGAAAATTTAAATATTATTTACATTAATATACAAAGCCTTCGAAATAAACTCTATAGCTTAGAATCCCTAATTGATTCGTACAATCACAAGATTCACATCATAGTATTAACTGAAATATGGTTACTCGAGACAGAAAATCAATTTTTTAACATTTCAGGATATAATTGTTATTTTTCAAATAGGCAAGAACCGTACGGTGGTGTTGCGATATATATTGATGAATGTGTTAATTCTAATTATGTTTCAAAAGAAGAATTTCATAAAAGTAATTTATTAGTAGTTAATTTACCTGAACATAATATAAATGTCATTGGCATATATAGATCACATGAAAATACTATTCCTGATTTTATATGAAAATTAAACTGTGTTACTGCACAATTTAAGAACTCTATTATAATTGGTGATATAAACATAAATTTACTTGATATCAATAATCGGTATGTCTTAGATTACACAAATACGCTTATTAGTAACGGTTTTCTGATTTACAACAAAATATCACCTGAATACGCAACGAGAATTAGTAGTACAACAAGAACTGTTATTGATCACTTCTCTACAGACCTTATAAACTACAAATATAAATTTTTAATTTGTGAAACGTCTCTATCTGATCACGAAATGTTTCATATCAGTATTGAACTTAAACCAATAACGAAAGATAAAATTTTCAGTAAAACAGTATTGGATTACGATAAAGTTGCAACCGATAATTTCTGGTTAAATCTTAACTCTTACTCTGAATTTGAAAGCTTTATTTCTGATATGCAAAATTTAATTTTAAAAAATACTAAAACTATTGTAGTAAGAAAAGAAAAAAAGAAAGCACCTTGGATAACACGAGATATATTTAATAAAATTAAGATTAGAGACTCTTTTTATAAGTACTCAAAAAAGTACAGAGAAAAAACTCGTATTTATAATCTCTATAAATCGATGAAAGCCGAGGTAAACAAACTAATCGTACAAGCCAAAAAAAAATATTATTCAACTGAAGTACAACACGGTTTTTAAAACGGTAAAAGTCTTTGGAATTTTTATAACAAGGTAATCTATAACACTGATTTACCTAAACAAAACCCCGCTATTAAAATGCTATTAACTAATAATATAATCACAACCAATGAGTATGAAATAGCTGACAAAATGAATACATATTTTGTTAATGTGACCGACGAATTAAATATCGCGTCTAATCCAATTGATTATACATACGTCAATAGAATTCAAAGAGCAATCCACAACAACTTTGACTTACATTCCACCAATAGTACTGAAATTGAACAGATTATTGCAAACCTAAAATCTTCCGCAGCTACTGGTTGAGATTGTATTTCGACTAAGTTTTTGCAAAGATTTTCTACACAACTTTCACCAATAATAGCCAAATTAATTAATAACTGTTTCCAAACTTCAATATTTCCACGTTCCCTCAAAATAGCAATAGTTACACCCATTCTTAAAACAGGAAATACAAAAAATCCATCCAATTACCGACCAATATCTGTTTTAACAAGTATTTCTAAAGTTTTTGAATTGGTTATGAAAAATAGACTTAATACTTTTCTCACACATAATAATATACTACATACAGAACAATATGGGTTTGAAAGAAATTCAAACATAACGGCGGCATGTTTAAGCTTAACAAATTTTGTGACAAACAATATTGATAGTGGTAAATATGTTGCTTTAATATCCCTAGATTTTCAAAAGGCCTTTGATTGTGTAGATCATGAAATCCTACTATCGAAGCTTAGAAATCTTAACTTCGATCAAAATTCTATAAATCTTTTTCAAACTTACCTGTCTAATAGAATACAGAAAGTCAGAATCGGATCTTCCATCAGTAGCCCGCTAATAATAAAAATAATAAAAAAAGGAGTCCCACAGGGTTCCATTCCGGGACCAGAGTTATTCAAAATTTATATAGATGACATCGCTCGTCTAGATCTTATAGAGTCAATCCAATTATATGCTGATGACGCTATATTAAAATATGCGGCTGCTACAGAAAATATTTTAAGAAATTCGATTGAAACTGACCTTGCCAAAATCGAAGAGTGGATAACGCATCATAGGTTACGTTTAAATGTAAAAAAAACCAAAATTTTGCTACTTGGCAACAAAATTTACAACTCTAGGAACTTCTCCTACAACTCTATATCAATTGATAATGTAGAAAATCTCTGTTACTTAGGGCTAATTTTGGATAGAAAAGTTAAATGGATAGATCACATTCATCATATCATACGCAAAATAACGCCATATCTATTCATCTTACGTCGTATTCGAAAATATATTACTCAAAATGCTCTATATTCCATATATTCTTCTTTTATTCAATCTCATATAATTTATCTCAATCCAATTTGGAGTGGTGCAAGCCAACAAATTTTGTACCAGTTAGATATCGTACATAAGAAGGCGATTAAAATAATCCACGGCTATCCGAATATTTTTCCAACGAATAGGCTATACACCGAAAAATATTTAAGTCTCGAGAACATTTGTAAAAGGGAGTTGTATCTTACTGCCTATAAGGTTGTGAATAATAAAATAAAGCACAATTTTATTTTAAATAGAGCAATAAACATACACAATTATAATACGCGAAATAGTTCTAATTTTTATTTGTCCTTATTTAGGACAAATCAACAACAGAATAATTGCTTATTTAAATGTTTAAAGGTGTATAATGAGCTTCCAACAGGCTTTTAGGACAAATTAATTCAATTGGTTTGTTCAAAACAGAAATAAAAAAATATATATTACAAGAACATCAAACCCATAGATAATGAAAACCAGTATAAATACTGGATATGTAAATATTTAGTTAATATGTATATAGTGAACCGATGTATTTGTTGCTTTGTAGATAAATGATAATGAAATTGAGTGATTGAACTTTAAAAAATGTGATAATTATGAATTTTGATATTTAATTTTAATTATAAAATTTTTTTTTATTTTTTAAATTGATTGTATCGTCTTGATTTTTGCAATATTCATTAGCTTTTAAGAATTAAACTTATATTAATATACTTTTTTTTTTTATAAGATCATATAGCTGCTTTAGCTACGATCATCCAACACAAACAAATTTGAATTATATAATTTATACCTTTTTAAAATGAATTAAAATAAAGAAAAAAAAAAAAAAAATATTACAAATTCTTACTAATTTATTTATTTAAAAATATTAAAAAACAAAAAAACTTGTTATAAATGAAAATATATTTATTCCAATTCAATTACAAAATGAAAAAATTCTAGTTATTAAATTTTGTGATAAAAAATTTTGTGCTACCCATTACCCATTCATTAATACTTATATTATTAAATTAAATATGAATTGTTATTATATTGTGAATTGAATAAAGAAAAAAAAAACAAAAAATATAGTAGTTTCATCTATTTCAAAATTAGCATTCCCAAGTTTTCGAACATTTAATGACTCATCAAAATAGGGTCCATATGACTTATCAAGTTTTGACTCGTTTAGAACAGGAAATTGGGAAATTGATGTTTCATCAATAATATTATCAGTTATAGATGATGTTTCAAATTTTATAGTATTTGGTGTTGAAGTTATAAATTTACTGTAAGTATTACTTTTGTTGCTAGGGTTTTAAGTTCCGGCTTAAATGATCTCATTAATTTTAAGCTCTTATCATCACCAGCAGACAATTTAATTTCCGGTTTGATAACATTCTTTGAAAATTGTTGTTGCTGTTGTTTGACAACATTTGTTAATTCTTTCAATGGTTTTATAATTGAAGTGAAAGCTTCTTCCCGATTATGGTCTTCCGATAGAATCTGAACTTTTAAAGATTGAATTTTCCTTTTTAAATTTTTACGAGTTTTAATTAAATCTTTCATAAGTTGTTCATCCATTTTTTATGGATTAGTTCAATTATCATTTGTGAATTATCGACTGAACTGTTGTCTTGCTAACTGTTAACTGATAATCGCTAACTGCTGACTGGTAACTGCTACCTATTATCTGCTAACTACTACCCGATATCTATTAAATGACCTGTTCAGTTAGTAACTGCGGACTGCTAATAGGTCTTGAGTTAACTAAAATTTAGCAAATGCATCAAAATTTTTTCTATAACGTCCATTATTTAAACCGCTATCTATGTCAATTGTTAGAAACCCATAATTATCATTCCAGCAGCATGAACTCAATTTTTTAAATTCATTAAAAGTCATATCAGAATTTACATGATCATCATATATATGTTTTAAATTTAAATCATCTTGCTTAAATATAATTAAAAAGTTAGCATTATCCCTAACTAAGTGCTTTGGAATTCTTATATATGACTGACATAAATAAAAGCTATCTTCATGATGACGTCTCATACAAAAATAGGCTCTTATATTATCTTGCTTATCACAAGCTACATCATCGAAAATAAATATTGAGTTTGGTTGTGAAGCTGATGGTTCAATTACATCAACATTATTTGAAAATTCGTTATATCCCATTCCTATGATAGGTTTTATTAATTTTTTTAAATATTCATATTTAGGTTGATGTAATAATTTTGAGTAAATATATATATTTTTAAATTTCAACCCTTTGAGATCTAAAAGCATACTCAACATAGCATTAGTTTTACCACAATTTGAAGGTCCAACTATTAGTCCTCTTATACTATCTGGAAAGCATTCACCATGTTTTTTTTTTAATTTGTTTTTGGAGTTTCGATCAAAATTTTTTACTTTAACTACGTTATCTACTTTTACAAATTTCATTTCTTAAAAGGGACTTAATGTTTCAATTGTCTTAAACTAATCGGTGTAACATGACTCTTCCTAATAAATATTCAATCAGTAACCAAAAAACTGTTAATGGAAAAGGTGTAGTTAATTCTCTAATTTATAAACTACCATTTTAAGTGGAACAAAACTAACAAAACGATTAGCTCGAGGTGATAAAGGAATTAATGGTTTAGATGAGGCTTGTCGAGAGCATGATATAGCATATTCTCAAAATACTGATCAAAATCAACGTCATATAGCTGATAAAATATTAGCAGAGAAAGCTTGGCAACGAGCTAAAGCAAAGACTCAAGTTTTGGCGAACGGTTAAATTCATATCTGGGTACAAACTCAATGAAAGCTAAAATTAGGCTGGGTATGGGTTTAAAAAAGAAAAAAAAAGAGAATTTTAAGAAAAAAGAAAACTTCGAGAAAAAATCTCTTGAAAAATGTTATAAAGGAAGCTAAAATATCCATTAAAACTATAAAGAAACCGACGAAGGATAAGAATATTATAAAAACTGCTTTGCATGCTGCTAGAAATTTTTCTAAAGGGCAGAAAAAAAACATTAAGATTCCTCGAATAATTCCTGTACCAAAAACTGGAGGAGTTTTACCTTTAATCCCTATATTTGCGGGTCTATCAGCTATTGGAACACTTTCAGGTGGCGCTGCAGGAATAACTAAAGGTGTTAACGATGCTAAAAATGCTCACAAAGAGTTAAAAGAAAGTCAAAGTCATAATAAAATGATGGAAACGATAGCATTAAAAGGAGGTAATGGATTGCATTTAAAACCCTATAAAAATGGGTTAGGTCTTTATTTGAATCCAAAAAACCATCAACTAAGCTGCCTAGCAGAGCTCTTACAAATTTTCAATTAGAAAACTTTGGTAAACAAGTGATGAAAAAAAACCAAGGGTTTTTAAAAAAGCACATTTTCAAAATTATATTGTATTACACACTGAGTTTAACTTTGGAAATATTTACTTGGAAATAGCTACTAGACATCTGCACAATTGTATTCAAAAGCGCTTTCAAATCATTCTATAATAAGTAAAACTTTTCATATTCGGTTTTGAAAGCTTTCAAACCAAATGCATTCATTACAAATGATTATAGAATAGAGTAAATGAAATACAAAATTATTGTAGAATAGAATGAATATGTATTTGATTTATTATGTGTACACGAAAATAGAATATTTATTATACTTGTATTTATATACCGAGTACACCAAATATAATAAAAATATTTATAGTATTTGTTTATATATACCGAGTACACCAAATATAATAAAAAAAATTTTAATATGTACTACGTATAACCAGTATGTATTATATCGATGAGTAATATGTAGCTTTGTTTGTTTTGTCACTGCTGTGTTTGTTTTTTATCTTCTTTTTGTTTTGTTTGTTTGTTTTTTTATCTTCTTTTTGTTTTGTTTTTTTCGTTTTCTTTGTCATTATATTTAGAGTACTCGGTATACTTGGTGTATTTTAAAAGATTTGGAAGAATTGAAATTTGTTTTTCAAGACATCAAAGTATTTATGAAAAAAAAAGCTTTTCAATTTGTTATTTGAAATAAAACGAATAGATTAAAATGAGTTAAGTTGTAGTTTGAGTATATACCATATTTAAAGCTTTGAGAACGAATGTATTGAATTAGAGTATAGTATTTGAATATATTCGATAATTTTAATAAAGGAATATATTTGTGCAGATCTCTAATAGCTACTGCTTACTTATATAATTTAGTGCTAACAGTAAAGTTTTTTATTTTAAAGTTATTATAGTCTTTCAATGGGGAAGGTTGCCAAGTTTCTCAAGGATCTAACTTTATCTAACTCCCCCCCCGTTCGTCCCCCTCCATGTTTTTAGGTTCTAGGAATTAAATTGTGAATTCCACAAAAATTTGAAATTTTACTTAGAATTATACAATCTAAGCAAAAATGGGTAAAACTGAGAGACACTTTCTTCAATTTAAGGAACCGCTTTTAAATTTAAGAAAAACATTTAACATATGTTAAAATATAATATTGGGCCTTTAAATTTTGCATATTAATAAAAAAAAAATTGGACAGGTATTCAAGTTACAGGTGCTTAAAAATAGCAAAATTTAAATTTTCGAGCCCTTATAGCTCCTAAACAGGGGATTTGACAAAAAAATTTTGTTAACCGACTCCTACTAATATTTGAGGATCTAACTTCTTCCAAAATTTCAAGACCTTATCTTAAACCGTTTAGGAGATATGTGGGACCAAAAATTTTGCAAAAATTGAGTTTTATATAATGGTAAATTTTAGTACCGTATGGCAACCCTATACATTTAAGCGACATTTTTTTGGAAAGCCTATAAAAGCAGCTCTCTTTTACCGTTTTTCGATTAAAATAAACCTAATAGAACTCTTGTTATATCAATTTAAATATAGGGCTTTTTTGGAATTTGCTGGGGCTGTAGCTTCGTCACCCTTCAAAATTAAGAAAAACCTTTGACACATGTTGAAATATAATTATGGAGCTTTGAATTTTGTATATTACTAAAAAAAAATTTGGACAGGTATTCAAAGTACAGGTGTTTAAAAATAGCAAAATTTCAATTTTCGAGCCCTTATAGCTCCTAAGCATGGGGCTGAACAAAAAAATTTTGTTAACCGACTCCTACTAATTTCTAAGTATCTAACTTCTCCCAAAATTTCAAGACCCTAGCTTGAACCGTTCAAAAGATATGTGTGGTCAAAAATTTTGCAAAAATTGAGTTTTGTGTAATGTTAAATTTTAGTACCGTATGGCAACCCTAAACATTTGCCAGGCAAAAATTTATAAAGTTTATGAAACCAGCTATCATTTGCCGTTTTCAGATTGAAAATATCTCCAAAAGAACTCTTGTTATAACAATTTAAATATAGGACTTTTTCCACCTTTGGGGGGCTGTAGCCCCGTAACAGGTGGGGCTACAGAAAAAATTCTTCTACGAAATTATTTTTTTTGAAAAAACTACCCATGGTTAAAATTTATTTACTCTATTTCAAACGGTGTAAAAGTTTTTGTAAACATACGGACAGACGGACGGACAGAGTGAAGCTATATAGGCACATTTTTACAAAATTTTTTGAAAATGTGCTAAAAATACTTAAAAAATTTTCGAGGAGTTTTTATGAGAAATAATTTGCCAATACGTAGACCTTGGAAATATGAATGTGGGATAATAAATTTGGATAATTCTTTTGGAGATGGAACGTATTGAGTAGCTTATTATAAAAATGTTGAAATAACTCATTATTTTGACAGTTTTGGAAACGTAAGACCACCTTTAGAAGTAATAAAATATTTAGGAGATAAGCTTACATATAATTATAATAAATATCAAAATTTTAATTTTTACAATTGTGGACATTTATGTTTAGAATTTTTATTTCATATTGTTAAGAAAAAAAATTATCAGTAAATAAAACATAATAAAAAAAATTTTTTTGTTTTATTCTTAGTCCAGCTTTATTTAAACTGACCTACATTAATAATTTTGTTCAAGTTCAAAGTTATTTCTCTATATTTGAACATAAATGAAATAAAAAAACTAACTGATAAAGAATAATAATTAGAGTTTAGTTATAACAAAAGAAATTTAAAAACGAAAGATTTTTGCAAGTATATATTATTATAATTAAAGTGATAATTATTTTGAATTAACCTTAAAAACCTATATAAACAGATTACACACAACTGAAATATCTCATTATATCGATTAAAGACATGTCAATAACGTTAACTTTAAACGGAAACCCTTCCATTTTGACAACTAATTATTTCCCACCTACAGATCTAAAGGGTAGAGAATACATCTGCGGTTTAGTTGATTTCCAAACGTATAACTCAATACCTAATATAGATGAAGAGAATAATAGATTTATTATTGATGATAAACCTATTACAATTTCAACAGGTTCATAGGAAATTGGAGATATTGAACTATTTCTTAGAAAAACTTTTAATGTAACTAAAGCAGATAAGGAAAAATTAATTATAAGAGCAAATAATACATTAAAGTGTGAAATTTTTGCTGATAAGGATATTGATTTTGAAGAAGAAGATACAATTGACGGATTATTAGGTTTCAGTAAAAAGAAATTATTAGCTAATAAATGGCGTTCTTCAGATCTTTTTGTTAATATTAATAAAATAAATATAATAAGAGAAGAATGTAATATTATTTCTGGAGCTTATATTAATGAAAAAGAGGCTCACACTTTACATGAGTTCTCTATTAACGTCAGTCCCGTCTATAAAATAATTGAAGTTTCTAAGAATGTAATTTATTTACCGGTAACTATTAATCAGATTAGTTATATTACTATTTTAACTTTTGTATTCCCCTAAAAAGATTAATAGGGCTTGCTGAAGATTATAAAAACATTATTCCAAATGCAAAACATGAATTAATATTAACTCGCTCTCGACCTAATGATACTTCATTATTATGTAGCAGTACTAATGCAAGTGAAAAACCAAAACTTACTTATACAAAAATATATTGGAAAATTCAACATATAACTTAGCTGATAATCCTAAATTAAATTTATATAAAAGTATTGAAAATGGTTCAGTTGAAAATTCCTTTTAGAAATTGGGAATTACATGAATATCCTACATTACCATCAGGAACTACACATCATATTTGGGATGTTAAAACAGCCTCATAATTTGAAAAACCTCGTTTTATAATTTTTGCTCTACAAATTGGTAAACAAAATAAACTGGATGAAGATCCATCAATTTTTGATTATTGTGATATTGAAAATATAAAAGTATATTTAAATTCAGAATCATACCCATACGAAGATATGAATTTAGATTTTGCAAAAAATCGTTATGCCTTAGCATATGGAGCATATTCAAAGTTTAGAAGCTGTTATTATAATAACTCAATATCAGAACCTTTAGTTTCATTGGAACACTTTAAAACTAATTCTCCAATCTTCATAATTGATACTCGTTATCAAAATGATAAACTTAAAATGGGTCCAGTTGATGTTAAGATTGAATTAAAGACTTTAAAAAAAATTCCAGACAGCTTATTGTCTTATTTTGGATGGCCGTTTAGTTGAATTTAAACCGTTAACAGAGGAAATTAACAAAATAATCTAAATTTCTAAATAAATGAACTGATCTGTAAAAAATCACGCTTCGAGAACTTAAAAATGAATTATATAATCATTGATGTTCAAGGATTTCGAGATAATGACAATAAATTCATCTTAAAGGAAATAGCAGTTCTTTCAGCAGAAAATGAGATTCAACATTTTATCTTTAAGCCACCATTCAGTTATCATTAAAAGTCAAATAAATAATTGGTTAACAAAAATTCATCATGGATTTCCATGGTTCGACGGTAAAGCAAATTTTTCTAAAATCATCAATTTTTTAAAAATATTTGTAAACAATTATAACAAAATTTATGTAAAAGGTAGTGAAAAAAAAAATTGGGTGGAAAAACACTTAAAAATTTGCAATATAATTAATATGGATGAACATAATTTTACAAGTTTAAAAATTTTGCAGAATCAACAAATTCATTGTTCCAAAAGATGTTCTTTTAACCATATTGGTGTTTGTGCTTTGGAAAATGTTTATTTATTAAAATCACTATTGAAAGCCTTTTACACTCCTATAATTAAATTTGTTACATAATTCTTTATTATAATTAAATTTGTTACATAATTCAATAAATAAAGTATTAAAATTACTAATTTGTATACTTTCATTTAATAAATAATGACCCCAAGGTAAAGTTTCATATGAGTTACTTAATAAAAATCTTTTATCATCATTTCAATTTAAAAGCTACTTTTTTCTGTCTAATACTATTTACATTATGACATACTAGCAGATTTACTCGGCGTTGCCCGGAAGCTTGCAAATTGTAAAAACGCAAGTTTTAGCCAATTTTTTGAAATACTACTTTGCTTATAAATGAAGCCACAAAAAAATATTTGTGGAGTTCCGTTAACCCATCGTGGCCCAACAGCTTTTTATAGGTTTTTTCGTTGCTTTGTTATATATTAGAAATGATTTAACCGATTAACTTCAAATTTTCTATATGTGTTCTTCTTTGAAAATGAAGTTCAATTTACTAACAGACTTGGAAGTTGTTAACCCCTGCCGAACCGACGATTGTTCAAAAAAAAATTTGTAAGTAAATTACGTCCAATTTCTGAAAGTAGGTACAACTTCTTTGAATTAGGGGAATGCTTAAAAAAATGTTTTGTCGAGTTCTTTTAGCCCAAACGGGTTAACCGAACTCAACAAAAATTTGTGCCAGCCTCTCTTTGTGACTGCAAAACCACCCTGTAAAATTGGACACAAATCGGAAACACAAAATTTTTTGGAAGCCCGTCGAGCCGAAAGGGGTTAATTTATTCCAACCAACTTTATACCATTAATTCCGTTTAATAAGAAGAACATTCGTGCAAAATTTCAAGTTAATCGGTCAAACCGTTTCGACTCGACATCAAAAAAACGAAAAAGCTTAAAAAGGCTCTGGAGCCGCAACCTGTTGACTTATAAAAATGCGACATAGCCTATGTCACCCCCCGGGCTCCCAGAATTATTCCTTTAAAATTTTGTGACAATCGGACCAGTGGTTTTCACGTGAATCCTGGACAAACAAACAAACAAACAAATTTTCTTCTTTATGTATTAGATTAGAAATTTGCAATCAAAACCTTTTACAAAATTACAAATAGACATGAGTTAAAAGTTTTAAAAATATTGTTTTCGACCGTTAAGCAGGCCAACAAAAACTTAAAAAAAATACATTAGGTCCAAACGGGTTAATAGAGCGCAATCATGTTTTTTGGTGAGCTTGTGAAATAATGCAATGTTTGCGTTAACTTTAAACTGTGTTAGTCGAACAATTGTTTTTTTTTTTAACATATTGATTAAACCTTTTCACCAGAAAAACAAATTTATATTAAAGATTGAACTCTTTAAGGAGATCAAATTTAATGAACCCTTGTGACAAAAGGGGTTAAATGATAAAAATCAAATTAACCCTGTGAGCTTTGCTAATAAAGATTAGCTGAAAAATGTGTTCAAGATTAGCTGAAAAAAGTGTTCGTTTAAGCTCAACAACAAAAACATTGAAAAAGCTTCATTGCGCTCTCTTGCCCAAACGGCCAAAAAAAATATTGAAAGCCCGCCAGGCCGAAATGGGTTAATATATTCCAAGCAACTGTATAAAACTAATTCCGTTTGCTAAGAGGAAGATTTGTGCAAAATTTCAAGTCAATCGGTCAAACTTTTTCGGCTCAACATCAAAAACATTGAAAAAGCTTCATTGCGCCCTCGTGCCCAAACGGGTTAACCGAACCCAACAAAAATTTGTGCCAGCCTTTCTTTTCGACTGCAAAACCATCCTGTAAAATTGGACACAAATCGGAAACAAATAATTTTTTGGAAGCCCGCCGGGCCAAAATGGGTTAATATTTTCGAACCATCTTTATACAACTAATTCCGTTTGCTAAGAGGAAGATTTGTGCAAAATTTCAAGTCAATCGGTCAAACTGTTTCGGCTCGACATCAAAAACATTGAAAAAGCTTCATTGCGCCCTCGTGCCCAAACGGGTTAACCGAACCCAACAAAAACTTGTGCCAGCCTCTCTTTTTGACTGCAAAACCACCCTGTAAAATTGGACACAAATCGGAAACACAAAATTTTTTGGAAGCCCGCCGGGCCGAAAGGGGTTAATTTATTTCAACCAACTTTATACCATTAATTCCGTTTAATAAGAAGAACATTCGTGCAAAATTTCAAGTTAATCGGTCAAACCGTTTCGGCTCGACATCAAAAAAACGAAAAAGCTTAAAACGGCTCTGGAGCCGCAACCTGCTGACTTATAAAAATGCGACATAGCCTATGTCACCCCCCGGGCTCCCAAAATTATTCCTCTAAAATTTGGTGTCAATCGGACTAGTGGTTTTCACGTGAATCCTGGACAAACAAACAAACAAACAAACAAATAAACAAACAAATTTTCTTCTTTATATATTAGATTAATTTTTTTTTATTATAAAAAAAATTTTTTTTGTAAGTTAATGTGATTAATAGGAAATAAAATATAAAAATTGTATTTTTTTTTTATGAATTAAATAGTTTTTTGTTTATTTTTATTACATTTTAATTTATTTTAATCATATTGAATAATGACCCCAAGGTAGGGTATTATATGAGTGATTTAATATAAATCTCTTATTATCATTTGAATCTAAAGCTACTTTTTGTTGCTTAATACTATTTACATTGTGATTTTCTGATTTAATTAAATTTTGAACAATTGTTTTATTTATATTTTCATCTTAACTTTTTTTATAATCCTCAAATTCTATTTCTTTTTCTACAACATTTTTTTTAATACCTTTTATTTTTTTTATACATTTTGTATTATTTACTTTTATTGAATACATTTTGGATCTTAAACCTATAAATTCTGTAATAATATTACCATTCATTTCATACTTCATTAATCCTACTCCTTTTTTATTAACTAAAGGAATTCATATATATTTTTATTAGTTATTTCTAAAATAAGACTGTCTGTATCCGTATACAAAAGATTACAATCCTGTTGAAAATTCTCTTTCATATAATTATAATAAAATTCATAAATTAATGTTTTAGAAATAACTAATATTGACATACCTACGTAGATGGGTTTATCAAAAATTATATCTGTTTTATATAGTTCTATTGGAACTAAATTTTAGTTAAAAATGGAAGAACTTTTAAAATATGGTGATGCAATCAATGAATTAGCTCCATACCGACAGTGCCAATAAGTTTTGAGTTTTACATCACAACGTTTTCTAACATTTTCTATTGTTTTACCAAAAATTGCATTATGCATTAGTTTATATTGCTCTTTTTCAAATTTGTCAGTGGTTTGTGTACAAAGTTTAGTATTTAATAATATATAAGGCTTTAGATATGGTGATTGATTAAATTGTAATATTTTATGAATTTTTTTTATTTTTAATCCATGTTTTAAAGATATTTTTTAATTTCTCTAGTGAATAGTATAGTTATTTTTATCAAACAAAGTAGCTAATAATTTTTTATCATTGGAATTTATTGACAAATACTCAGGACAAAAAGGTAAATCTATATGTAAATCATGAAGCTTTTGAGGATACTGTACATCTACTTCAAATATAAATCCTACAGGAGATTCATCAGAAATATTACTTATGAAATTTTCAGTGAATTTTTCAATATCATTTACCCATTGAAAATTATTTAATGGTAAATATTGAGTCATAGACCAACCGTACTGGTTGTTAATGTCGAAGTAAATTATATATTTTGTTGGTTTACTAGAATCAAAATTTGGTATATATATGTTATTTGATTCGGAATAGCGTTTCATAACTTGAGTTAGACCTCCTCTTATACCATTTTCAATAAATAGTACCATATAAATATCAGTTAATAACTCAAAATTAGTTTTTGTGTATTTTAGCATGGCATCCCAAGAATATCCAGGCAAAGTAAAATAATGTGCCGGATCTAAATCATAAGTTCTCATAGAACTTTTTCTAAACTTTTCAAATATATCCGTTAGTAATAAAAAATATCAGTTTTTAAATATAAATCAGAGTATTCTCCTAAATTTTGAATTTTAAATTCACTCCATATTACTTTTGCATGATTGTAATCTTCATCAGTTATATTTGATTTATTTAATTCATTATAAAAAAAAAATTTTTTCTGGTAATTCTGATTCTAAAAATGTTTTCGGACAATCAATATAATCATAGGGATATATTCCCTTCTTCTTAAGTAAACTATATTGATAATCTGTTAAATTATCAAATTGAGATTTTAAATTGGGGAATTCCTTTACATTTTCAGCTAATATTTCTAAACTACTACATAAAAATTTAAATGAATCTATAAACCTAAATTTAATGTTACTATTTTCTATATATTTTGTAAAACTAATATATTTTTCCTTATTTAATGGAAGTAAATCTATCTTACCCAAAATTACTGAATTTAGTTGTTTAATGATAGATTATGAAAAATTACCAGTTAGATTATGAAAAATTACAGAAAAATATAACACATTTTGGTAGGCTATATTACATTTGCTGGGTGTTGCACCTCGATATTCCCCACTTAAATGATCATGATCTTTACATTTAACGTCGTTTGTTTAAAATGATTCATTACATATAAAGCAAACCTCTGCGCTTTCAAATTCAGCTTGTTGTGCACTTGTTAACGATATTTTAAATCTGTTTCTAATAAAATTGCAATCATTTTAACTTATTTACAAGCCATTCAATACAACTTTCTTCTATATGAAAATTAAATTTTGTATTATCAATATAGCTTGAATTTACTTGCCTTAATTACTTCTAGTCCGAAAACGTTTATTGAAATAGAATTTAACTTTTCAAATTTTGGAATGTCATTTAGTAGCACTGGGAAGGTAATACCATTAAAATTCAATACTTCTCTATAGTTTTGATAACTTGAGATACGATCAGAGTGAGCTGTATTTGGATTTAGCGCAGCTATTATACACCACGCAAAGCATGCATCATCACTGTTTTTAATATTTATGCACGCCTTTTTCTTTTTTATCGAAGGTCAAGTGATGCTGCAAATCAATGTAAGATGATGCTGCAGCAAATGAAGAAAATGTATTTATATTTACAAGTAAGTTAATTCTAAAAGATAATGCCCACCCACTACCTTTTTCTTTCTTTCTAAATTTATTTAAAATTTGATTTTTTAGTTTATCATACCATTCCTCATTAGCATTATTCATTTTTAACACCACCACATTTTCTGTATTTAAAAATTTTGTATTATATTCATTTTTTTCATTGCTTACTTTAACAAATTTACCACAAAACACAAAGTTAATTTTAATTGAATTATATTCTAACAATATCTGTTTAATTTTCTTTTTTTTTTTTTTTTTAATTTATATACTTTATTTAGCTTTCTTATTGTCTACTAGCTAAAACCCGGTGCGCGTTGCTGCGCCTCTCAATGGAGGTTTAATTGAAGTTGATGTTACTGCAAAAAGTTAACACAAAAATTACACACGGTTTACACATGTAAATTTTAAAATGTATGAAAGAAATCTTTTTAAAACGATTTTTCTAGGATTATTCTAGTAATTTTTGAAACTTTCGGTAATTCAAAGCAGTACAAACTACTTTCCAAAATTTGGCGTAATATATTTCCAAAAAAATTTTTTTGATCAATCGTAGGACCGACTGTTAACAGACTCAACTCCATTTTCAAGTTGCTTCACATATATAAAATTTGAGGTCAACCGGTCAAATCGCTTTTAATATAGAGTTAATTAACGCAAAAATCTATTAAAAGCCGCACTGTGCCCCATTGGGTTAACGGAACTACACTTTCTCTTTGGGCAAAGTAGTATTGCGCAAATTTGACGTAATTTGCTTCCATTTCTTTGTTTTGTCAATCGTCGGGCCGGCATGGGTTAACCAATTGCAAGTCTATAAAATGAGTTAATTTCATTCTATTTGGGCCCAAAATTTTTTTTGACCACCCGTCGGCCCGACATGGGTTAACAAATTCCAAAACTGTTAATAGTGTCAACTCAATTCTCAAAGAGCATCACGTATACAAAATTTGAAGTCAATCGGTAGAACCGTTTTCATTTTAGAACAAAGAAGTTTAAATACTTGCACCACAGCCCCAACTTGGCGGCCCGTTAGAGCAAAATTTTTGGGCCACGATTTGTTTCCGTACCCAAAAACCCCTATATACAAATTTTCATGAAAATCGGCTGGGCAGTTTAGGAGTCTATTCGCTACAAACAAATAAACAAACATACAAACAAACAAACAAACAAACAAACAAATAAACTTTCGCTTTTATATATATAGATTACAAATGTTTTTTTTATAGTTTTACTTTTATATAACATATAATACTTTTTCTTTTTTTTTTAAACTATAAACAAAACAATTGATTTTGGTATAAAAAAACAAAGATTAACCTAAAACTAAACTAAATAAAGACAAGCAAAAATATACATGTATAAGTATATAGTATATATCGATATATATATATATATATATAAGTTATGTAAATATACTTAATAGAGTTATTAATTAAATTATTATTATATGTTAATACAATTATTCATTCTGCATAACCCTATCAAGTAATATGGTATTCCGCTTTAGTAGGTCCTTCAAATTTTTAACAAATAGTTTGATGTTAGAGGTCTGTTTAAGATCATTTGGTAGCTTATTGTACATTCTTATAGCTGAGGATAATCCGCTGCTGTGAGATAACTCCGTTCTAGATCTTGTATGATTTAAATAGTTCAGGCTTCTGGTGTTATAGTTATGTACACTATTTCTTTTCGTAAAATTAATATTCTTCCTGCAAATTATTTTTCCAGTTTAAAAATTAATTTGGCTTTTTCCATAATAATAATTTCTGGAAGCATCAAATATCCCGTTTTTTTATAAATTTCGACTGTTGGTGTCAGCCAGCTAAACTTGTATAAACTTTTAATTGCTTTGTTTATCAAAGTACTGACCTTTTCGTTCAGCCATATAGCGCAACTGGACCAGTTACATATATTATACCTAATATGTGACATGATATGAGCATGATATATATTATTGGCTGCTTTCCTGTTTAGTTTAATTCCACTTCTTTTAATGGCACCAAGCATTGGCGCAATTTTGGATGCTATTTTCTTGATATGATTTTCCCATCTCAGTTTTTCATCAATTATTACACCAAGGTATTTATATGTATCAACTCTTTCAATTTGGACATTGTTTATCAATATTTTAAGATTTATATCAGCTTTATTCCTCATTTTATATGTGATTAATTTAGTTTTATCAGCATTTATACTTAATTTGTTGCCTTTAAGACAATTAATATATTTGTACAAATCCTCATTTATTATTCTTTCTAATTCATCTCTGGTTTTAGCACTGTAAATGAGCAATGTGTCATCCGCAACTATCTTGTAATCGGCTTGTAAACTAGCACATTGGATGTTATGGATATAAAGCAAATACAAAGTAGACCCGAGTACTTGCTTTTTTTTTCTTGCCGAATGATTTTTTTAAATATACGAATACTGAACATACATAGTTCCCTGCATCTAATTTGCTTACTATAGAGTTTGTTGACGCTAAGACTGCAAAATCGGTTCCAACATCTTTTTGAAATCCAAACTGATTATCATCAAAACCTACTACCTTTGAAATAAAATTCTGTATTCTATTATTTATTATTTTTTCAAATATTTTTCCCAAGCAACTTGTTAAAGTAATAGGCCTGTAATTTGATACATAATTGGTTGCTCCTGATTTGTATATTGGCACAACCATACTTGATTTTGGGTATTCAGAATAAATACTAGTTGTTAAACAATTATTTACTAAGTAAGCGAGCTTGGGTGCTATAATGGTTGCCACATGCCTTAGATATAATGCTGTTATACCATCAACTCCTGGTGAACTATTTTTTAGCAGCTTAATTGTTTTTAATACTTCTATTTCATTTGTTTTTCTTAGAAAAATAGATCGTTCAGTAATAGTGTTTTTTACTGTCTATTTTCCTGCATCAAAATTATTATCCTCCAACTTGTTTACAACTTCACTAAAATACGTGTTAAAAGTATAAGCATTACAGAAATTATCACATATTTTAATGCCATTGTTATTTATTTCATTGACAACTTTACTGCAATTAGACGACTTTTTCAGTATACAGTTGTTTAGCACTTCCCACATTTTTCTATGATCCGACCCAGCTAAGTAGATTTTATTATTAAAATAATTTTGCTTTTCTCTTTTTATTTCCTTCGTGACACTATTTTTCAATTTTTTAAATTTGGCTTGAATTTCTGGGGAGTTAGGGTTTTCTTTAAGTTTTAAAATAATTTATTCCTTTTTTGGATGAGGTTTATTATTTCTTTAGTTATCCAATCATTATTTTTTCTTGTTCTTATTACTTTTTTTTCAGTGTAGTTCTCTTTGGCCAATTGTAATATTTTCACGAGCTCAACTACACTATCACAATTATTTGTTTAAAGTAAACTGCTAACTTGAGTTTTGTATTTTTTGATATCTGTAACGATTATTTCTTTATTGAAAATGGGTTCACGTTTTTTTATAACTTTATTTATCCTTATTTGAATGACTTTATGGTCTAAGTTAACAACAGCTTTAGTAGAAATTTTAAAGTCACACTTTTCATTTCTTAGATTTGATAGAACATTATCAATAATTGTGCAAGTGTTTTCCGTAACTCTAGTAGCATTTTCCTTCCTTAAATTGTTCTTTACATCTAGAGCATTAGATTCTAGCATTGTTTTGTAGGATCTAGAGAGTTCCGTATCAGATAATAAATCAATGTTAGTATCGCCAACCATTACAATATTTTTGTATCTATTAAAAATTGATTCTAAATGTGATATAAATGTATTATTATTTGCACTAGGACTTTTGTAACAAACCGCAAGTTTAATAACCGGACTAGTAACACATAATGATATAATTATAGTATTGAACTGTTCTACGACTTCTAATATTTTATATTGTATATTTTGTTTGACATAAATAACAGCTCCGCCTATATATGTATACCCAGGAATATTAAAAAATATCTCCTCATCAGAGTATATTCAAGTTTCACCACTCATAATTATGTCAATACATTTTTTAATTTTTATAAATGATTCTATTTCGATAATATTTTTTCTAAAACTTCTGGCATTAAAATGCACAATATTTAAATTTGAGAGTGTAGAAACATCAAGGTTTACTGATCATATAATTTTGCCAAGTTTCTCTTGTTTTCTGCAAATATTCGCTGTATTTATTATCAATATGCCTCCTGTAATAAGCTAGGTATTGAATTGCTTCTTTTCTAAATACTCCTGTATTGTCATGATAAATAAAATAAAGTTGAGAAAGTTCTTTGTAGTTATTTGGCAATCCCTCTTGATGAATTAGTATTTTTAAATTAGTCTAAGTGACACCTTCATAGCAAATATCATCCTTGTCATGGAAATATGATAAAAACAGCCTTACATTGTTATAAATTCTGTGGTCTCTTAGTCTTGAAATTGCATAAACATTATCACCAGTATCAATTGCTTTCCTTGTTAGCCTAACAATAGGAGGGACCAATGGATCGATGTATGTTTTACTATTACCCTGTACATTTTTTTCCCTTTTTACCTACGATTGACAAAAAAATATCAGAAATGGGTAGGTATTGCAATAAAAATAATTTAATGTTAAAATTTTTTTTTGTAGCCACCCCCCCCCCCCCCCCCCCCGATACCCCTATACATATTTAAACATTTTTAAATAGAGTTCTACAATGTATATTTCCAAGCTAAAAACGGTAACAGACAGCTGTTCTCATAAGCTTTACAAATTTTTAAAAACCAATTGTATAGGGTTACCATACGCTACTAAAATTTACCGTTATTCAAAACTAAGTTTTACAAAATTTTCGGTCCCTCATAACTTCAAAACGGCTAAATCTACAAACTTGAAATTTTGGGAGAAGTTAGATCCTTAGAAATAAAAAAGTCAGTTAACAAAATTTCTTTGTCACGCCTCCTCTTTAGGAGCTGTAAGGGGTCGAAAATTGAAATTTTGCTAAAAATTTAGCTTTTAAACACCTATAACTTGAATACCTGTCAAAATTTTTTTTTATTTGTATACAAACTTAAAAGCTCCCAAACGAAAGTTTCAATAAGTGTCAAAGGTTTTTCTTAATTTTGACTTTGTCCGTCCGTCCGTCCGTATGTTTATAAAAACTTTTACACCGTTTGAAATAGATTAAAAAAATTTTAACCACGGGTAGATATTACAAAAAAATTAATTTCGTAGAAGAATTTTTTTTTGTAGCCCCACCCGTTACGGAGCTACAGCCCCCCGAATTTGGAAAAAGCTCTATTTTTAAATTGTTATAACAAGAGTTTTGTTAAGTGTATTTTCAATCTGAAAACAACAAAGGATAGCTGGTTTTATAGGCTTTAGAAAAATATAAGGATAAAATGAATAGGGTTACCATACGGTACTAAAATTTACTATTAAGCTAAACTCAACTTTTGCAAAATTTTTGGCCCGATATATCTTCTAAACGGTTCAACCTAGGGTCTTGTAGTTTTGGGAGAAGTTAGGTCCTCCAAAATTAGTAGGAGTCGGTTAACAAAATTTTTTTGTCGCGCCCCCTGTTTAGGAGCTATAAGGGCTCGAAAATTGAAATTTCGCTATTTTCAACCACCTGTAACTTTAACACCTGTTCAAATTTTGTTTTACAAATATGCAAAATTTACAGCTGCAGCATTATATTTCAACATACGTTAAAGGTTTTTCTTAAATTTGAAAGGGTCTCTTTAAATTGAAGAAATTGTTTCTTAGTCTTAACCATTTTTGGTTAGATAATAATATTCTAGGTAAAATTCCAAATTTTTTTGGAGTTCAAAATTGATTTCCTAGAACCGGAAAAAAATGGAAGGGTGAGCAGATCCATCATAAGTTTGCTAAGCAAAAATTTGGGAACCTTCTCCATTGAAGGGCTACTAGGTCTTCAAAATTAAAACTTTTATGTTCTTATAAAACAATAACTTATTTACCAGTGTAAGTTTTTCCAAAATTAAACATTAACATTGAAGCTCCAACATTATATTTTGCACTTATTAACAGGTTTTCTTGAGTGCATTGGGGTTATATTCTAAGTATTTCACTATTAGTCATATAATTAATTATTAATGAAATAACAAAATTATAATATTATCATAATATATATTTTTATAAAAATAAATGATAAAATACTCAGTAAGAAACCGTATATAATTTTGAAAATGTGCTTTTTAAAAACCCTTGGTTTTTTCCCTCACTTGTTTTAACTGTTTTTACTACCGTTCCTGTTGTACTAGTATCAGCAATTCTATCGTTATCAGTTTTATTATTATTATTACTATTATTATTATTATTATTAATATTATTGTTATTATTGTTATTATTATTATTATTATTATTAGTATTATTATTATTATTATTAATGTTATTATTATTATTTTTATTATTATTATTATTGGTATTGACATTAATATTATTATTATTAGTATTATTCTGTTCACTACTAATATCCAAAGCAATTGAGATTTTGTTTTCTTTCTCAACTATCTCATTGCTTGCTAATATCCAATTTTTTGTTTTAGATTGTTTAACTTTCTCTGGTAAACTGGACACGTTACACTGAATGTCTTGTGATCAACGTTTAAACCAAGCTTAAGTGTTTCATTAGCTTTTAAACAATTAATACATTTGTTAACTTCTTCTTTATTACAATCTTTACTTTTGTGATTTTGAAGGCATTTGCTACATGTTTTCTCTTTGGTACAATTTACAGCTTTGCGATTAAACCACTTGCATTTGTAGCATCGTACAACTCTCAAAGCATCGAAAACTTTACAACGCTCCCATCCTATTGATACCTTGTCATTTTCAATCACTTTTCGGAAAGATTCTTTATCAATTTCTATTATAGTATTATATTTAGCATTTGTAAAATTTTTTGCTTGATATATTTTCACCACTTTCTTAGAACTGTGCTCTAAATTAGCGTTCTGTGCCTTAAGTTTGTTAATTAAGTCTTCTTCAGTATATTTAACACCCAGAGGTACAACTTCAATTTATGTTTTTATTTCAGCTGGCACCTTAATTTCATAATCCTCCATCTTATTTTCAAGTTTATTTATTATTTTATCCCGTTCTTCTTTTGTTTCAGTTTCAATAAGGACCATTCCATTTTTCCTATTTACCACATGTTTTATCTTTAGATTTATTGGATCCACTTGTTTACTTAAATCCATTTTAGTTAATTGGCATTTTTGTTTTTGTTTCGGTTTAATAACCAGTGATACACCTGTTTTTATTGGTTGCAAATTTTTATTGCTTACACTAGCACTTTTTAAAATATCAGCATATGAAATATTTTGACCTATATTTATATTTTTTTTATTTTCATTGTTTAAAATTTTTAATTCGCTACACAGTTCATTGTTCTTAGATATAGTACTTTTAAGATTGGCATTCATATTTGCACTCTCCGATTTGAAAGTTTCCGTAAGTTGACACATTTTTTCAATTTCGCTTTTTTGTTCTTTTTTTATTTGCTAATATCTCTAAATTTGTTAATTTTTCTTCAAAGCACATTCAAATTCAGCCTTGTATTCTTTTAATAATCACTATTTTTTTTGACTGAGCAATCTATGTTTTGAACCACTATATCAACATTTTGGATGTATAGAACACACTCATCATTCACATTTAGTACTCATATTTAGTACTCCGATTGATCTAGTCCCGAGCATTTAATTTGACTGTGGTATATCTTGTTACATACACCAGCACACCATACACCTGTTTCACCAATAATTTTGAGCTTAAATTTAGTACAATCCATTGCTATTAAGCTTATGGTTGTAAGAACAACTACTGCTCTATCACTTTAAATAATGAAATGATCAAATTTCAATTTGAAGCGGTAATAAACAGTTACGTAATTTAAGTTTAATAAAGAAATAAAAATTATTAATTTAACTTTTTCCGTTAAATTTTAGCACGTCTACACTCGTTAACGATTCAATAACTATGATTTTGAAAATTTTATCTTTTACAATTTCTTTACATTTTTCTAAAAAAACCTTAAGATCTATCTCAGATATATTTGTTATAACCCCACTTTCACTTCTTTTTTGGAAAGCAGTATTTAATGTTCTCCATTTCAATTCACTGTATTTTATATTTAAAAGATTGTAAATGTCCTATTGTAGTCAATAGTGAAGATTTCACTCCACTTGTAGAATTTATATTTTCTTTACATAATTGTTCTAATAAATTTATTATTAGATAAAATGTTATTAGATAATAAAATTATTATTATTTAATAGTGAAATCATATAAGACATTACTTCTTTTTTATTTTCACTCTGCTCATTTTTTTTAAATAAATTAATATGTTTTTTTAATATTTTCTTAGCAATTTCAGACATTTTTGTTATTTTTTGTATTTAAATTATTGAATTATTTTTTTTTTTTTTTTTTAAATTATTTAATTATTTTTTGTTTGTTTTTTATTTAAAAAAATTAATTTTCATTTTTTAATTTAAAATGAATTTTAACAGAGATATGAAATGAAACTAAATTGCCAAATTAGAATTTATTAATTTTAATATTGAGGAAAAGGAAATCAAAAGAACTCTGAAATAAATAGAAAAATAAAAAAGTTGATCTCTGGAATCAAAAGAACTCTGAAATAAATAGAATAAATAAAAAAAAAAAGTTTATTTCTGAAATCAAAAGAGCTCTAAAATAAATAGAATAAATAAAAAAAAAAGTTTATTTTTTCTTTCTTAGTTTTTATTTAAAAGAAAAAAAAATTAGAAGTAGTACATATTTATTGATTAATTTCCAAGTGATCTTAAGAAAGTAAATCCTCTACTACTAACTTGTATTTATATAATGAAGGTGAAACCATATAAATATTAGGTTCATCATTCAATATTCTCATTTGTGGTTCCGTCAAAATGTTCATCATATATGCAGGTAACAAGAATACTGCATTTTCAAACACCAGCAAGATCCTTTGAGTACGGTCAGGTACGGTGTATGAACTTTCTTCATCATTAAAATATGGAAATATTTGTTACGTATTATTTCCCTGGCTGTCAATGTTTTTTTGAATGATGACCTTTTGTCAACTTCCTCATTAAACTGGTTGAGTATGTCTTCCACAACATTTGCCTTTCTTTTTCTGTTTATTGGAGCTGCATTTAATGTAGATGGTTGTTGATATAGATGATTGATACTACGTGGTTTTTGTGGTGGTACAATCATGATGTCATCTAATATTTCAATTGTATCCATTGTAATGTGTTTTGTAAGTAATGAAGTAATTCAAATTTTCGTTTCTTTTATACAAAATCCTTTATTTGCGTAGGTGTTTTCAAAATAGTATTTTCTATTATTTTAAACTTATAAAATTTAGATTGTTTTCAGTCAAAACCGCAACTTCCTCAATTCTCACGTGTAATTCTCACAATTTTAATCAAATTTTGATTGCTTTTCAGTCAAAACCGCAATGGGTCAAATTTTCTAATTAGATTTCGTATTGTAAAACAACAAAAAGTTGTTATTCCCAAAAACATAATATTTTAAGAGAAAAAAAAAAAATTTAAAACAAACTTTTAATGTAGGAATTCCCTGACATCATTTCACATTGTTTTTTTTGTTTTAATTCTAATATAAAATACTATGGTACGATTATGATTCTTTTTTTTATTCACTTTCTACGCAAGATAAATAATACAATTTTCAATTATTTTAAACTTATTAAATTTCAAGGTCAATATTACGTTATTTTTATTTTTTTTACGTTAAAAATTAACTCATTGTTCCTTATCACTTTTCATTAAATAAAAAAAAACCAAAAAAAATAACAACAAACATGAACAAAAATTTAGTCAACTTAAAAGTAAAGATCATGCAGATTTAAAAACATAACAATGACAGTTTATGTACTAGGCAAACAGTTTTATTAGCAAAACTAACTCTAATAATTTTTATTACATGTACTTAGGTACTTAGGTACTTATTTTTATTTCCTACAAACGAATGAGAACAAAATTGAAAAGTTAAAATTAAGTTTTTTAGCTGATAAGAAATCGTGATTTAAGGTTTAAATAACAAAACATATAAATTCATCGAAAACAAATAACAACAACATTACTCTATAATTACTGTATAGTCATGAAAAAAAAAACTTTAATTATACAGGAGATTCCCTGACGTCATATTTCTTAAAAAATTTTTAAAATACAATATTTCATATCAACAACAAATTATTGTATTATATTTTTTTCTCTTTTTTCACAACTTAAAATTGTAAGAACCACAAAAAGTTCTTATTACCAAAACATAATATTCAAAGTGGAAAAAAATTTATAAAAGCTTTTAATTTAATTCTTTAAATAATATTTCAAATCTGTCCGCCTGTTATTTTAAATTCCAAAATAACTAACTTAATCTAAAATTTATTCGATGACTCATAGATGAGTCATAGATGAGTCATACTCCTTATATTATCTTTTATCATTTCCTTATCGTTAACATCAATCCTTATCTTTAACATTTGTGACGTCATTTCCTGGTCTAGAATCCGATTAGATATACTACGGACCTAAAAGCATATATTTAAAATTAATAAATATAGAAACTTCAAATTTGATACACTATTTCCTTTTTCCGTTCTTATTTAACACTTTTATTTTTTAAAAATGCTAAAAATTTTACTATAAAACATATTATGTATTATTTTATAAATTAAAAACAAAATACTTTTTGAATAAACGACGAAATTTTTTTTTTTTTTAATTTTTATTATATCATATCTATATTTTATTGAATTATTACCATAGGTAATATATAATTAAGAAATTGTGCACGATACTTAAGTTGTTTTATTTTTTTTTATATATTTAAATGAATTATATGAAAAGCTTTAAATTTCTCGTTGTATTTTGAAAATACATTTATTGCATATTTTGATTCTTAAATTTTGTGATAAAAAGCTAATGAAAGCATTAATGGTTTGAATTAACATTAAAAACCATCAAATTATAAAAACTTTTATATTTAAATTATTATACAAATTAATATTTCTTTCGAATAACTTTGAGTTTAATTATATAAAACATTAAAAAATAAGTAAATTAAGAGAATAAATTTAAAAATTATTTAAAATTGAAATAATTAATCAAGGGTGATGAATCATTCAACAGTAAATGCAATACAACTAAAAATCCTGAAAAGAAGTAATTGCTGCATGTGTGTAAAATTTTATTGAATTGGATAAAAAGTTTTAAATATGAAATTTTTTACGAATCCATTTATTTCAATTTTGTTTGTTGTTTAATATTTTTAAATAGATAAATTAGTAAGAATTTTTAATATTTTTGGATTGATAAAATAACTAGAAACTGTTTTTGGTATTATAAAGTTATTTTCGTTTGCTATGTCTTACGATCAAACTAATAAAAGCTTTTATGGTTTTAAAATGACTTATGGTCTGCCCATTAAATTTGAACCAAATACGTGTAGGGTATTTCTAAATTTACTGTTTCTTTATTTGTTTTTATATAATTTAAATTTATATACGAGCTATTTATATTAACTGATGTACTTTCTGCTACGGTGATGATGCTGTTAGCCACTATAGCATACTGGAAGGTGTATATAATATAATATGAGGTAAATGGCTACAGTTGCGTAAGTAATTGGATTGGTCTAATAATCATGAATCCCAACTCTTTCTTTTTTCTTTCGTTGACATTTCCCTTGCATACTAAATTTAATTTATGCAAATTACATCGATTTTGCAAACATAAGAGGATAGAATTTAATCACTTCAGAGTCTATGTTCACCTTACTACGAATAATTCAGCCGTGTTAGCATTGAGCGAACAAGTTCAGTATTCCTGGTTACAAACTTGAATCGCTATTTAGTCCTCATGGAGGCATTGCTTTTTATTTACGAAATGATATGGCCTATCAAGTTCTGAACAAATATAGCATTAGCAAAAATTCAGAGCTTAATTATCTTAAACGGTTACACATTCTTATTAATTTATTCAAAAATATTAAAAAACAAAAGAACTAAATGTACTTATAAAATGCAATTACAAAATATAAATTAAAAATGTTTTATACATGCAATACAATCAAATTTTATACACATGCGGTAATTACTTTTCTTCAGGATTTTAGCTATAATTTTAGCTGAATGATTAATCATTCCAATTTCTAAATTTGTTCTTTAAATTTATTTATTTTATACTTAAATTAAAAATATTCGAATAGACATTTATCATGAACTTTTTGATCGAATCTAGGCCAAACCAGCATAATTCCGAAACTGACAAAACTAGAGTCTTTGAAATTACGGACAAATTGGAGAAGTAGTTCAAGGACCATCCACACAGTTCCGAAGACCTTAAAACATATCAATGAAATTAATAAAACAAGTAAAGAAACAATCAAATTAGAAATATCCTACACCTATTTGGCTCAAATTTAATGGGAAGTCCATAAGACATGGCTAACCAAATTTACTTTATAATACCAAAAACATTTTCTAATTATTTTATAAATTCAAAAATATTAACAATTCTTACTAATTTATCTATTTAAAAATATTAAACAACAAATTACAAAATTACATATTTAAAACTTTTTATCCAATTCAATACACATGCAACAATTATTTCTTTTCAGGATTTTTAGCTGGAGTACATTTACTTTTGAATGATTTAGTACCCTTGATTAATTATTTCAATTTTAAATAATTATTTCTCTTAATTTACTTATTTTTTAATGTTTTATATAATTAAACTCAAAGTTATTTGAAAGAAATATTAATTTGTAATAATATAAATATAAAAGTTTATATAATTTCATGGTTTTAAATGTTAGTTAAAACAATTAATGCTTTCAATAGTTTTTTATTACAAAATTTAATAATCAAAATATGCAATAAATGTATTTCTAAAATACAATGACAAATTTAGAACTTTTTATATAATTCACTTAAATATAAAAATAAAATTTACAATTTAAGTATCGTATACAAATTTCTTAATTATATATTACCTATGGTAATAATTCAATAAAATATAAAAACAAAAAAAATTCCGTCGTTTATTAAAAAAATATTTTGTTTTTGATTTATAAAATATTATACATAACATTTTTTACAGTAAAACTCTTGGCCTTTTAAAAATACATAAATACAAAATTGTTAAATTAGAACGGAAAAAGGAAATAGTGTATCAAATTTGAAGTTTCTATATTTATTAATTTCAAATATATGCTTTAAGGTCCGTAGTATATCTAATCGGATTCTAGACCAGGAAATGATGTCACAAATGTTAAAGATAAGGATTGATGTTAACGATAAGGAAATGATAAAAGATAATATAAGGAGTATGACTCATCTATGACTCATCTATGAGTCATCGAATAAATTTTAGATTAAGTTAGTTATTTTGGAATTTAAAATAACAGGCAGACTGAAATTGAAATATTTGAATTTGAAATATTATTTAAAGAATTAAATTAAAAGCTTTTATAAATTTTTTTCCACTTTGATTATTATGTTTTGGTAATAAGAACTTTTTGTGGTTCTTACAATTTTAAGTTGTGAAAAAAGAGAAAAAAATATAATACAATAATTTGTTGTTGATATGAAATATTGTATTTTAATAAAAATATAATATTATAATTTGTTTATTTATCTTTATTAATTTCGAATATATTGTGCTTTAAGGTCTTAGAGGTAGTGGGAGTGGTACGCAAACTGCTATTGCAATTCATTGTTTTATAGAAAACTCTTAGCCTTTTAAAAATATAAAAGTGTTAAAAAAGAACGGAAATAGGAAATAGTGTATCAAATTTGATTTTTTTTGTTTTTATTAAGATTTCGATCAAAAGCCTTTATACCTTTAGAGTTCTAAGAGAGTTACATGAACCACCACTTCAATTGATCATAAATTAAGAGAACACGTAGGAAATACCTTTGAGAACATCCTTGTGCCAAATTTGAAGCTTCTACATTTGTTTGAAGTTACTATAGTTATTATTTTCGAGATATTGCTTAAAGGTCTACGAAACTATGTGGGTGGCACCCGACCCACCATTCCAATCGCTTCTAATTTTCGAAGACACTAAAGAAATAGAAAGGAACACCCTGATACCGAATTTGGAGGTTCTAACTTCTTTGGATTCGGAATCATGCTCGTTTGGCCTAAATTCGATCAACAAATTCTAGGATCCGAACGCATGGTCCAATCTCGACCACACGCAGCCCTCATAATAGTCTCATTACTAGTAACCCGCAACACAACATTCATGATTGTAGCGCCATTAGTTGTTGAGTTATCCTTATTTTTTTTATACGTTCGTTGGCCCTTAGAACAATTAAAAAATCCTGAATCCGAACCCATGGGCTGTTTTCGCCCATATGCAATCCCGGCCGTACTTTAAGTTCTAGTAACCTACATGTAAAATTTCATCAATATAGTTCCATTAGTGTCAGAGTTATCGTACCTACGAACGGACATACGGGCGAACCGGCATGGCTATATCGACTCAGGAGGTCACGCTGATCACAAATATATATACTGTTCCATATCTAGCTCGCTTTTTTTAGGTGGTTACAAACATCATTCGAAATCGGACAATGGTTTCGCGTTCTGAAATCTTTGAAAACTTCAAAGGCTAACGAAAATATATTTGAATAACACCATAACTTAAAAACTAATGACGCTATTTTAATGATATTTAAACTATACTCGTAGATTACTAGTATTGAATTCAGGCTAAACGAGTATAATTTGAAATCCAAAGGAGATAAAACCTTAAAATTTTGGGCACAAGTGTTTTTTCCTAAGTGCTTTGTGTCCGTATTTTGGATGAATTGTAAAAGTGGTTTACGTCCCACTCCTCTCTTCTCTCAATACCTTAAAACATATATTCGAAATTAATAAAGATAGGAACTTGATAAAAATATAGAAGCCCTACATTTGGTTAAACGGTGTTTATTCATATTTCCTTTATATCCCCGACATTTAAACTTAATTGTACTGGTGGTTCAGGTGCCTGCCGGGAAATCTCAAAATTAAAAAGCTTATCTTCGAAAATCATGAAGATAGAAACTTTAGATTTGATACACGAGGGTTCCTTCCTATTTCCGTTCTTAGTTAATACTTCTATATTTTTGAAAGGCTAAGAATTTCACCATAAAACATATTATATACTATATTTTATAAATTAAAAACCAAATATTTTTTTAATAAACGGTTAAATTTCTTCTTTTTAATTTTTATTAAATCTAATATTTTATTGAATTATTACCATAAGTAGTATATAATTAAGACATTGTGTACGATACTTAAGTTATGTTCGAAGGAACTTGCTGTATGTATGTAGAATTTATTTTTATATTTAAACGAATTATATGAAAAGTTCTGAATTTGTCATTGTATTTAAGAAATACATTTTTTGCATATTTTGCGTTTATAGGCTTTTCTAATAGGTACATTAACTAACAATTTAAAATAATTGCAATTTTGAAAAATTTGATTTATAAAGTATATTAATGCTTTAGCATTTTATCACAACATTTAATAATTCAATTTTTTTCAATTTTTTAAATGAATTGGAATAAATGTATTTTCATATATTTCAAATTTTTTTGTTCTTTAATTAGAAAAATTAGTTTTTAAATAGATAAATTGGTAAGAATTTGTTTCTTGTTTTTTGAATAGATAAAGTAATTAGAAAATGTTTTTATAATTTTAAGATAATTTGGTTAGCTATGTCTTACGACCAAACAAATAAAAGCTTTAATGGTTTTAAAATGAATTCACCGAGTGACTGTTTGTTTATTTGTTTTTTAATAGTTTAATTCTTTTAATTTGAAAAATTTTGGTTTGAATTTAATTCATAATATATTTATAGGAATCATATTTATTGTACCTTACACCTATGAAACAGGAAAAGGGTATATTAACTTTGGTATGGTGTTTGTAACCACCTAAAAAAAGCGAGCTAGATATGGAAAAGTATATATATTTGTGATCAGCGTGACCTCCTGAGTCGATGTAGCAATATGCATTCGTCCTTACGTCAATCTGTAGGCACGATAACTCAAAAACTATTGACGCTATTTTGATAAACTTTAAACTCTAGGTTACTAGTAATGAAAGTACCGCGGGCATAGGTTCTGGTAGAGATAGGACAATCAGTTCGGATTCTAGAACCTTTTGATCACATTGAGGATAAACGAGCATAATCTCGAAATCAAATAAGATAGAATCTTAAAATTTGAGGAACAGGGGTTTCTTCTTATTTTTATTTTTTTTTTACCAGGGAGTGGATAGCTCGAAAGCCACCCATTGAAACTATGCGATGTACTATATGATTTTAAAACTCCAAAACCACACCCTTATTGAACAAACTTTAGGAGGGAACTTTAATACAAATGTACAGTTTGGTTGAGGGATGAGGATATAGGAGAATTTAGGATTTTGGTGGAAGTTATTTGGATTTTGGAATATCTGGATTATGGAGGATGGGGAAAATTGGATGGGATATTTAGAAGAAAGGTGTTAATGTTCTTCTATCAACTTTGGGAAACATATTTGGTGGAATATGGTTCCATAAACGAGATGAGCGCATGACAAACGAATTTCCATAAACCGTGTTACGCCATTTGGCTAGCTCAATCGTGTAGGGGTGAGAATCTTTTGCCGTCCTTGTTTCCCGTTGAAAAATATTAAATGGGGGCATAAGTTGTTTGATTTCTTTAGAACATCATTAAGCCCCTATAACATATATATAAAAAAAGTCAGTGACCCAACAGTGCCACGAGAGTTGAGTAGAGTGAGCGTTGAGGTAATACTGTGATCATTTATAAGAGGAATAGCCCTATTTTGAATTTTATCGAGATAGCCCAGCTCCGCAATGGGAGTACCAGCCCACATATGTACATTATACTCCATTTGCGGCCTAATTTAAGTTTAATAGACGGTAAGGAGATCAGAGGATGAGAAGTAAGTTTTGCAACGATAGAAGAAACCCAAACATGTATAACCTTCCATTGGGTAGCATGAATACTCGAAATAAAGGAAAGATGGAAAAGGTTGCGCAGAGGTTTTGAAATGGAGGTATATGTGTTTTTGAGGACGGTATTTGTAATACCTAGATTCTTCAAGATTTTCATCACTGCTCGTGTCCTAAGGTGTATTCTACCAAAGGAGCAGCCAACACCTGGAATAGATGGGGATCTTTGAGTTGACTGAGACAGTGACGAGTTAGAAGCGAACTGTTTGCCAAACAAATTCGCTTTTTCTTTTGAATCTGATGCGATGTGGTTGTTTATATCAACAAGTGGAGGAAAAGAACCCCAATTTGTTTCCCAATCGAGTTTTGACTCGGAGAAGAGCAACTGGAAAAGTGAAGCCAGTCTTTGTTATAAACACTAAAGTCCCCCGCCAGAAAAATTTCAGTCTCAGGATAACAATCGAGAATTTCATTGATCTGGCTGAAAGGTTTTCAATTTCCATAACAATTTCCTGTTCACTTGAATTGGGTTACCTGTATAGAAAACAGAAATGTATAACATGCTTTCCAACA
The DNA here is from genome assembly GCA_963082915.1 of Dolichopus griseipennis. Lineage (NCBI taxonomy): Eukaryota > Metazoa > Arthropoda > Insecta > Diptera > Dolichopodidae > Dolichopus > Dolichopus griseipennis. Next base: position 158,698,138 of record OY720441.1, on the reverse strand, counting down.
TGGATTTTAACCCAAACGAAAGTGAAAGTTGGACTAGAAGATTTATATTTGTGTGTTGAAAGCAATGTCTTTTTTTATGTAGATGGCGATGCCTCTTTTGGGAACGAAGTGTAAAATGAGTGAGTAGCCGTCAATATCGAAGTTAACATTGTGACCACTAACTTTCGTTTCACATAGAGCAAAGATTGCCGATTCAAATGAATTAAGAGACCCTCAACGGCATGGAAGTTCGTTTGTACAAAACATTAACCGCGAATATTACAAAAATTAACGTTAAAAATTAGAAAGAAAAAATCAAAGAGAAAAAAATGCTTATTTATGTACGGTTTGTTCAACCTAAATCAGTTCCGAAGACCTTAAAACATATCAATGAAATTAATAAAACAAGTAAAGAAACAATCAAATTAGAAATATCCTACACCTATTTGGTTCAAATTTAATGGGAAGTCCATAAGACATGGCTAACCAAATTTACTTTATAATACCAAAAACATTTTCTAATTATTTTATAAATTCAAAAATATTAACAATTCTTACTAATTTATCTATTTAAAAATATTAAACAACAAATTACAAAATTACATATTTAAAACTTTTTATCCAATTCAATACACATGCAACAATTATTTATTTTCAGGATTTTTAGCTGGAGTACATTTACTTTTGAATGATTTAGTACCCTTGATTATTTATTTCAATTTTAAATAATTATTTCTCTTAATTTACTTATTTTTTAATGTTGTATATAATTAAACTCAAAGTTATTTGAAAGAAATATTAATTTGTAATAATATAAATATAAAAGTTTATATAATTTCATGGTTTTAAATGTTAGTTAAAACAATTAATGCTTTCAATAGTTTTTTATTACAAAATTTAATAATCAAAATATGCAATAAATGTATTTCTAAAATACAATGACAAATTTAGAACTTTTTATATAATTCACTTAAATATAAAAATAAAATTTACAATTTAAGTATCGTATACAAATTTCTTAATTATATATTACCTATGGTAATAATTCAATAAAATATAAAAACAAAAAAAATTCCGTCGTTTATTCAAAAAATATTTTGTTTTTGATTTATAAAATATTATACATAACATTTTTTACAGTAAAACTCTTGGCCTTTTAAAAATACATAAATACAAAATTGTTAAATAAGAACGGAAAAAGGAAATAGTGTATCAAATTTGAAGTTTCTATATTTATTAATTTCAAATATATGCTTTAAGGTCCGTAGTATATCTAATCGGATTCTAGACCAGGAAATGATGTCACAAATGTTAAAGATAAGGATTGATGTTAACGATAAGGAAATGATAAAAGATAATATAAGGAGTATGACTCATCTATGACTCATCTATGAGTCATCGAATAAATTTTAGATTAAGTTAGTTATTTTGGAATTTAAAATAACAGGCGGACAGATTTGAAATATTATTTAAAGAATTAAATTAAAAGCTTTTATAAATTTTTTTCCACTTTGATTATTATGTTTTGGTAATAAGAACTTTTTGTGGTTCTTACAATTTTAAGTTGTGAAAAAAGAGAAAAAAATATAATACAATAATTTGTTGTTGATATGAAATATTGTATTTTAATAAAAATATAATATTATAATTTGTTTATTTATCTTTATTAATTTCGAATATATTGTGCTTTAAGGTCTTAGAGGTAGTGGGAGTGGTACGAAAACTGCTATTGCAATTCATTGTTTTATAGAAAACTCTTAGCCTTTTAAAAATATAAAAGTGTTAAAAAAGAACGGAAATAGGAAATAGGATATCAAATTTGATTTTTTTTGTTTTTATTAAGATTTCGATCAAAAGCCTTTATACCTTTAGAGGTCTAAGAGAGTTACATGAACCACCACTTCAATTGATCATAAATTAAGAGAACACGTAGGAAATACCTTTGAGAACATCCTTGTGCCAAATTTGAAGCTTCTACATTTGTTTGAAGTTACTATAGTTATTATTTTCGAGATATTGCTTAAAGGTCTACGAAACTATGTGGGTGGCACCCGACCCACCATTCCAATCGCTTCTAATTTTCGAAGACACTAAAGAAATAGAAAGGAACACCCTGATACCGAATTTGGAGGTTCTAACTTCTTTGGATTCGGAATCATGCTCGTTTGGCCTAAATTCGATCAACAAATTCTAGGATCCGAACGCATGGTCCAATCTCGACCACACGCAGCCCTCATAATAGTCTCATTACTAGTAACCCGCAACACAACATTCATGATTGTAGCGCCATTAGTTGTTGAGTTATCCTTATTTTTTTTATACGTTCGTTGGCCCTTAGAACAATTAAAACATCCTGAATCCGAAACCATGGGCTGTTTTCGCCCATATGCAATCCCGGCCGTACTTTAAGTTCTAGTAACCTACATGTAAAATTTCATCAAGATAGTTCCATTAGTGTCAGAGTTATCGTACCTACGAACGGACATACGGGCGAACCGGCATGGCTATATCGACTCAGGAGGTCACGCTGATCACAAATATATATACTGTTCCATATCTAGCTCGCTTTTTTTAGGTGGTTACAAACATCATTCGAAATCGGACAATGGTTTCGCATTCTGAAATCTTTGAAAACTTCAAAGGCTAACGAAAATATATTTGAATAACACCATAACTCAAAAACTAATGACGCTATTTTAATGAAATTTAAACTATACTCGTAGATTACTAGTATTGAATTCAGGCTAAACGAGTATAATTTGAAATCCAAAGGAGATAAAACCTTAAAATTTGAGGCACAAGTGTTTTTTCCTAAGTGCTTTGTGTCCGTATTTTGGATGAATTGTAAAAGTGGTTTACGTACCACTCCTCTCTTCTCTCAATACCTTAAAACATATATTCGAAATTAATAAAGATAGGAACTTGATAAAAATATAGAAGCCCTACATTTGGTTAAACGGTGTTTATTCATATTTCCTTTATATCCCCGACATTTAAACTTAATTGTACTGGTGGTTCAGGTGCCTGCCGGGAAATCTCAAAATTAAAAAGCTTATCTTCGAAAATCATGAAGATAGAAACTTTAGATTTGATACACGAGGGTTCCTTCCTATTTCCGTTCTTAGTTAATACTTCTATATTTTTGAAAGGCTAAGAATTTCACCATAAAACATATTATATACTATATTTTATAAATTAAAAACCAAATATTTTTTTAATAAACGGTTAAATTTCTTCTTTTTAATTTTTATTAAATCTAATATTTTATTGAATTATTACCATAAGTAGTATATAATTAAGACATTGTGTACGATACTTAAGTTATGTTCGAAGGAACTTGCTGTATGTATGTAGAATTTATTTTTATATTTAAACGAATTATATGAAAAGTTCTGAATTTGTCATTGTATTTAAGAAATACATTTTTTGCATATTTTGCGTTTATAGGCTTTTCTAATAGGTACATTAACTAACAATTTAAAATAATTGCAATTTTGAAAAATTTGATTTATAAAGTATATTAATGCTTTAGCATTTTATCACAACATTTAATAATTCAATTTTTTTCAATTTTTTAAATGAATTGGAATAAATGTATTTTCATATATTTCAAATTTTTTTGTTCTTTAATTAGAAAAATTAGTTTTTAAATAGATAAATTGGTAAGAATTTGTTTCTTGTTTTTTGAATAGATAAAGTAATTAGAAAATGTTTTTATAATTTTAAGATAATTTGGTTAGCTATGTCTTACGACCAAACAAATAAAAGCTTTAATGGTTTTAAAATGAATTCACCGAGTGACTGTTTGTTTATTTGTTTTTTAATAGTTTAATTCTTTTAATTTGAAAAATTTTGGTTTGAATTTAATTCATAATATATTTATAGGAATCATATTTATTGTACCTTACACCTATGAAACAGGAAAAGGGTATATTAACTTTGGTATGGTGTTTGTAACCACCTAAAAAAAGCGAGCTAGATATGGAAAAGTATATATATTTGTGATCAGCGTGACCTCCTGAGTCGATGTAGCAATATGCATTCGTCCTTACGTCAATCTGTAGGCATGATAACTCAAAAACTATTGACGCTATTTTGATAAACTTTAAACTCTAGGTTACTAGTAATGAAAGTACCGCGGGCATAGGTTCTGGTAGAGATAGGACAATCAGTTCGGATTCTAGAACCTTTTGATCACATTGAGGATAAACGAGCATAATCTCGAAATCAAATAAGATAGAATCTTAAAATTTGAGGAACAGGGGTTTCTTCTTATTTTTATTTTTTTTTTACCAGGGAGTGGATAGCTCGAAAGCCACCCATTGAAACTATGCGATGTACTATATGATTTTAAAACTCCAAAACCACACCCTTATTGAACAAACTTTAGGAGGGAACTTTAATACAAATGTACAGTTTGGTTGAGGGATGAGGATATAGGAGAATTTAGGATTTTGGTGGAAGTTATTTGGATTTTGGAATATCTGGATTATGGAGGATGGGGAAAATTGGATGGGATATTTAGAAGAAAGGTGTTAATGTTCTTCTATCAACTTTGGGAAACATATTTGGTGGAATATGGTTCCATAAACGAGATGAGCGCATGACAAACGAATTTCCATAAACCGTGTTACGCCATTTGGCTAGCTCAATCGTGTAGGGGTGAGAATCTTTTGCCGTCCTTGTTTCCCGTTGAAAAATATTAAATGGGGGCATAAGTTGTTTGATTTCTTTAGAACATCATTAAGCCCCTATAAGATATATATAAAAAAGTCAGTGACCCAACAGTGCCACGAGAGTTGAGTAGAGTGAGCGTTGAGGTAATACTGTGATCATTTATAAGAGGAATAGCCCTATTTTGAATTTTATCGAGATATCCAAGCTCCGCAATGGGAGTACCAGCCCACATATGTACATTATACTCCATTTGCGGCCTAATTTAAGTTTAATAGACGGTAAGGAGATCAGAGGATGAGAAGTAAGTTTTGCAACGATAGAAGAAACCCAAACATGTATAACCTTCCATTGGGTAGCATGAATACTCGAAATAAAGGAAAGATGGAAAAGGTTGCGCAGAGGTTTTGAAATGGAGGTATATGTGTTTTTGAGGACGGTAGTTGTAATACCTAGATTCTTCAAGATTTTCATCACTGCTCGTGTCCTAAGGTGTATTCTACCAAAGGAGCAGCCAACACCTGGAATAGATGGGGATCTTTGAGTTGACTGAGGCAGTGACGAGTTAGAAGCGAACTGTTTGCCAAACAAATTCACTTTTTCTTTTGAATCTGATGCGATGTGGTTGTTTATATCAACAAGTGGAGGAAAAGAACCCCAATTTGTTTCCCAATCGAGTTTTGACTGGGAGAAGAGCAACTGGAAAAGTGAAGCCAGTCTTTGTTATAAACACTAAAGTCCCCCGCCAGAAAAATTTCAGTCTCAGGATAACAATCGAGAATTTCATTGATCTGGCTGAAAGGTTTTCAATTTCCATAACAATTTTCTGTTCACTTGAATTGGGTTACCTGTATAGAAAACAGAAATGTATAACATGCTTTCCAACATGGATTTTAACCCAAACGAAAGTGAAAGTTGGACTAGAAGATTTATATTTGTGTGTTGAAAGCAATGTCTTTTTTTATGTAGATGGCGATGCCTCTTTTGGGAACGAAGTGTAAAATGAATGAGTAGCCATCAATATCGAAGTTAACATTGTGACCACTAACTTTCGTTTCACATAGAGCAAAGATTGCCGATTCAAATGAATTAAGAGACCCTCAACGGCATGGAAGTTCGTTTGTACAAAACATTAACCGCGAATATTACAAAAATTAACGTTAAAAATTAGAAAGAAAAAATCAAAGAGAAAAAAATGCTTATTTATGTACGGTTTATTCAACCTAAATCGACAACACCTTTAAAAAACAAGAAAATTAAAAAAAAAAAATTTTAATTTTAAAATCTTAAAATTCTTATTTCGAGTGAGAGAATGATTTATAACTACGTCCAACAGTTTTTATCTTGCACGATATAAAATCTATATTGAAACTATATGTGCCGTTATTGTATTAGGTACCATCAAAAACTCAATCAAAATAAAACAAATACACAATTACGAGTATATCTAATTAAAAGTAAAACAACATTTAATAAAAATAAAAGTTTATTAATAATATTGGACATATACCACCAGAATTTATTAATTAAGTTACGGTGCTGTTATGATGGTATATTGAGAGCGGTGAGAATTATTTGAAACATTAAAATCTATCAATCGGAAGGAGACAAATGGATATAATGTTTTGTTCACCACTAGAAGAAGATTAAGGGAAGTATTGCTTTAAAAAAAAAATTATTATTTTAATTTAGTTAAATGCAAACAAAACAAACCGGCGCGTAACATTAAAATTTATAAATTTTAAAAAAATCATATATAAACAAGAAATTTAAAAAAAATTAATTAAATTAATTATTTAAAGAGATAAAAAAAAAAATTTATAAAAGTTATAAAACATAAAAAAAAATATTTAGTTTTAGATAAAAATAATTTTATTTAAAAAATTAGTTAATTTAATACATTTAAATAGCAATACTTATCTAAGAAATGCCGCCATTGGAAATGCGGCAATGTGGTACAAACCAATTCACAAAAAAAATTTAAATTTGAAAAAACCACCACAAATTTTAAAACAAACCCTAAATTAAAATAAAATAGAATTAGGTGAAGTGTACAAATTAAATTAACTTAAAAAGTTTGTATTTGAAAAATTTTTGAATAAATTTCACAAAAAAAAAATTTAATGAATCCGAAACCGGTGTTACCACGAAGAAGGTTTATATATTACGATAGGTAAAAATAAGAAATTGTGTACGATACTTATGTTGTGTTTAAAGGTATTTCCTGCATGTATGTAAAATTTATTTTTATATTAAAATGAATTATATGAAAAGTTCTAAAATTGTCATTGTATTTTAGAAATACATTTCTTGCATATTTTGCATTTATAAGGTTTTCACTAATATACGCTGGAATTTAAAGTATTTTTAAAGAAATAGTAACTTGTAATAAAATATATTTGTTTCATATTTAACATAAACTAAAAACATTAATTCTTTTATAAGCTTTTTATCTCATAATTTAGTAACTCATTTTTTAATAATAAACTAATTTAACAAATTCAAAAATTTAAATATGCAGTTAAAGATACTATGACAAATATAACTGATATAATGCAAGTTAAAAACAAGATGAAATTGTGTCATTTATTAAAAAACATTTTAACTATTTATAATAAAATATATAAATTTTTTTTTTTTTTAAATTTGATTACTTTTTAGACCTATAAAATTTTAAAAGTATTAAATAAGAAATCAAATAGAACAGAACACTCTTGTACGATATTTCAGATTTTTTTCGTTCTTAATTACGAAGATATACTTGTTAGATCTTTGGAAACTTGTGCGAGGTCCCTGAACCACCACTTTAAATAATTTCTAATTTTAGGCACGTTTTCTATTACGTTTACATTTTTCCAAAGTCGAACACTCTTGTATCAAATTTAAAGTGTTCATCTCTATTAATTTTGAAGATATGCTTCTTAGATTTTGGGAGGTACGTAGAGGATACCCGAACCACAACTTTAGTTGATCGCACATATCCGGAACATGAGGAAAATGAGGGAAAAACCCTTGTACCAAATTTGAAAGTTAACCAAAAATTGATAGAAGATCTTTTGCATTTAAAAGTGTTTTAATATAAAAGTAAATTTCTGGAGTAAGACTATCTGAAAGAAGAACTGTCACTTTGTTTATGGTTTTTTATAATATTTGTGCATACATATGCTAATTATAATATAACAATAATATGGTTGAAAATCTTAATAGAAATATTAATGTCATTAATAAAAACTATTCACTTAAATATTTTTTGTTTTCATTTCCATATACACCAAAACAAAATAAAATTATTACCTTACTTATTATATATAATATATACATACATATACATATATTGCGTATTAATACAAAATCATTTCGGAACCTTTACATTTTGTATTACGCAGATTATGCTTCGATTCTAATATACACATACAGAAAAGTAAACATAAACAAATGACTGATAAATTTTTGTTGTTGTATTTTAAAAATTTGAAGATGAATAACCTACGTATTTTACTTTTTGTATGTTTCGTATTTTATAAAATGTTGGGATCGTGGGTTCAAATGTAAATATTTTTTTTTATTTA